>JANRFK010004149.1:53849982-53867200 GCA_030068395.1 Apalone spinifera
AAGGGGGGGGGGGGAGGAGAGCAAATGCGCTCCCTGGACATGGCAGAGTTTTTCCAGGATACCAGAGGCATCCCAGAAAAACTCTGCAGTCTAGCTGTATCCTCACAAGGGAGATGGCCACATGGACAAGGCAGCAATCCTGAGCTCTTGTGGCTCAGGTAACTCACTGACCCTGTGCACCAGGGGGACGATACATAAACCCCATCCCCAGGGGTGGCCCGTCCATATACATGAACTAGGCGGTTGCCTATGGCATCAAATTAAATGGGGCTCCAAATGGTGGCACAATATCATTGAGGGGTTTGGAGGTGGGGGCGCCAATTGCATGGTTCGCCTAGGACACCAGTTGCTGGCAGCTAGTTTAGGGCCGCCCATTCCTCCAGCCTGAATCCCTTCTAATTCCTGGATTAACTGTTACCACACGAGATCAGAGAAGGGTACTTTTTTGGACCAATTTATGGACGTTGAGCTAGTTGCTAGTTTGAGAGCTGGGCACTATTTTCTCTCTCCCCCCTCCCTCCCACATACACACCTCTAAATTGGCCAGAGTGGGGTGGCTTTTTCAGTTTACCACAGAAGCTCAGAGACCTAGTGGTGTAAGTCAAGAGAAAAGGTTCAAGTTGTTGCAACTTAGCAGGTATCCAGATCAGATACTCATTTCATAGAGCCTCAGTTCTTTGATAAATCAGAATTGGCAGTAGATTCCCTAAAGAAGTGGAGGGTCCTAATGTCAAAATATGTTCCCAATCCCCTGATACAAAGAGAAGGTGGTAGGGTCCCAACAGTAGACAGGCTCAGTTGAAGAGGTGGTGTGATGAGTTGATGGCAGAAAACCAGGGTGGATTAATTTAAATCAAAGTGATATAAATCAAGGATATTGTTTTGCATTTGCATTTTTTTTATTTACTAAAGAAGGGTTGATCTGGATGGTAATCATTAAAACATGCTAATTTGCGACCAATCACAGCCTTGCATTTGTATCACTATTTCTACGCAGTAGGATACATCAGCTTTGTACCACTATTTCTATGCAGTAGGATACACCAGATCCCTACACATTCTATTTTAGAAAATGATGAATGACATTTTTATTTACCAAATGATGAATAATGTTCTTATCATTTGTGTTAAGCTGTAATTTGGATAGAAATTTTAGTTCAGTTAAAGTGCACAAAAACAACATTTTAAAATTATGTTTATTAGTTTTATAAAACCACCTGAAGTGTGCTGGATACATAAAACAGGAAAAGTAAGTGTATCAAAACCTGTGCTACATTTAAAAGTAACTGATTTTCTAAACAAAGGAAGTACCTGTATTCAGTGAATTGAACTGATTGATTCCAGTCCCCATGTATTCCAAGTTTTAGAGCTAGTAGATCTCATCTTAGAGCTAATTTTTTCTCTGGTTGGAAAAGAAAAATAAGCTCGCCCGCTTTTTCAACTTCCAACTATTTTCTCAACTTTGAATGAAAGAGTCATTTAATTGAACTAATTGAATCAACTGAAATGAAGAAAACATTTTCTCTGCACCTGCAAAAGAGGACACTGTTGGTAAAAGTTGTCTGTAGCACTTTAACCTACTCTGGTACCATGTGCTTAGCAATGCGTTCCACCAATTCAGCAGTATGACTTTTTTGGCAGCAAAGATTTATTTTAAAATATTTCTACTTCATTGATATATTAATAGATTATCCTAAATTCAAGCCTTAACACAGAGACTGCATTTCAAATTTGATTTTAAACGGATTTGTTTAAAATATTTTTTTTAAAATCAGATTTAAAATTAAAAATGTTTGATTTTTTGAAAGCACCAATTTTAAGTTGCCCTGGTAAAAACAATTAAGGAATGATGGTGATCTGCACTATATAAATTATAGCTGGATAGTTCCCAGATGAGTCAAATTAATAAAATTGCAGCATAATTAAATCACAAGCCTTGTGTCTCAAGAACAAAGAAGGAAAAGACTGAAGCTTGAAGTAGACAAGATATTGTTTGGACATGATTCAGTAAGGGAGTTAAGAAAAATTAGTGGCCAGTTTATACTTGTGTTCCCCCGGGGGCGGACAGAATTGCCAGAGCCCTGGGCAAGGAAGCAGGTGGTCAGCTCTGTGCTCCCTGAAGGGACAGGTCTGGGGCAGCTAGCCATCAACACTGCCAGGACCACCCCATATTACTTCCTCACCAGCCAGCCCTCAGAGCTACCTGAAGCACGCTGTAGCAGCAGCAGCGGCGGCTAGGATCTCCGGGATGGAATGAGGGAGAGGGTTAAGGGGGGAGAAAAGGGGCAATTGTTCTAGGGCTTGGTGATTCAAAGGAGCCCAAGGCTCCAGCCACCACTGCTGCCACAGTAGCAGTGGCTCAAGTGCTGGGCCCCTTTAAATCACTGCCCAAGCACTGCACTGGAGTTCAAGGCCATGCACTCCAAGGAGCACTAAGGGCTGAGGGGGAGGCCTATGCCATTTTCCAGGCAGCACTGTTCCCCCATGGCCCTGCCCCTTCCACTTGAGGCCCACCTCTTTCCAGGGGTGTGGAGATGGTGCTGATTATACAAAAGGGTGTGAGATATTGTGGTAACACATTCACCTCTTACTTCCATACTCCAAGATACTTAGTTCTCTCAGTATGACTGTGCAACCACCACCAGATGGATTTGAATCTAGGAGCTTTGGAGCTCAGTGTAAGAGCCTCTACAGCTTAAGCTATAAAGCCAGCTACCACTCAGCCTAGGCTATAGAGTTCCCTTGTTCCTATCTCTCGCTGTAAGTGGTGTGTGTCTGTGGCCTTTTGACCTTCGCCTCATGCGTATTGTCCAAAACTGCCATAATAGAACCCCTCACAGCGAAGGTAGGCCGCTAAGGCACTCTGATTCGAAGCATAACTTGTAAGCCCAAGATGCAGTTTCAATAAATGGAATTTGGCCTTGCAGGCATCACAAAAACAGGCAGAAGCAGGGAGTGAGCATAAAGAGATAAGACACAGTCACAGAAACTTAATTTAGCTGGCCCAAAGAATAGGAGGCAAACTGTTAACATATGTATCACCTTGACCAGAATAGCTTCATTTAGCTGACCCTAGGAACAGAAAAACGGAACTGTCTCACACATCAGTCCAGTAAAAAATAACTTCTTACTGGCACCAAAACAGAAAATTAAAACAAACATTTGGCCAGGTGCTGCACAAATCATACACTTCATACTGTCCCATTGTAAGAGCACCTTAGCCTATCAGATTAGTTCAAATCCTAATAAGGTAACGGACATCAGGTTATGTTATAAAAGACCCTCTTCCCTTTGTTTGAGGAGGTTCCGAGTGTTGAGGGCACGTGTCTTTTTTGCCCAGCTGAAGCTGCCTCCCCACCCTCCAAGTCCAAGTAGGGGTGCACGAGTCCTGAGCATGCTCCGAGTTCTTGTGTGTCTTTATGCTGTTATCGTTGCTGAATTTGTAAGTATTGCTTAAAACATATTAATCATTAGTTTGGTTAATAGTTTAATTGTGTTAATCACACTGTGTAATTTTTTAGAGTGTAAGTGAGTTATATTAATCGCATTGTATAGATTGTGTAATCCTGTGTTGTGTAGTAGTGTTATATTTTTAGGCCAAGTGCAAGTGTTAGAAGTAAAAAACCAGTTGTCGTCAAGTTATAACAGTAGATCAATGACTGACTAACTCCACCAGCTGTCCAAAAATAACACGAAGGATTGGCTGTGGGCGGAGTTTTTATTATTATTATTTTGGCTTCATTTTTTGTATTTTTTGTTTGTCTGCTGCGCTGCCTTAAGCGAATTAGAGACGGTGATTTGGTATAGTTGAATTGTAATCAAAGAAGTTTGTAATTAGTTAAGTATAGCGAAGTTTAGGTTTTTCCACCCTGTATAAGCATTAGGTAATTGCTTGTTTTCAAAATCATTTGAAAGTTATTTGGTTTTGATAAAAAGAATCATTCCATTTAATACAAATAATTTGTTTTACAATCATCCTGTAGTTTTCACTGGGTAATCGGCTTTAATCTTTGGGACCCCCACCACATCACCAAACCAAGTTTCGATAGTCTGCATTCCACTACATGGGATAGTGACCAACGCTAGGTGCGTGGGTTACAACTGCACACAGGGAGGATAACAAATAGCTATCAGGAAAGATGAAGAAGGAAATCAAAAGAAATACAACTAAAGAAAAGAGACCACAATATTGACTAAGAAAGAAAAATCAATTGGTGCAAAAATGTATTCACATAGAAATATTTTTAAAAGGATTCAAAAATTATTGTATTTTAATCATATGTAGATATATTCTTATGTTACGATGCTAATCAGCCCATGTAGTTATAATAAAATAAGAGCAATGGCAAATCATTATCTAATTACATCACTTCTTCCATGCTAGGCATTTTAGGAATATATTATTCACCACCACACCATTGGAATTTTATTTGTGTAAATAGCTCTTATTCAGAAATTGACTATATATAATGAATTATATGTAATGTGCCCAATTATGAAACACTTTCTTTAATTAAAGTATTTGTTTAACTTTAGTGCAGGTAGTGTTGGGAGATGGAGTTAAACTGATATTTTAAACATTGAAACAAAAGAATTAGCTGTTAAATTATCTTCATAATACATTTTTATTTCTAAATGATATTTATTAGTTTTGTAAAACCTTTCTCTATGGAGCCCTGACAGCAGCCTTAGACTACTGCAACTTTCTTCTTTTCAGCAATTCTACTGTAATCTTAATAATCAAAAAGAAAATAGATCAATTTCCACAGTAAAAGTTTAAATAGGTGAGAGCAGCAGCAGCATGATTCTTCAAGCTACATATTGCAAAAGCAAGATGAATTGGGAAAGTTAGCGGGGGAATATATTTATAAAACAAATTTAGCGTATACAATGACCAAAAATTTGAAGAAAACAATTTTTTTCTAATTCAAATCAATCAAGAACCAATATTTATCACTTGCATTCCCTTTTTTATGAAGCATTTATACATAATTGATCATCTGCAAGAACCCTGTTTCCATGTTTAAGTCCCTGAGCCACTTCTACTGTGCTGCCTAACTTTAGGCACATAAATAACCCTTCATCTCCTCCCCCACCCCAGCTCTTTCTGCTACCTCATTTCTTGATCCCTGTGGACAAACCTCTTGCTACACAGGACCATAAGCTGGTTGAAGATGGTGCCTTAGATCACCTTTACAGTTCTCATATCCAAACTATAGCTAGATATGGTGGTTACTTACCTATAAATGGAATTTCTTTAAGATGTGTGGTGTCTATGTGTATTGCATATTATATATATATATATATATATATACACACACACACACACACGCGCACACACACACACCAGGCACCTGAGACTGGAAAACGGTATGAGTAGTGCCTCTTAATCCATACTTGTGTCTTGGAGCTTCTTCTGATCAACATCAAGGTTATAAGATGTAATGTAGAGCAACCACCTTTCCATTTCCTTCTCTACTGTGAATACAGGCAAACTGTAGCACCAGACAAAGAGTAGCTAGTGAAATATAGATAGAAACTATACATCTCAAAGGCCTAGTCTATACTAGGCCAGGCAGATTGGCTTAAGGCATGCAACTCCAGCTACACAAAATGCAGCGTCCACACAGCAAATGCTCCCATCTGCTTGCTTCCCTTATTCCTCACAGGAGTACAAGTTGCCATCTGGGGCTGTCCTCAGCCTTTGATTTATGGGTCTATACCGAACCCGCTAAATTCAATGCTAGAAGATTGAACACCAGAGTATCGATCTTCTCGTAAATATAGATGGGCCCAAAGAGCCTCCAGTTATAGGGAAGTAACCTCCATTTCTTCTTCAAGCGCTGGTCCCTACTTGTATTCCATATATCAGTCACTGGTAAGCAGTAGGCTAGTATGAGCAGGGGGTAACGATGGCTACTGTATTTATATATACGTAATACAACCATTCCAAATACTTCATCCACAGAAGAGACTTGGATTAAAGCATAATGTTTTGTGAAGGCAGGGATGAAAATTCATGTTGTTACCTTAAAAATGCCCAGCACAGACACTTCTCAAAGAGATGCTACTGAGGTTTCCTGTGATCTAGTGGACTAGACCTTCACCCCATACAGGGCAGGGAGATGTGTTAAATAATAGCAAAGAAAGATATAGCTAGAATTCCAGTAAGAGTGTCAACTGCTGTTGCGTGACCCCATTTTATTTCTGTTACAGCAACAAGTAATTAGATATTTTCTTAATTAGTTTAATTCTTTATAGGTAGAACACCAAAGTTCATCTGACATTGAGAGAAGGAAGCCTCCACTCCATAGTGGAGGAAAGAGGTTCTAGTAAAAATGTTGGGAAATGAATTGATGTATACAGAAATCAGAAATTACTTAGTGAAACCCTTTAGGAATATAGTTATTATTGGGTCGGTAAAAACAAAGTAGCCCTCTATCTAAAGATGGAAGGTAATAACTGGGGATAGGAGGACCAGCAGCAAGCCAGGCTCAAAGTCTTCAGAAAGAGGTAGTCTAGAATAGCAGAAACATCCAATGTCTCTATGGAAAAATGACTGTGTTACATCCTGACAAAGATAATATTTAGCCCTTTGGTTAAATAACATTTTCTGGTGGTCTTTTCTACTGTGATTAAGAGCAGTTTGACCCACCTCTGAACATGAATGCTGCAAGTTTGACACCTATCCAAATGCAGGGTCATGAAACTGGGATGCCTGAACCTGCCAGTGTCCTGAGTTAGCACATCTGGAGATGGGATGGGTAGGTTGACATTTGCAGGAGGTTAAGGAACCAGAATTTCCTGAAACATCTTGGTGCAGTGAGGAGGACACACATCCTTGCAGCAAATCTTCTGCAGACCTTCTGGTAGCAATGTAATAGGAGGAAAGAAGCACCATAGGTGATCTGACCAAGGTAACAAGAAAGGCATCATCCTGGCAATCCCAACGTAGTGCTGCGCATGTGAAATGTATGCCGAACTTCTTGTTCACCAGATCTCAGGAGCCTGTCACCCAGTGAGTGAAGAATTTGTCGAGCATGCAACTACATACCTCTCACTCATGTTTGGTAGAGAAATGCCTGCTGAGATTGTATGCCAGAGCATTTGCACACCTAAAAAGTAGGTCACAGAGCCCAATGTCACTCTGGATACACAGTTCCGTAAGTATATTGCTTCTATGCCCTGAGGAAAGATTTCATTCTTCCTTATTTGTTTATATGGAAGATGGTCTTCATTCTCTGACATTATCTGGACACTTGGGCACTATATAAATGGGAGAAATGATTGCAGGTCAGCTGGACTCCAAAAGATTTACATGCATCCATGTCTCCCAAATTATCCACCTATTTGTGGCGCATGGTCACCCATCATAGCCTATGAGGGATGTGCCTCTGATAATGGTCACATTGTATGTGGAATGGGTATCCGGCATACAATTGCCTGCTGGATGAACACTGAACAAGAGAACTTCCCAACTAGATCAGCCTCTTAGGAGCCAATTATCCAGTTCATCTCACCCAGGCAGGCTTACCTAGGCTCTTTCTTAAACCCTGGAACCCTAGACATAGTCCTTCTACTGAGAGGGAGGAAACGGGGAGGGTCCCAAGACTAGAGTTTAGATAACTAACCACATTACTAACCACAACTAACCACATTAAGAAATATATACAATAATATGTGGTGATCAGGATGATAATGCAAAGATGGAATCCTCTGTGTCTGAAGCTAACTCAACGGAACTAAGAAGGAGCTGAGGAGGCAGTCTGTCTTCCCTTATGCCTCACTGCTGATCCAGGGTGCAGATGCGTATTATCTGAAGCTTCTTACAAGTTTCCAGACCCAGGCACATGGTGTGTGCATACATCCACTTTTGTGGAATACACATAGGGACTAGCACTTAAGATCTTTGCTGATTCTTTCTGCATAACACCTGCAGCATATGGCTTTTCTTAGCCATCCAAATAGCTAAAAAGCTCATCATCTTGATTACTACAATATGATTCTCTCCGGCCATAAATGCAAACTTGACCTGCTCAGACCCCCTCAGAATGCTGCTACAGGTTGACCCTCTTTAGTCCAGCACCTTTGGGGCCTGACTGGTGCTGAAGCAGAGAATTTGCCTAACCACAGGAGGTCGATACTGTCTAGCAGCATTACCAACACTTCCACTGCTTACTGGGCTCTTTAGAAGACATTTAGGGGTATATTGAGCTAAACAACAGCACAGAACACTGAAAGCCAGGACTGGTGGTTGTAAACAAACTTTGTGGGGCTGCAAGAACCTTGGTCACACCATGATAAATGGACATCTGGCTAACTAAAATCCTGCTGAACCATGATGTTTCCAGACCAGAGTGTGCCGGACTAGAGAAGTTCTGTACACGCCCTTTGCTTTGATCATATTGTCTCTTATTGTCAATCCCTCCACTTGTTCCCCCTTTTCTATCTCCTCAAACACACACTTCTTAATCTTTCAGGATTATTGCCACCCTATCTGTCACTAAGTATTGAAATGTCAGTTCTCACTGCCACATCAATTAATACCAAGAAATGGTTCAGAAGAACATAAGATGAAATTCAATAAGGACAAATGCAAATGACTTCACTTCAGAACGAACAAACAGTTGCATACATACCAAGTGGGGAATGACTGACTAAATAGGGGGTCAAGCTAAATATGAATCAATAGTGTTATATTATTGAAAAAAAAAAGCATACATCATGCTGGGATGTATTAGAAGGAGTACTAGATACATGATGGAATTCCAATACAAGAGGTGTGACCAACCCGTGGCTCTCGAGCTGCATGCAGCTTTTTGATTTAAAAAAAAAAAGTGGCTCCTGCTGCTTCTGAGCCCCGTGCCCGGACTGCTCAGGCTGCTCTGCGTACGGTGTCCCAGCACCTGGAGGGAGAAATGCGTGGCAGCAGTGGTGGCGCCAGGACCCAGTCATTAGGTTAGAGCCGGGGGGAGGTTTCTGGCCCTGGGGGAGGGCAGGAGGATTGGGTTAGAATGGGGGAGGGGGTGCCTGGCTCTGAGGCACTGGGGAGGGATTGGGTTAGAGTGTGTGTGGAATACCTGGCTATGGGGGAGGAGAGGGAGATTGGGTTAGAGCAGGGGGTGTGTGCCTGGCCCTGGATGAGGCCAGGGAGGGCACTGGGTTAAAGCAGGGGGGCTGGGAGTGCCTGGATCTGGGGAAGGGGAGGGGCATTGAGTTACAGGGAAAGGGGGAGGGAGTTTGAAGCACCTTAAAACTCAAAGTCTTCCTGGATGCAGAATAAGGTAGCCAACATATATGTCATATTTAAATTCCAGGGTAAAAAAAAAGAATCAGCATGTAGCTGGTTTACCGTGTGTTTCTTTAAAGAAAATTGAAAGGCTATTGTTTGCCAGGCTGAAGCAATTGTTCAGAGATATGAGTCTCTCCCTTATTGTTTTTTAATCTCTCGTATTTGCAGTCTGGGACTGGCACTTCAAATTGTGCTAATTTACTTCTCAGTTCAGTTTTAATTTAAAGAAAGCTCAGAACATAATAGGGGAAAAGTGTTACATTTAAAATACATGGTGGGAATGCTTTTTATTTTAGGGTGAGAATATTACTGTATTTTAAAGGTGTTTTTTTTAAATTTGATGTTTGTTGCTTGTCAAGTTCTCTGAAGATCAGTGTGAATGTTTTAAGTGATTAGAGACTTTTTGATTGGTTTTTATCTGAAATGTCCTGTAATGTTATTTTTATCACTACATTTTCTATCTTTCTATGTATAGATATATAAAAATAAATATATAATACGTGGCTCTTTGCACTGTATCCACCCCTATTTTGGCTCTTCGTCTCTAACTGGTTGGCCACCCCTGCAATACAAGTAGTAATTCCTCCATTTACTCCACTCTAATTAGACTCCAATTGGAGTATTTTGTCCAGTTCTAGGCACCATATTTCACGACAGACATTGAGAAATTGGAGAAAGTCCAGAGAAGAGCAACTAAAATGATGGATGGTCTAGAAAACATGACCTAAGATGGCAAACTGAAAAAGCTGGATTTTTTTTTAAGTCTGGAGAAGAAAAGGAGGACAGGGACAAAACATTTTTCAATACATAAAATGTTGTTACAAGGAGGCTAGAGGAAAAATTGGTTGCTTTAATCTGATGATAGGACAAAAAGCAATGGTCTTAAATTGCATCAAGGGTAGGGTTGGACATTAGAAAAAACTTCCTGGCAGGGTAGTTAAGCACTGGAATTGCTTAGGGAGGCTTGTGGAATCTCCATCATTGTCTAAGTTGCTCTAAAAACTCTCCAAACACCTGCCAGGGATAGTCTAGAATAAAACTTAGCCATGAGTGCAGGAGACTGGAATTGATGACCTCTTGAGATCCCTGCCAGTCCTATGATTCTATAAATGCCAGCCTCCCATGCAGTTAAATGCTCACTCAAATACTTTCATGTGCTGCCACTCATATTTGGTAGAAGCTCACTGGAAGCATCCACAAGGTTACCTCATTATTCATCTTCAAATCTCATCCTCAAAAATCTCATTTGCTGTGATGTCTACAAAAACTTGGCTGTGATTAAGCAGCTGATATGCTGAGACCAATTCTTGCTATGCTGATCAATATTGCTTCTGTTTCTTTGCACTAGCCTATCCATCCATCTACACCTGTCTCAAGTTATATTGTATGATCCTTGGGGCAGAAACCATTTTTATGCTGTGTTTGTACAGCACCTAGCACAACAAGGGTCCTGGTCCATGATAGGGCTCCTAGGCACTAGAGGAACACAAACAAATAATAATGTCATAATCTTAACTTCAGGGAGACTAAGAAACTTTCATGAATCCTACCTGCAACTTGGGGAGAGGAGTTAAATCTTTTCAATCTCTATGTTGCTCCTGTCTCACAAACAAAACAAAACAAAACAAAAAAAAAACTGTTGTGAGGAAGAGTAGGGGAAGAGAAGCTACAGATGCTCAGGGCCTCTGGCAGTCAGGCCGCTTGTTATCTGGGTGCATCAGTTTTCATGATGCAGGAAGAATTAATTTAGTAACTCTTCCACTACTTTCTACCCATCCCAAAACTGCATCACCTGTGAGAATTCAATTCAATCAGTGTGACAGGGCAGACCAGCCCCACACTGAACAAGGGGAAGTAGAGCATGCCTATGGGAGGGAATACGTCCCTCCCCCATGACCCTGCTGGGCATGCTCCCAGTGCAGCCCAGGTATAAAAGCCTGGAGCGCAGCTCAGTTGGCCCAGACTGAGAGGGGAAGGAGCTCTTGCCAGAGCACCACATCCATGGCTACTGCCACCAGCGCTACCCTCGAGACGATCTCTACCGCCTCGCCGTCCATGCCTTGCAGCTAATCTTGCTGCCGTCACCGCACGCTCAATTGCCGCAGGACCAACCAACCCAGCCACCAACGTGGGATCTGGACAAGACAGTAGGGTCCGCGGTAGCCAGGGGCATGGGAGAGGAAGCAGCCCAGGGTGGGGCATGGGAAATGACCCAGCGGGCTCGGTGCATTTCGGGGAAAGCTCCCCGCCGAGCCAGTGGTGGGAACCGCCCACCACTGATAGGGCCTTGGGCTGAGGCCCAGAGGAGAGGGAGGGCCCTGGCCCTCCCCACCCGCACCCTTTACTATGGAACTGTGATTAGGCCACTGGGCTTGGGGGATAGTGATTCGGCCTCAGGGCCCGTGGAACTGCGACTAGGCCTCTGGGCCTGCAGGACAGTGATTCGGGCTCTGGGTCTGCGGAACTGTGACTAGGCCTTTGGGCCTGCAGAGCAGAGCCCGGGGTGCCGGGTCAGGGAGAGACCCGGCGTGAGACAACCCAGTACAGTTAGTTATAGAGAATGTGACATATGTGGAGAAAGTACTATTTACAACTGCTGGAAAATCATTTGCTCTCACTGCAACTGCTTCTAACATAAGAAAAGGACAAAAAATCATTATCTATGCTGTTGCTTCTTATGAAGGCAAGAAATCCCTATATGTTGTAGAATTATTTTCAGTGTCAATTTTTTGTTTACCACTTTTTCAACCCTATTTATTTTTCAGTAGCTGATAAGTCTCCATGGGCTCTAGATACAGTTCTGATAAAGGGCTGCTTGACTTTTGCATTCTTGACACACGCATTGTTATATGCATTTAATCTCTGTATAAATGTGTGTAACAAAATTATAAAAAACACCTTTGTATGTGTGAATGTTCCTGATAGTATATTGAAACACATATACAAAACAAATGCATGTGTGTACTCATATACATAATTCAATGTGATTTCTGTAGGGAAACGTGGATGTTATTGTCAAGATGTCTGTCATCTGTATAAAGGAAACAGCAATGAGCTGGGCATTAAATTTGCATACAGCCCCAAGCATTGAGGTTCCTGTATATGAACTGTTCTACTATTCTTGATGTCATAGCTGGCAGGAAGATTCTGTCAGGATTAGCTCAGGAAAAAACACCCCCAAGGAGATAATTTGAAGACATACTGAGATTTTGCCTTAATGCATGAAAATAAACACGAAGTCCTCAGGAAACTGTGCACACTAAAAGTTATCACAAACATTAAGCCACATAACAGAGGATAATCTATTTCAGCTAATTAACACACAGCTATATGCAACATTGTTAGAAGTGGCTTCCACTTAGAACTCATGTAGATCTTGTATTGGTTAAACTTGGGAAGAGAAGGTTCTTTACAAATGTGAAAGGAAAAAGTAAAATAGCTGAGAAATAAAGGTGGAGATTCCTTGGATCTCTTAATTTTCCAGAAGATATTAGCTCAGTGTTCTAACACTATTATGATGTAAACTGACCAGTACTTTCCTTAATTTTAACTGGTTTCTCTGAACTCCCCCCCCCCATACAAATGGATAGAATCTTATACCTATTATAGCTTCAAAGTATGAAAGAATAGTTTGACTTGACACTTTGTAAACATTTTCTAACAAGAACTACTCATATTTTGGCCACTGTAATGTTAATGACCTCTTAAGATCTAGGGAGGAAGCAATCTACATTATACATATCGTACACTAAACAAAATCTTACCAACTATACAATCAAAAATAAAAATGACTAACAGTTCTCTGGATTCAAAGGATGTACACACGAGCATCATTGCTAGGAATAAGAGTAATTTGTAACAGCAAAAGTATGAGTAAGAGATTGGTGCAATTTCATATCAGACCAAAAATATCTAATTGAAATAATACAACAGTACAGAACTAAAGGGCATGAAAACATATTTACAACTCATAGCTACATGTCACATGTAAATGCCTGTACTTGTAAGAGACATGGAAAAGACTTCAAGTATCTTTAGTGTTTTATTTACCAAGTTAATGTAATTTAACTGTAGTAGTTATATTATGTATATCTTATGGAAAGTGCTGATAATATAGAATAAGAGACTAAAGACATTCTATTGACAACTGCTCATTTACAAAAAAAAAGATCAAAGTTAGTGTGTAAACTAAGTGCATATTAACTCAGAAAATCTATTCTGTGAGATCAAGGGATCTTCTCAGAAACATCTGAAAAAAATTAAGTGTTTAAGAGGTTAGAGGAAGCAAGGATACAGTAGGAGAATGAGAAATGGATCTAACAGAACAATACATATCCATAGCTACAAAACACAGGAGTCCAACATCAAAATGGCAAGCTTTTGGCACATATCTAACATGACAAATGACAGTCAATTTTCAAAGTCCAGTAAGGTGAAACATTGATACTTTCCACCAGGAATATAAAATTTCTGGGAAAAACTGAAGAGGTTATGTGAGCGCAAGTTGCTCAGTAGAAGAATTTTCCCCATCTCTCTCATTAACCCTAATGTTAAGAGAAAGATGATGTTATTTAGAAGTAAAATGGCACCATAAGATTTGATTAATGATTGGAAAGGGAAACAGAATGTTTGAGCTATCAGGGAAACTAAAATAGATTCTCATGTGCCACCGTCAGGGAAAATACATTATGCTCTATTAGTTAAGGGGGCACAGGCCTCATTTACCCAATTCTTTTCTAAATGAAAAAGAACAGATACATTTTATATGCAGGACAACTTAAGACATAATAAATGCAGTCTACTGAGCAATTTGATAAGAAGCATTACCACTAAGCATTTGGCCAGAAAGTATGGCTATGTCCTTTTAGATTTTGGTGTTGGCCATATGGTCAGTGGGAGTTAAAATTTTCAAAATGTCTAAGTGTTTTTTGTGCCCAATTATGTTGAAGAATCAGAAACTTAATGAATAGTTTATGGAGAGGAATTAGAAACAGAAAAGGAATGAATGACAAGACAGAATGAGCTGAGGATACAGTTCTGGCAAGACATAAGGAACAGGTGGAAGATATGAATTCTCTGAGTCAGAGAACTTCTGGAAATATAAAGACATCAAGTATAGCTTTGGTAATAATGAAATTGCAAAAGGAAAATGAGAGAAACAGATGGGAGTACATTGGGCAGAAGGAGAAACTCCCAATGTCCTGTTGAAGTCTTACCAGTATGGAAGCCCTCTCATTAGCAATGCTACAAAAGTTGTAGAACAGAAGAAATAATTCCCAAGAAAATAGTGATGCAAAGAGAACACCATCAGAAGGAAAAAATGCATGCAGATTGCACTGGGCAAGGCAACTAGTTTAAGGTTAACAGAAATAAAGGACTGAGAGGTAGTCATGTTAGCCTGTTAATCTTAAAAACAATGGGTAGTCCTGTGGCACCTTGAGGAGAGAGAGAGAATAATGAGCTTTTGTGGGCTAAATAAAGGAGCTTGTGGGTGCAGAGATAAGGCTGGCAAGAGTGTGTTTGCCTCCTGTTTCACTATCTACCAAACTATCATCAGAATCAAGCATTTCTTACAAGCAGTTTTTCTCATAATACTTCTGTCTTGTCTATATTTTACAGATGGAAATTTGACACACAGAGATTAAGTGACTTGCCCTAAATCACAAAGAACTGAACACAGATCTCCTAAGCCCAAGTGCAATGCCAAATTCAGAAGACCATTCTAGCATTGTGTGTCTCTCTCACACTCACTCTCAGTTGTGCAGGTATTAAATTTAATGAAGATTTGGTGAGGATTGCTCTGGCATGTTATCCTAAAAATCCCTCCTCTGGTGTTTAGGCATCAACTTTTCCCCTTCCTTCCCTTTTGGTGGTAAATGTCTTTTCTCCACCTTAGAAAATGGGATGGGAGTGGGGGGTGGTGGTGGTGGGAGAGGGGACGGTAGGAAGGGAGGAGAGAGAGAGGGAGGAAGAAGAATGAGAATACAGGACAGGCACTTTATGACTTGTCATTGGTAATGGGAAGTGCAGATGACAATGTGTGGGATCTGTTATGGGGAAAGAAAAGAAAAAGGGGGAAGCAAAGGGAAAGCATTCTTACCTCTAATGAAAGAGGGAAAACAGAAGCAAAGGTAAAATGGGAGGCTTAAGTAAGACAAAGGGTAAAATAAGAAGGGGGCTTATAATCAAATGTGGAAAAGGAAGCAAGATATGCAACAGGGGAAAGGTGAAACATGGAAAAAAGAGGAAGGCTATGTCTACGTTAGAGTTTTTCCAGAATACCAGAGGTATCCAAGAAAAACTCTACAGAATCCAGGGAATGTGTCCTTTTTTGGATCAGTTTCCGAAAAAGCAGGCACACTCTTTTGGAAGCCCTGTATTCCTCATTTTATGAGGAATAACGTTTCTTCCAGAAGAAGACGTTTTTCCCACATTTGGCCACATGTAGAGGGACCAAATGTCAGAAATGCCTCTCCCAAAAAAAAAAAAAAAGTACACAAATTTTCCAAAAATAACCTACAGTGTAGACATAGCCAAACATAGGTAAAGCAGTATTGTCAATATGGCTACTACAGTTCACTAACCTTAAATCATGAAAGTCCTGAAATTTGTGGTTACTTAGAGCTGAAAACACATATTTTAATAATACAGGAACAGAGTACAAGTGATATCACAAATTAATATGGCTCCATATCATTTCAAACCATGCTGATTTGAATTACAGAACCATAGAACACTAGATTTGGAAGGGACCATCGAGTCTGGTCCCCTGCCCTCATGGCAGGACCCAGTAATGTCTAGACCATCCCTGATATTTGTCTATCAAACCTGCTCTTAAATATCTCCAGAGATGGAGATTCCACAACCTCCCTAGGCAACTTATTTCAGTGTTTAACCAACCTGATAGCTAGGAACTTTTTTCTAATGACCAACCTAAACCTCCCTTGCTTCAGTTTAAGCCCATTGCTTCTTGTCCTATCATCAGAGGCCTCTTCCTTGTGACACCCTTTTAAATACCTGAAAACTGTTATGTCCCTTCTCAGTTGTCTCCTTTCCAGACTAAACAAGCCCAATTCTTTCAGTCTTTTTTCATAGGTCATGTTCTGTAGACCTTTAATTATTCTTGTTGCTCTTCTCTGGACTTTCTCCAGTTTCTCCACATCTTTCTTGAAATGTGGTGCCCAGAACTGGACGCAATACTCCAACTGAGGCCTAATCAGCACAGAGTAGATCAGAAAAAAGACTTTTGGGGTCTTGCTCACAACACTCCTGTTAATGCATCCCAGAATCATGTTGGCTTTTTTTGCAACAGCGTTACACTGTTGACTCATATTTAGCTTGTGGTCCACTATGACCCCTAGGATCCCTTTTTGCAGTACTCTTTCCTAGACAGTCGCTTCCCATTCTATATGTATGAAACTGATTGTTCCTTGCTAAGTGAAATATTTTGCATTTGTCCTTATTAAACTTCATCCAATAACTCAGACCATTTCTCCATCATTTCTCATTTTGAATTTAGATCCTATTCTCCAAACCAGTTGCAACCCCTCCCAGCTTCGTATCATCTGCAAACTTAAGCATATTCTCTATGCCAATATCTAAATAATTGATGAAGATATTGAACAGAACCAATCCCAAAACTGACCCCTGCGGAACCGCACTTGTTATGCTCTTCCAGCAGGATTGTGAACCATTAATGACTACTCTCTGAGAACGGTTATCCAGCCAGTTATTTACCCAGCTTATAGTAGCCCCATCTAAGTTGTATTTGCCTAGTTTATTGAGAAGATCATGTGAGGCTGTATCAAGTGCCTTACTAAGTCTAGGTGTACTACATCCACAGATTCTCCCTTATCCACAAGTCTCATTATTCTATCAAAGAAGGATATCAGATTGGTTTGACATGATTTGTTCTTTACAAATCCA
>JANRFK010004149.1:53867300-53919380 GCA_030068395.1 Apalone spinifera
TTATTATCTTCCAGGTGTTTGCAGATGAATTCCTTAATTACTTGTTCCATTATCCTTCCTGGCATAGAAGTTAAATTGACTCGTCTGTAGTTTTCTGGGCTGTTCTTATTTCCCTTTTTATAGATGGGCACTATATTTGCCCTTTTCCAGTCTTTAGCCATCTCTCCTATCTTCCATGATTTTTCAAAGATGGTAGTTAAAGGCTCAGATACCTCCTCTGTCAGCTCCTTGAGTTTTTTAAGATGCATTTCGTCAGGCCCTGCTGACTTGCAGACATCTAACTTTTCTAAGTAACTTTTAACTTGTGTTTTTGTTTATTTTATCTTCTAAACCTATCCCATTCCCAATAGTATTCACTATGTTAGGCATTCCTTCATGATCAGACTTCTTGGTGAAGACTGAAACAAACAAGTCACTGCACATCTGCCATTTCCAAGTTTCCTATTACTGTTTCTCCTTCCTCACTGAGCAATGGGCCTACCCTGTCCTTGGTCTTCCTCTTGCTTCTGATATATTTACTGAAAGTCTTCTTGTTTGCTTTATGTCTGTAGCTAGTTTGAGCTCGTTTTGTACCTTTGCCTTTCTAATCTTGCCACTGCATAACTATATTGTTTGCTTATATTCATCGTTTGTAATTTCTCCTAGGTTCCACTTCTTATATGACTCCATTTTTATTTTTATATCATGCAAGATCTCCTAGTTAAGCCGAGGCAGTCTTTTGCCATATTTTCTATCTTTTCTATATGCAGCAAAATAGCTTGTCTTTGTGCCCTTAATAATGTCCCTTTGAAAAAACTGCCAACTCTCTTTAGTAGTTTTTCCCCTTAGTCTTGCTTCCCATGGGATCTTACCTACCAGCTCTGAGCCAACCAAAACCTGCCTTCCTGAAATCCATTTTGCTGTTCTCCTTTCTCACCATTCCTTAGAATCATTAACTCTATGATTTCATGATCACTTTCACCCAAGTTGCCTTCCACTTTCAAATTTTAACCAGTTCCTCCCTATTTGTTAAAATCAAATCTAGAACAGCTTCTGAATGCAAGAGGCATAATAGTTACAATATCATAGGAATTCTGCTTATTTTCTCTTTTGAACTGAATCCTCTGATGTCGAAAATAACAATATGGTTAATGGCAACAGTTTTTCAAATGGAAATTATAAATAAAAATTAAGAACTAGTTCATTTTTCAGAGAAATACATGGAAGAATTGTTTGGAGGCATGACTTTGGGGGATTGATTCTAACTTTTGAGCAGAAATACAAGGAGTGTTGGAATGAGGACTCCTTGTAAGGGGATAGAGGGAGTCAGTATGTGTTTAGAAAAAAAGTATTTTGACTGAGTTATGTGCAATTATTAATGGGAAATCTTCGGGTGGTATGAAATACCAATGTGTTTTTAGGTGGCTGAATACCTTTTGTCAAGGGACAATTAGCAGAATGTTTAATAAATTATCATTGGGATATCAAGTCAAGCTATTTTTTCGGGGGTCAGGTAAGACTGCTAGGTCCCAATGTGATTATGACATCATGCAGCAAGCTTCATGCCATTAGAAAATGAAACTTAACCAACCAAGAAAAGCTTGTTACCTTAGCAAGATTTTTACAAGAGCAGGATCCAGGTTACAGAACTTACTGCTACATGAAGTAAGAATGATCACTAACCTCACCAAATTCAGAGATGAATATAAAACCCATATCTCCACCCAAAATCTTTCTTGCAAAAGCATGTTCATTACTCAATACCACTCACACACCTATATCCAATTAAAATAAAACAGCTTAAAATTCCTTGACCCCTTACGCCTGTCTCTTGCTTACAGGAGAGGAAGATATATTGTTGTCATTCCTATTGTTAAGAAGTGTGAAGATATGAAGATAAGAGCTGCCTAGACAGGCTTCACCTAAGTCCCATTTGGAGTAGTTTTAAAATGGTTGGTAGATTCACTGTTGAGCAAAACTAACATTTACATAAGAACAGCCATATGGGGGACAGACAAATGGTCCATCTAGCCCAGTATCCTGTCTGCCGACAGTGGCCAATACCAGATGCCCCAGAGGGAGGAAACCCAACAAGTAATCTTCATGTGATTCCCTCCTCTGTCACTCATCTCCAGAGAAACAGAGGCTAGGGACACCATTCCTACCCATCCTGGCTAATAGCCATTGATGGACCTAACCTCCATGAATCTATCTAGCTCTTTTTTGAACCCTGTTGAAATCCTAGCCGAACATTCTATTTGCTTTTTTGACTGCCGCTGTACACTGAGTGGATGTTTTCAGAGAACTATCCACAATGACTTCAAGATCTCTCGAGTAATTGTAGTTAAATTAGTCCCCATCATATTGTATGTATAGTTGGGATTATTTTTTCCAGTGTGCATAACTTTACACTTATCAATATTAAATTTCATTTGCCATTTTGTTGCCCAGTCATTTAGTTTGGTGAGATCTTTTTGAAGCTCTTCACAGTCTGCTTCAGTCTTAACTATCTTGAGCAGTTTGGTGTCATCTGCAAATTTTACCACCTCACTGTTTACCCCTTTCTCTAGATCATTTATAAGTAAGTTCAATAGGAAGGGCCCCTGAGAGACCCTTGGGGGACCCCACTAGTTACTTCTCTCCACTCAGAAAACTTACCATTTATTCCTACCTTTTGTTTCCTGACTTTTAACCAGTTCTCAGTCTACGAAAGGACCTTCCCTCTTATCCCATGAGAGCTTACTTTACTGAAGAGCCTTTGGTGAAGGACCTAGTCAAAGGCTTTCTGGAAATCTAAGTATACTATAGCCACTGGATCCCCCTTGTATACATGGTTGTTGACTCCCCTCAAAGAACTCTAGTAGATTATTAAGGCATGATTTCCCTTTACAGAAATGGAGACTTTCCCTCAACAAATATGTTCATCTCTGTGTCTGACAATTTTATTCTTTACTCAAGTTTCAACAAATTTACCCGGTAAGGACGTTAGACTTACCGGTCTGTAATTGCCAGGATCACCTCTAGAGCTCTTTTTCAATAGTGTTGTCATGTTAGCTATCTTTCAGTCATTAGGTACAAAAGCAGATTTAAATGACAGGTTACAAACCACTATTAATAGTTCTCCAATTTCACATCTGAGTTCTTTCAGAACTCTTAGATTAATGCCATCTGGTCCCGGTTACTTGTTACTGTTGAGTTTATCAATTTGTTCCAAAACCTCCTCTAATGACACCTCAATCTGGGAAATTCCTCAGATTTGTCACCTTAAAAAAAATTGGCTCAGATCTGGGAATCTCCCCAATATCCTCAGCCATGAAGACTGAAGCAAAGAATTCATTTAGTTTTTCCACAATGACTATCACCTTTGAGTACTGCTTTCGCATCTTGATTATCCAAAGGCCCCACTGGTTGTTTAGCCAGCTTCCTGCTTCTGATTTACTTAAAAAACATGTTGCTATTACTTTGAGGTTTTGGCTAGCTGTTCTTCAAACTCCTTTTTGGTTTTCTTAGTATATTTTTATGCTTAATTTGACCAAGTTTATGCTCCTTTCTATTTTCCTCACTAGAATTTGACTTCCATTTTTTAAAAGATATCTTTATCTGTCACTGCTTCTTTTACTTGGTTGTTAAGGTATGGTGGCACTTTTTTGGTTCTCTGTTTTTTAATTTGGGATATACATTTTAATTTGGGGCCTCTATTATGATGTCTTTGAAAAGTTTCCATGAAGCTTGCAGAGATTTTACTTTTGTCACTTTACCTTTTAATTTATGTTTAACTAACTTCCTCTCCCAACATGCTTAATCCCAGATTTTTGAAGTAATGTTGTTCAAGTCAATGAGATTTAGATTGTTAGGTGCCTAACTTTTGAAAAGGAGATTTTGTCTCCTAAATTAGTTATGTATTGCAACTCTGACCACAGCAACATCTAAATACCTCTAAAAAGCTGAGCCTAGGTGCATTCCCTTCACAGTGCTTCACAGCCCAGAGGCTTTAGGAATAATATAAGGGACCTGATTCTGATATTAAAAGTGATGCAAAGTCAAGAGTAACTTCAATAAAACTAAATCCTACTGTAAAACTGGTCTAAGCAAGAATAAAATCAGGCTCCAAGATTTCTGCTATATACGCCAAAGCATTGCTACTAAACCTTCATGGCAGTGAATACTCTGCATTAATGATGTTTATTCATGTCATCTTTCAGATAGAAAAATACATTAAGAGGAAGGCCATGATTTCCAGTGTCTGTTTTCATTCTTGAAAGCTTATGATTGGATTCCAGTTTGCCTTTGAAAATTTGATCTTGTGGCTTGACAGTGACAAAGCACTAGTTTTTTTTGCTCAGTGGACCTTCCTGATAATAGAAGATATTCCTCCATAAGTCAGGGAGGATTTTAGGTGAAGTAGTTCATATGGACTGAGCTTGCTCTTTACCGAAGAAGAGATTAATCTAACTTCCTGAATGACATCAAAGAAATGAAACTCTTAAAATGTATTACGATGTAAATTTTAAATGGCTGAGAACATCTGAAAAAAAATTCAAGTTTTATACATTGTAATTACTCAAGCATAGTGAGGATCATTGACTGTTAATATACTAACCAATCCTTGAATATTATTTCATTTCAAAATTTATTTTGCAGAGGAAGAAAGCAGGGTTTAAACATAAACTTGCATTGTAACAGTTTCATCCTAAATGTTCCATAAGACATTATTTTGCCAGTTTCCTTTTTAAAGTTTTTCTAACCTTACAGCCCATCACAATAGCAAGTATTAGCACATCATCATTGCCACCTCCAATTGAATGACTGGGAAACTTGATTAGATCTACAAGGAGCCAAACAGCTTTAGTATAAAAAGGGGAATGTGTACATAAGGTCCTCTTCTCCCTGGGTGATATGCTACCAGGTGGCTAGCCAGAGAGATGCAAGCTGATTATGTTGCTTCCCACAATGATTTATTTAAACCATGCCCTAGGTTTCTCAGGCCTCTTGCTCCATTTTTACCTGTGTCTGTCCTCATTCACATGCATATCCTGGTCAATTCATGGCAAGCTCTGACAGAGTTTTCCCAACTACTATAACTGCAACTATAAAGCTAGCAAAAGATCAGTCAAAATACACCTGTTTTCCCACAAGCACTCTCCTTCAACTCAAACAGCAAAACAATTATAAAAAGCAGATGTAGAGTTGCCTGCACTTGTAACAAGCAGAAATGTTTTTAAGAGAACGATATATATAGAAGGAAAAAAAGACCCCTCTTCTCTGTACTTGTTTAGCCATTTGTCATTATGCAAATTAAAATCTATGTATGACTTGCATGTAAAACAGCAGACAAAAAAAAATATGCATTATTGTGATGCCATGAATGGGGAGCTTTCAAAAAGAAAAGCAAGTGCTGCTAAAAAAAACCCGAAACCACCAGATTCCATGACCTAGAGATATAAAAGCCTCCTTTCCACACACTAAATTTATTTCTCTCTACTCTCCACTAGTTTGTGTTTCTGTTGACAGAGCTCAGTCATTAAGAATCCCTCTTTGGAGGCTTCTTTCTTCCCCCTCGGGACCACCATGTTGGAAAATGACTCCCTTGTCTAACTAGTCAAGATAGGAACATTTGCTGTGAACACCAGCTGCAGTTCTAACTTGGCTAGTGACACTGCAAATTGAAGCAGGGTCTTCAAGACCCAGTAAGCTCTTCTTGTTAGCCTTACTGCATTCACACAGGAACAAGATTTAATCAAAAAAGCATTCTTCTCAGTTTCTTTTGTGGCTGGATTCCCTTTACAATTTAGAAAATTAGAAGGCTCACGTTTTATAAAAATCCATGCACACAGTGGTGCAGTGTGCGTGAAGAGGCTATCTATGCGTCTTTCCTTTATGATAAAGATACAGCCTATTCTAGTGAGACAATGAAAGGCTGAAAACTCCCATGCTGATAGTCTTAAATATTTTTGCTGCTACAACGAGTCAAAGGTTAGCTCCCTCCCACCTGCATCTGACTTTGCATGTTCTAGTATACGCACAAACGTGCAGATAATAGGATTAGAAAACAGCTTGTTCATACAAGGCTCTCGCAAATGTGCAGTGTTCCCTTCTCAAATATCCCATGGTGCATCAGGCTGACAAAGGAATAATAAAAATACATATTAATAAGTGCTTTTTAAAATTTTTTGAACCCCACTTAGTGAATTTCAATGAATTTTACATCCACAGCTGTCATAAGTTAGTCAAAAAATAAACAAAAGGAAACTAATGGGATAATTAAAGCCCACCTTTCTTAATGGCACCTCATAATAAATATTATGAAACTTCAAAACAGTATTTTTTAATATTTTATAATTAATAAAACTAGAATATAGGTCAAGATTTTTATCCAGCAAGCCATGAGTGCTGGTTAGTATGATAACTAAATCTCTGATGCATATATTAACAAGGGACATAATGCAAGAGGATTTCAGCACTGAATAAGCAGCTATCATTTTGGGAAGCAGCATGCTACTTAATAAGGATGTAGAAAATGGAGGAATGAGTAGTAGCACCGACTCGCTTCAGGATAGTTGTCAGCTGGGGCACAAACTCTGAAGATAATATTGTGGTGAATCTAACAATAGATTTTAAAATTAGAAATCAGGGGTATAGCAAATCATAGGACCAGTCTCACAGGGACTTTTCCAGCTCTTATTGAAACCAATGGAAAGAAACTTATAGGCTTGATCCAACTCCTATTCAAGTCAATAGTAAAGATGACAAAGAGAAGCAAGATTAAAAAATGCATACATAATGATCAGAAAATTTATCTGACTAGTGAGTTAAAAATAAAGCAGTGTCATGTAACATTTTCTTCCCTGTGTTACTACTTATCTAAGTTTGAGGAATTCCACAGATTTATCAATATCTCAATGGCAACAAATTAAATTATTACTTTTTAGACAAAAGGTCATGATAGACTCAAGATTCCACATTCTTCCGTTATTCCCTATAGCCAGCAGGCCAGAGAGAAAAGACAATTCATTACAGAGGAAAACGTGAATCACACCGCTGAACAATTTAATACACAATCTGTGGGCTGCTGTTTTAAGTACACAGTCATCAAAGTCTGGAAATTATGCAAATACCACCAGCTACATTTAGGAGGTCTGCACTCAAAGACTTTCCAACCTAAATAAATGTCTCAACAAAGACTGATTGTTTTGTGGTGCAAGGGTGCTACCTACAGGTTTGAATGGAGAAAGACATCAACAGATGTAAATTCATACTGACCCTACAAACAAGTGCAGCTTGTTTATCTTCAGACAAAACAAAAGCTTAGTTATAAGGTAAGCAATATACATTTTTTAGAAAAAACACTATTAAATCCTTGTTGAGATTTTTACAGATAACTAATATTTGAGACTATTATTTTCTATGGTTAACTTTTTTGCTACCAAGAAATTTAATACCAGCTATAGTTCAGAGATTGCATTATTTTAAATTATTTTGACATTAATAACTATTCAAAGATCACCGTTGTGGCTTCGGTCTCCCAAATTATTAATAAGTATATAGACAAGACATATATGTATCACAACTAAATATTTCTTGGAACTATACCACCAGTATAAGATATTTGATAAAATAGGCCCCTTTAATTCAGTAGAGTATCATCATATGTAAAGTATTTATAAAAGCTTAACCATTCATATTTCCCCAACAGCTTTGTTGAAGATTATTTAAATATTTGGGAATTGTAATTGTTAAGTATATATTTTAATTTCTATTTCTTATATCCTTTGAATGCTCTTTGCTAGTCTTATCCTGATCCTGCAAACATGTACACATATGAGTAACTTTATTTATGGAAAACACTCAAATTTCAACAGAATACAGTGCATTTGCAGCATTAGGTTCTTAGATTATGATCTCTTCAGGACTAGAAGAGTATGAGTGAGTGAGTGTTCGGACAAGCCAGGAATTTTAATTCAAGTATTTTGAGACTTTTTTAAAAGGCAAAATATTTTTGTGATATTGGACTTCCCTATTTCCTTTTATCACCCACATTTTCCAAAATAGTATAAAATGGACAAAAGACAGAGATCATCATATAATCTTCATGTTGCATGGGAATGGCAGTGAATTTATTTCTCCTTCTAAATATAGAATTTCGTACTTTTTTATTTAAGGATATATATTTTATTGGGCACATCAACTCACCAGAAGTGTCAAAAATTGGATTATCTGAAATGGGAAACATTGTTTCTCCAAAATGATGTATAACCATTAGCCATAAATATTAAGGCACACCTTTACTTATATGTACTAATTTCAAACTTTTAACTACTTGCCTAGCAAAGAACAACCAAACCCTTTAACAATGGTAAAAGAATTTCTGAAAGTAGTCAGGATGAATAGGTATATATACATACTATCATTAATTATAAGCTATATTAATTTCAATAAAATAAGAAATGTGTAAATCCTAAGTATCAGAGAAAAAGGTCAGTACTCATGAAAGCTAAAATATTAAAAGGAAAAGCATAACTTTATTGCTTTTATTTTTATATGACTATGATGAATTCTATTTACATTACTGAATAGTTTAACTGATTTAAAAATGAAATAATCCTGAAATAAGTAGGACAAAAATTAAATCTTGCACTAGTCATTTTCTGATGAAAATTTAAACAGTAATCATTTCAGTATTTAAAAGATATCCAATAACTATTCTTTAACTGAAAAATAGCAATTGTTGATTTTGTTTTATGATATTTAAACTGCCTATAATAATATAATTATAACAATTAAATGAGCTCAATTCAATTTTAATTAAGGAGATCATGAAATATTTTTATGAGAAACATCTCACTATTATTAAACTGTTAGGACAACATATTAATAGAGGTTTCAGAGAACCATATAAGCTGTGAAAGTATGTTGCTAACAAATTTGCCCTGAAAATTTTAAATACTTCATACCTCCAACATAGAAGTATGTTAATTATTTTAAGTTACCTTTCCCACTGATTGAACTTTTTCATATTTCATTCATTTAGCCAAATTTAAAATGGCATCAAAGTTAGTACTTGTGATCATTAGTTACTAGAAAAACATTAATAAGGAAAATATTCTTACCACCTGCCTGATTAGGAAAATTAAATTTTAAATCATATGTCCAAGTGTGGAGTCAACAAATATACAAAAATGGAGTCCTATTGTAGCATATGAAATACTATTGAGTTACTGAGATTTTTTCTGATCAGATTTTAACAAAATTTAATCTCCCTAAAAGGGCAGGAGGCACCTAAAAATCACAGGTATGGAGAAATGACGACTTTTGGTCATATCATCTAAAATTGGCAAAAACTCAGCAAACTAGTTTTATGTAAAAGTACCTTATTCCTAGTATAAGTTTTAAAGCTAAGACAATGTTTCTCTAAACCTGCTATTGCTTTTTTTTTTTTTGGTTAACGTTTTAGTGAGATTCTACTTATAGTTCCCTATCATCCTGGCCCTTAATATGCACTCTGACTAAAAATTATTTCCTGTTTTGTACTGCTATAACGTTATCTCTCCCTCCCCCCCTCCAGTTTCTTTGTAACAGGAATACTAGTATCGTTCTTTTTTTATGATGGTTTCTGGAAGCATTCACATACTTTTTCAGAAAACCCATGTAAAATAAATAAAAACAAAACGTTTTCTTTATGAAAACTCTATAACCTTTGGCATTATTCACTATTTAAAAACCCATAACAAATATATGACACTCAAATTATCAATTGTGAAAATAATCTGGTGCAGAGTTGCTGTACTAATGCAAAAAGATGCATTACTTGTCATACACCAATAAAGCTTTGGTTTGTGAATCCAATATCTCATTTCTGCTATTAATTTTGAATAACTTAAAACTATTTTTAAACCATATTATCTTAAAACAATGCAATTGTTATAAAGGTGAACACTCAACCATCCCCCAGACAATCTATCATTTTTTAAGTAATTTATAGTTTGTATTCAACTATTACCCCTAAAACACAGTGATTAAGTCACCAGGGGCTAGATGCATCATGAACAACCATACAGTACTGTACTTCAGAGATGGGTGAGGGTGTTATTTCAACCATACAAACCTTAAAATGGTCTCAAAGATGTGCCAAGTCTGTCATTTCCAGACAACAGAATTTCATTAGTCCATAACTACATTTTAGAGCTCAGACAACCTGTTTAAAGGCTTGTCTGATCTTTCTTTTGGGTTGGACAGAATGTTATATTTTTTAATATTACTAAGTAGAAGTGGAATGGATGTCTGGATAACATAATATGAATGCCAACCAGGGAGCAGCACAGCATAATGTTACTAGCCTGTGAAGAGGGTATCTGGGAAAGGACCTGACCTAACACTCCGCAACAAAGAGACTGATGTAACACTTTCCATCTAGCAAAAAGACAATACCACCAAAGTATTGTGTTAAAAAAGCCTAATAAATGAATGGGATTTATTTCCCTTCTGAAATGCACAAAAATCCATCATCCATTTCATGCATCCTTTTGCCTTGTATGTACACTGTAGTTGCACTCGTAGCACAATGATGTGAAAAGAACATATACAGGAGTATGAAAGGCTGGTACTGCATTTACTATTTGTTTAATTTGAGATTGCTATGTCAAGCAACTGTCACTGTCCTTTCTACCCAACTCAGAGTTTCCTACTGATTTGGGTTGAATCTATGACCTTGAGTGGGTCACATTACCTTACCTTGGTTCCATCAAGTTTAGATATATCTTTTAAATTAATATTTTCACATATGATGTTTAACTCTCTCTCTCATTGGAAAATATAGGACTATCCCTCACAAACAAAAATCAATCTGCTTTATAACTGGGGGGATAAATGAGAATGTACTGGATATTTTGAATAAAGCAATAGAAGGGCAGCTCTGTTGTCTAGATAGAGAATCACATTAACCAAGCAACAGATTCTGAGCCCAGAATTTGAGCCTCATTCTCACTCTCTGTTCTCAGCTAAGTTTGGGACATGCTTATAGGTGATGTGTTTTGCACTTAAGAGTGGGGAACAAACAGGGAATTAACCACATTGCCATTCAATAATGACAGCGGTTGGCTGATCAGGAACCACATTTAGTAAGCTTTTAACTTTAAATTTTACAGATTACTAAGGTCAAATGTGCAAATGATTTGAACAAATGAACATGGCCCGTAGATGTCTTATTATCTAATGAGAATTCAAGGCACTGATCGGCTACAATATCATAAAAAATAAGTGTGCAGTGATAAAACAATGTGCTGACTGAAGCTAGCCAGCTTGTACAATGACTCACACAATGTTTTGCAAGAAGTGTACTTTTCCAGTAATGAAACAAGACAAAACTTATGGACAACTAATATTATTTCATATCAAATGGTTAACTAGAGCCAACCAATAAAGAGAAAATAAACTAAGCAATGTAAACATTTATTCTGGAAAAACATAGATCATAAGCACAACCCAGAACTTTATCCATTCATTGGGGAAAGGAAAAAAAATAATACACCTACATCTATATCCAAGCTTAGATTAATCAAGAATTATTTTACAGTATAGTTTTATTGTAATCCTTAACTGGCTAAGCTTTAAGTCAAAGGCAACCTGCATATATACTTTCAGGAAACTTGTAAATTCACCATGTGTACAATTTAGACAAAAACCTTCCTTTTTCAACACTACTTTTAAGTTAAATTCAAAACAGGTGTTTAATGCTAGGGCTGTAACCAGAATATTTCCCCTCATAACCTATGACTCTGATAAGACCTCCTTCGGAAATATAATGGTTACATATCCCTTTTATGGCTTTAACAAACCCCTATTTTCTCTCTTCTACCCACACAATGTAGCATCTATTTGCACCCATTCAATACTAAATTACAGATAAAGTTACAGCAAATTTGTTTTCTCAAAAAAGCAGTGAGGCCTAATATCCCTTGAGTAATAACAGACTTGTCATTCATTCAGAAGTAGAACTGGCATAATTCACTCTCAGAAACAAACTCTACTTCCTGTGACAATGAAGCTGTTCTTAAAACTCTGAATGGGATACAGCTCAATTTGCAGGTGTTCAGGTAGAAAGGTAAGAGGGCATTTGACCCCAAGTGGGCAATCACTGCTGTGGTAGGTAACTTCATTCTGTTCAGTTGTATCATTCTATTAAATGGGCTGGGGTTTTCAGCTTTGAACTAGTGAGGTATACTCAAGTGAATCAATAATTATACAGATATAGCTCATTCATTCTGATGATATAAAGATACATATTAATAGCCAGCTGCAGCTTTGGAACAAAGAAAGATGTAAGAGCAAAATAAAACATTGTTCTGCATGACAGAACAATCACATAATAATTAACTAAGAGCTTCTTAATTTCATTTTCCAACTGCTCTTACTGAGTGTGATGACAAATAGATTATTTTCTATATTTTACGGAAGTTGCTTTATACAACGTTAATAACTCATTTCACATGAAATAGATACACAAGGGAAGCATCAAAAATAGGATAGTATTTAGAAATTTGGTCACCCTTTTTATCGCACTCAAAAGAGGCCCCCCCCAGCCAGAAACTAGCACTTTTAGCTAGTTTTTCTTTAATAACAATACAATTCTAAATAAGTGATAAGTAAAATACTATATAATATGTTAATGTTTTTATTGTAACTTGGCCTTATAATATTTTTAAAAGCCACTTTTCAGATTGAGTGAAAATTATACTTCTATTGTACACAGACTCACAAAGGAAGACATTTAAAATATAAAATTTAGAAAGCTAAAAAATTATATTAATTAGCTTTAAAAAACTAAATTCTAAAATATTTAATATTTCTGGAGTAAAAGTACTTTATAAAAGATGAAAATCAAAGGCCTTTAGGGATTGAATGCTAAGAGTATTGTTAATATGGCCTTATGCTGTTAATCATCTTGGGAAAATTATATTGTGCTTCATATACTGATACTATGACATTTTTATTAACTCATAATCCCTTTGCTAATAGTGGTGCATTAAGCAAGTAATAATTAAGAGGGCGACAAGTATTAAAAATGCTTACTTTTAATCTGTCTGTCATTTTAAAGAGATACAGTATCTTCTAGTATTAGAGCTTCTTTATGGACAAACAATTAAACTTAATAGTCTATCAAGCAGAAACCAGTAATGTACCCTTTACCAAGGAGGCTTACATAATTTCCAGTATGCATTACACCATCCTTTATATCTGTTAAGGGAAGTAGCTTATTTTAAAATTACAGTATGTCTTTCCTGTAGGGTGATCAGGTGTCCTGTTTTGAACCTGAACACCTCATCAAAAAGGGACCCTGGAGGATCCAGTCAGCACTGCTGATCAGCCCCATTAAAAAGTCTAAGCTGAGACAGGCTATCCCCTACCTGTGCTATTGCACCATGCTGTGCCCTGGAAATGGCCAGCAAGTTCCGCTCATAGTTGGGGTATCCTTACGGCTGCACATGCTGTCCCTTCAACCCTAAACACCAGCTAATGGGAGCTGGGGGAGGTGGTGCCTGCAGACAAGAGCAGCACATCATAGAGCCTCCTCCCACTAGCTTCTGTGGTGCAGTGTGGGGCCCAAGGAAGGTAAGCAGCCTGCCTTAGAGCCACTGCCTGGACATTGCCCAAGGTAAGCCTGAAGCTATCTAAGCCATCCTGTAAGTTGAAACAAAAGACAGGACTATGCAGCACTTTAAAAACTAACAAGATAGTTTATTAGTCTTTTGTTTCAGCAAGACCAGACTAACGCGGCTACTTCTCTATTACTATTCTGTAAGCTGTTAGAGGGAGAGAGCCACGGAAAACAAACCTTACAGAAAGTGAGAAAGAGGAGATTCTCCCTCTTTATGCAGGTCAATACACAAGAGAGTGGAGCCCCCAAGAGTGTATGTTAATGGTGGTGTATATTAATGGTGATTTAAACATATTTCCTCAATATACCATATAATTTCTTCTAGTGACAAATGCAAAAATATATGCAGTGTAACCATATATAATTGGTTTCATTTACTTTATTAAAAAAAACTAGCGAAGAAAATTCTAGAGTAAGGAAGTCTGCCATTAAGGAGCAGTGTGTCTTGTTAAAGAGGCTAGTCAATTAAAGAGGCTAGTCAATTAGAATCAGAGTACAGGCATGCCTAATCATGACTATTATTGGTTATGGAGAGAAAATCATGTCTACTACACAGTCTGTTCTCTGTATTAATTACCAAAGTTGTTCCAAGTGCATAACACACGTTAATAATACTCAACTTTGCAGAGATAACGATAGATATTGGGGGATGGAAATGTTGATCTTGTATAAACAAGATTAAATTAGGTCAAATTTTTCTTTTGCCGAATAGTTAATAAACTTTAGGGTATGTCTAAACTACATCCCTCTGTCAAAAGAGGGATGTAAATTAGGCAAATCGAAAGAGCAAATGAAGCGGGGATTTAAATATCCCACACTTCATTTGCATAATGGCATCCGAGCAGTTTATTGAGAGGGGATTTTTTTGAAAGTGAAAGCACTGTCTAGACATAGCTCTTTCGAAAAAAACCCTTTTTTTGAAAGATTCCGTACTTCTTGAAAAAGGGTTCCCCCCCCCCCCGAAAGTACTGCATCTAGACGGCGCTTTTACTTTCGAAATATCCTTTTCCAAAAAAGTGCTGTGACGTGATTATGCAAATGAAGCATGGGATATTTAAATTCCTGCTTCATTTGCCTAATTTACATCCCTCTTTCGACAGAGAGATGTAGTTTAGACATACCCTTAGTGTGCCTATTGTTAGGAAAGCAGTTCACATTGTGTAACTTTAGCACTACTATAATTCTGATTATATTTATGGGAACATATTCAAGTTTTAAAGATCTGTAAAGCAACAGAAAAATCTAGTAGGTAGAGCTTCCATTCTGTATCACATGCCTAACCTACACTTACTAATCATTCTCTGGGACGTAGGGATGCAACCCCATTTTTCAGAGTGTCCCTAGCCACTGAGTGTCAAACACTGGGACTTGCTGACAGGGGATGGGATCCCTTGATAAACTATCCTATTCTATTCATTTCTTCAAGCATCTGGCACCAGCACTATTGAAGACAGAATACTGGGCTAAATGCACCATTCTTGTGTTTCAATATAGCAATTCTTGTGTTCATTACCTGAGCTCACTTTACTGATCACTGAACTTATTTAACAACAGTGCATAATTGAAAGTTATAAGTAGTATGCAGATGATACCAAGCTGGGAGGGGTTGCAACTGCTTTGGGGGACAGGGTCATAATTCAAAATAATCTGGGCAAACTAGAGAAATGGTCTGAGGTAAATTAGATGAAGTTTAATAAGGACAAATGCAAAGTACTTCACTTAGGAAGGATCAATCAGATTCTCACACAGAACGGGAAGTGACGGTCTAGGAAGGAGTACTGCAGAAAGGGATCTAGGGGTCATAGTGAACCAAAAGCTAGATACGAATCAATGTGATATTGGGATGCATTAAAGGAGTGTTTTGAACAAGACACGAGAAGTTATTCTTCCACTCTACTCTGTGCTGGTTAGGCCTAAGTTGGAGTATTGTGTCCAGTTTTGAGCACCACATTTCAAGAAAGATTTGGAAAAATTGTAGAAGGTCCAGAGAAGAGCAACCAAAATGATTAGAGGCCTAGACAACATGACCTATGAGGGAAGATTTAAGGAATTGGGCTTGTTTAGTTTAAAAAAAAAAAAGAGAGAAGACAGAGAGCAGTTTTCAAGGATCTAATGTTCTCCTTGGTCTCTGAGGATAGGACAAGAAGCAATGGGCTTAAATTGCAGCAAGGGAGTTTTAGGTTGGAAATTAGGAAAAACTTCCTAACTGTAAGAGTGTTTAAATACTAGAATAAATTGCCTAGGGAGGTTGTGAAATCTTCATCTCTGGAGATATTTAAGAGCAGTTTGAATAGACATCTATCAGGGCTGGGGACTAGACTAGATCTCTCGAGGTCCCTTCCAGTGCTGGTATTCTAGGATTCTATCATTTCAGAACTATTTAAGTCAAAATAAATAAAATATAAAAATGGAAAAGAAATGAATCATATATTCCTAGCTCAAAATAGAAACTGTAGTACCTTGTCAGAGAGAGACTTGAAAATAGTTCTTGATGTAACAGTTTTCATTTAAATTTAAAACCTGAAAGTTAAATAAACTAATGACATGGTTTCTTGTATGACTTGTAACCACTTGCTGAATATAGGTATTTTACTTTAGGGTCAATTACTATTTATTTGCTGCCATCTGGAAGACAAATCACTTAAGCTTACATTGAAACCCACTGTTCCATGTGTTGAAAAACTGCATAGGTGATACTGTTTGCTGTAATCCTACTGAACAAAAAGTAGTTTAAAGGTATTCTTCATTGATCATTACAATGCTGCAACCAGTATTATAAACTAATATCTAAGGGTACGTCTACATTTGCTATCTAGTTCAGACTAGGGATTCAAATGCAGACGAGCAAAGCAGCTAATGAAGCCAGGATTTAAATATCCTGTGCTCCATTAGCATGATCTTGCTGGCGCGCAAGATCATAGCTGATTCGAACCAGGAAGTGCATGCTGGGATGCGTTAGTTCGAACCAAAGCCCTTGGTTCGAACTAACGTTACTCCTCATTATAAACTTTAATTTAGTAGATGAAAGTATAGCAGGCCCAATGGATGGAAAGCCAAGCTAGACAAATTCAGTCTAGAAACAAGGAGCATATTTTTAAAACAGTGAAATAATTATATATGGGAACAATTTACCAAGGTTTGTCACATTGTAATTTTTTTTTAATCAAGATTGGATGATTTTTCTCAAAGATGTTATAATTCAAAGATGTTATATTTCAAGTGTTCTAGTTCAACCAGGAATTAATTCAGGGAAATCCCATGGCCGTGTTATGCAGGAGGGCAGAATAGATGATTGAAATGGTCACTTCTGGTTTTATAACTTATGGATCTATGAGTTTTTAGGGCTCCCTAGCTTTATTATACATATTAACTGTGTGATACAAAAACAGAGCCTTTGTAATATAGTACTCGTAACACCACAATATAATATCTATCCTTGTGCTAATCAAAGGAAGTGTTCCTATACTAGTATTTTTCACTTTTTGTGAGAAAATCCCTCTGATTAAAATAAAGAAATGGAGCAACGTTTTCCTACCTGCATTCAAATCTGGCATGCAGATCATAACATTTTCATAAACTGCATCAAAAAATTATTTTGAGCTTATTTCACTTAAATAATTACATTTATAATGACAGAAGGTCCATGTTATGCAGAAGAAAGCAAAGTTCTCAAGAGATGAGGAAAAGATTGTCAGGCAGAGTGAACTAGCCATCTCTAGATAGCCACCCACAGCCTTTCATGTAACTGGACACCTCATCTGCGGAGGGAGAGGGATAAGAATGGGAATGGAGGGGCCACATCTGCCTTCACTCCAATATCCTGCTCCCTTTAGAGGTATAGAGAATGGATCATACCTTTCGCATGACAGTTCTATTTCTGGAAAAGAAAGGCCATCAAGAGCTTATCACATTGGAGACAGCAAGAGGATGACCAAAGTGGAAAGTGAGTTCTCAAGTGTCTGTCTACCCCAATTGTGCCATCTTTTGGAAAGGAAGCATATTTACAACATTGATCTCTCCCCAAATACAACTAATGCATTTGCTATATCATGCTCAAATTAAACCATGGTTACATATGATATTCATTAAAGTTTTATTTATCAAAGTAAATAGCAGCAACTGAACACCAGTACAATTAGCCATACTGTATGTGCTGAAGTAATGAAGTTATGAATTAATAGGGGGGAAAAGTACACTTTCACCCTTCCTCCTGATCAGTTTCCAAGATGCTTCATTATAACGTCCAGACTTCTGTACACAGCTTTAGCCAACGTAAGTTGATTTTTTTAATAGACCCTCAAAAATTGAACTGGTAATGGAAACATCAACAGACCATTAAATATAGACACAAAATTATGTATTTGCAAGCAAAACTAAGAGAAATATTTAAGACAATTCACATATACACCTGCTGATAAATCCAACATTCTTTCTTCCCAAACTCCTTTTACAAAAGCAACCATTGCAAATGCTGTTATGGGCATTGTGGGGGAAAAAACAAAATGTGTCATGTCAGTTGAGATAATATAGCACAGTTAATTCTTATTCCTTATTCTCTATTTTATCTAAATCAGGGATGAGCAAGAGCGTCTCTATGGACCGGATTCCAGCCCGCCAAGCAAGCTGATCTAGCCCATGGATGTCCTGCTGCTCCCCCACTCCCAATCCAATTAGGGCCTGGGATAGGGAAGCATACAAAGTCTCCTCCCCGACCAGGGGCTATTCAGCTGGTGGTTCACTCTAGATACTGTGAGCCCCTTGCAGGGCAGGGGCAGGGAGTGAGAGAATTCGGCCTGGGAGCAGGGGAGCACACAAAGTCTCCTCCTGCTCTGCAAGGGCCACACAGCTGGTGGTTCTCTTGGGGGGCGAAGGAGGGGGGAAGCAGGGCAAAGACTTTGTGCACTCTCCCACCCCCAAGCCATAAAGGGTCAGTGGGCGGAGGGCACAGAATTGTCCTGGCCCTGGTGCACAAGACCCTGCCCCTTCTGGGGCAGGGTGGGACCACTTAAAAAAAATGTGTGAAGTGGCGTCCCTTCCAAAATTATTGCCCACCTCAATCTAAATCCTATCTTCCTTTTTGGTCTTTTCCATTAGACGGCATTATATCATCACTACTGTACTGTCTAAGTCTCAGAGCACTTACACTTCACAAAGAGTCTGCTCTTCTCAGGAAGTCATTACACTATTTACATACACCAACTGCGTGATATTGGAAGAAAAAAGAAAAAGGTGAAATAGGTCTGAACAATTACCTAAAATCGAAGGTAAATCATTTAATCATAGTTTAAAAGTCCATGAAAACACAATTCCCCTCACCCGATATAAACAAAAGTATGAGGAGTCAGAATAGGAGAAGGAAGCTAAGTGCATAGAAAATCTTCCTTTCTCTATGCACTGGAAAGTAGGGGTGATCACAGAAACAGAAAAGTAGGTCTAGAAAAAACTTTGAGGCACTGAGGCAAGACTCATGTCCTAGACCATCTCTGACCAGTGTATGTCTAACCTGTTCTTATAAAGCCTTATTTCACAACTTTCCTTAGAAGTCTATTCCAGTGCTTACCTATCCTTATAAAGTTTTCCCAACTATCATATCTAATCTAAATCTCCTTTGTTGCATATCAAGCCTATTATTAGTGGTCCTATTTTCAGTGGCCATGAAAAAATTTATTATGGCCCTCAACAGATCTGAAGACTTATCACGTCTCACCCTTTGTCTTCTTTTCTGAAGGCTAATCATGGGCAGGTATGTTTTTTTGTTTTTTTTTTCCCCAACAACCTCTCATACATCAGGTTTTCTAAACTTATTTTGGGTGTTCTTCTCTGGACTCTCCAGATTTGTCTACTTATTTTTTAGGGTGATGGTGGCTCTAGTCTTCCAATTGAGAAAGGAAATAGTTTATTTTGAGTAAGAATAAAACATCCAAATGGTCAATTAAAGTTCTTCATTTGGGCCATTTTTGGACACCAAATACTTTGAGAATCAGATATTCCATATTTCATGCTCAATGTACCTGTAAGTAAAATATGTAGTCCCCTTTAGTTATTCTGTTATGAATTGTACTTGAAAGGCAAGGGGACATTTTTGATAATGCACATCTTAAACTTTTCATTAAACTACCAAATTTAAATTCTACCTTTTTGTGCACTCTGACATTTTTGTCTGGCATTTTCATTAATTTTGCGACATACATAAATGTAGCTGAAATGTTAACTGATCAATACTTTGTCTCGCTCATGTAGCACTAGAGCTCAGTTCCCAAAGGACCACGTAGCAGTACAGAAATTAAATGTGTAAAATATCAAATGTTAATGTTAAACACAGCAGCACTTACTGCATAACAACTGAAAAGGCTAAAACAATTCAAAATGGACAGATGGTAGCACAAATTATCTACAATCACATTTAAAGATTAAAGTTTGTCCTGTAAAATAATTCATTGACTCATGCTGAAGTGTGTCCTTTTACTGATAGCTCAGTTGTCCAATTATTTTTGTGCTCATTACAGTGAGAAATGACAGTACTAGAAGGAAACAGTGTATACTTCCCCTCATATTGCACCACTGACATCCACGAGAACACAAATGTCTGGTCAAGAGGCTGATGGAAATTAGGCCCAATTTAGTCGACATTTTATTGCCTATAGTAGATTAGTCCAAAGAGAAACCTTGCCACTTTTGCATAGTATATGACTGTTGTAGAATTCTTATGCATAAAACGTATGGTATTAATTACTGAATTTAAGAAAGCTTTTGAAAGAATGCTAGAGGTCTGTGTTAAATATAGAAAAGCTAGCCCATTTTAAGTAAAAGCTCCTACTCTGTATTCTCCTCACTTCTTTTTTGCTTGGGTCTTACAGAAGAAAAAGTTTAGAAAGATAACATACATTCTAGGTCCAATAAACGCAACAAAGCCATTTTAAAACTAACATTAATTTAATATTTTTGTGTTTTGCCTTTAAAAGTTAGGCAAGAAATTAATATTAGCAAGACACAGAAAACTGTGTCAATTTCAAATCTTCTGGTATTTCAGATCCAAAGGCATATCATTGTAATCAGACAAAAAATGTCGGTAACTATTGCTTTTCAAGTTGTGTTGCTCATATCCATTTCATGTTTGGTGACTCACAAGCAGTACCTAAGGGGGGTAGGCTAAGAGTTCAGGGACACAGTGACTCAACACTGTTCTTCTGAACCTGGTGTCATCCCAAGACTTTAGAGTGATGGCATAGTGAGAAGCACTGATGACAAAGTTGCTCCCCTGCAGGTGTGTTGGATCGGGACTTGTGTGAGGACTACCACTGAAGAGACCCGAGATCTCATGGAGAGAGTGGTTAGGATGATTGGAGATGTAACAGTCTCCTGCTCATAGCAAGCCTATCCAGACTATTTGTTGTTTTAAGTTTATTAAATACAGGGAGTTATCCAGGATGACAGCCTCTGGGCTGATACTGGAAACCCTGTCATCCTTTCTGCTACAAAGAGTTGTGTGGATTTGCAAAAGGATTTAGTCCTCTCAATATAAAAGGCAGCAACCCATCTAATGTATCATGAGTGAAGCCACCACTACTCAGAGTATTGATGAGGCTTAGAGAAGACAACTGGTTTTTAAAGTTACAGACAAATATGGCTACCTCACTGAGACTGGCCTTGCCTGTCCCTCTCATTGACTGTGGCCATAACTATTGAGCCTAGAGGTGTCTGTGTGAATGTAAGTATTTGAATTAATTTGCTGGCACATAATACTTCTTTTCTGCTCTGAGTGGGCACTGGGCAGGGAAAGAGTTGCCATAGGGCCTTGACCAGATGTATCAGTTTCACTAATAGGTAAGGCCACTTTGAGGGAGATGTTGCAGCCAGAACATCAATAAGAGCATGTGATGTTGCTTTAAGCACCTCAGTTTTCATTCCAAGGTCACTGCTACCCACTTGAGGAAGTTCTGATGGCCCTGAAATTATCCTGTGGAATCAAGTTATTGAATTTTACAATAGCCTTGTCTGGTGAGGAAGAGGAGGAAATGGAGACTTACACCAGCAAAAGGATTCCTTCCTCTTACTTGGCTTCAATGACAGCCACAGAAGCCTCATCCTGAATGTTGGTACTGAGGGTCAGAGTCCTTTACCAGGGTCTATTTCAGATGTCAGTAGCCCGCCTCTTGGATATCACCAGGTAAGAATGATGGGAGGACCACCTACTACTGGAGGAAACTCCAGGGTTCCAATAAGGCCACTGCATTGGCCAGTGACCTGCTGGCCAGTGCCCATGGGGAGACCAGCACTAAAATCCAGGGCTGCATATGCTGGGTACTGATTGTGCATAGGATTCCTCTTGAGTCTTAAAGGAGGAGTCCTCTCAGAGACCACACTGGTATGCCACCCACCTCTCTCTCTGTGGCGCTGGAGAGACATGGACTGGTAATGGACTAGAGGTGGCCAGAGCTGACTTCTCTCGAATTTACCTGAAAGGAGCTCGATGGTTTCTTATTCCTTCCTGCTTTTGGTCATCAGTGGTGGCAAATGTCCCATCAGAGTCAAGGGAGCGGGGACCAGGAGAAACAGCAAATCCCTGGATTCTTCAAAAGGCTCTGGGACAGTCAGACTGCTGGTGCTATGGTGACTCCCAGATGTCAGTAGAAAGTACCACACTAAATTCAATGCTCTGGGTATAGTCAACAGTGCCATCATGGGGCCAAGGATGTAACAGTGGTTGAGGATGGGTCTCACTGCACTGCTGGATTGTCTTTTTGGACCCCAGTGAGTACGCTCTTTTGGTGCACTGTGTTTTGTTTCTCTTTGTTAGCACCGGAGATGGTGAACAGTGTCAGGAAGAGCTCAATGCTGGAGGAGCACTTTGCACTGATGCCAAAGTGCTCTACACTGAATCACAGCAGCTTGGCTTTGAGGTGGGTCTGATGGAGGCTTCCATGAGAATGTCTTCAACATGATCTCTCTGACTTTTTCAATGTGGGGTGTAAAGTCCCAAGAAATTTTGCACTTGTCCCTCATGTGACTACTTCAAGCAAGCATGATGCTCCTGGGCACAGGTTTGCCACAGAAGGCATAAAGTTGAAGCCCAGGGACTGAGATATGCTCTGCCCCTGGGATGAAGTAGTCCCTTGACAATAGGGAATATTTACTGGATATGTACACAAATACTAATTACAACAATATATACTAAACTATGAAAAACTAAGAGTTAAAATCCAAAAAATCACTGGAAAGAGTTTTTGCTGAAGGAAAAAGAGTGGTTCCAGCAACCATTACAGGTGCCCCTTTTACCAGCATGCAACTCCAGAGGGAGTTGGAGTTGGCCCTGGCACAATGGATATCATTGAGAGAAAAATCTTTGACGAGAGTGCAAGTAACATATGCACACCTAACATGGAATGAAGATGAGCAAGCACTCGAAGCCGAAACTTTTTTATGAGTTGCATACACGTAAATGGGATATTCAGAGGCAATATATTATTAAAGTAAATGCTACATTTTTGAATGATAGCTTGTCTATCGTCTGCTCAAAAATAAAGTGTTCCTTCAATATGGTTTTAGTTATTGTGACATTGAGGCATAGTAAAAAAGTGAGCTAAATCCAACTCCCATTCAGAATAATTGTACTAGAAAGTGCAACAGGGACTGACAAATTCATGAGCCAAAATGCTTTAAATTTGACTTTCAGACCCTACACTGCATTTGTAAAAAGGCGTTTCAAAAAAATTCTTATACTTACAAACTGAAGAAATACTGTCAAAAATACTTGAAGCCCCCTCCCTCACAGAAATCAATTATGACAATTTTACAAAGTAGTTTTTCCAGAGTATTCTTACATTCTGAAGTTCTACAGGCAAATGGATTCTGAAACAAAAACAATCACCAAACATCCACTGAAAACTTTTGAAATCTCTGAAATTAGCACGATGGCTGATAAAATTTGAAATGTTTACTATTAATTCCACTGACTTTGAAAAGTGCACCAGTGAACATTTCTATATGTAAAAAAGGCCACATTGAATGCCAGTAGCTTATTATAGAATCATAATATTAATTAAAGGTCTGCATGTGTTTCCTTTCTAATGTCTGTTTCTCAGTGGTGTATGAATAATTCATTAAGGAAATTTCATAGTTAAAGTTTAACTTCACCTCTAAATTTGTACAAGCTAAGTTAGTCCTTTGAGAGAGTGTGATGGGGGAGGGGGAGCAGGAGGTTAAGAGAAAGGGTATTTTTTTAAAAACTTTTGAGTATTCCGATAAGATGTTTGTGGATTATGATGATGTGAAAAATCATAGCTATTGTATTTCATTTTTGTAACATTGTTCCAAATCTTTCCAGGTGTATCAAAATCAGAGCTTCAGTCTAGAAATTCCATATTGGGTTTTTGCTGCTGTCTTTTAGAAGAACTAGTATTGGCTTTCTGGGAAAGGCTTAATTTATTAAAGTTTAAAATTAACCAATGTTATTTTCTTGTCTGCAAATGAAGCTGGGAAACAGGAAAACACTATTTTTAATACATGCTCTCTGATACTGACTCATTCTGTGGTCTTTGGAAGGTTGCTAAGGGCTATGATTAGTATAGGATTTTGAAGCTGAACAGTGATATAGATGAGCTAAAAATTATTATACAAATAGATTTCCAAAAAGAAGTGTTGGATTCTGGCATGACCTTAACATAAGACAACACAATACCATCAATTGAATTAAGTCATGTTTCCACAAGGCTGTGCAAGGTTTTCCAGAGAGTCATGGAAGTTGTGAAAACCTCAGCCACCATTTTGAAATGAAAACTCTGCCCCAGCCCTGAAATCCCTTTTTGAAGTTCTAGCTTTAAATTCAAGTAACAAAATTCCTACTGTTCAAAAGGCAACACTACAAGTACTTTTTGAAAATGAGGGACAAGCAAATGATTTAAATGCTTCACAAATATCCATAGAGACTTGCGCCTTAGAAAGAGGCTCCAAAATAGCAGCCATGAACTCCCCTCTTCTGCAGGGCAGGAGCACAATACATTTAAACTCAACACTCAAACTGGTACAGCTTATCAACATCTGTTCCTAAAGTCAATCTAATTATGCAACAAGTCTCTTTAGAGCTTCTGTGCACAAGAAAGAGTTGCATTGGTGAATAGAAAAATAAGTGTGCTGTTATATAACCAGAAATATATTTCTCTTGCAATGTATAATAGCTAGTGTAAAATATATATTTACTGTGGCACTAAAATAAAAATAAAAACAAAAACATCTGTATTCATCTATTCTCAGCTGCTTGTTAAGATTGCTCCTGGTCAGGCCTGCTCATCCACATGGGGGGACAACTGCCCCAGAGCCCACAACGGAAAAGGGCCTGGGCTCCCATCTGCCACCATGGCTGGAGACCCAGGCCCTTTAAACTGCCACTGGGATGCTGAGAAGTGCAATCCCAGTGGCTCTGAGGGCTGGAACGGACCAGCATGGCACCCACCCTCTGCCCCTTCCATCTGAATCCCTGCCCCTTCTGGGACTGCAGAGCTTTCTCTCTTCCCCCTCCCTCCAACACTTGCGCAGGGGTCAGTCAGCTCCACTGCTTCTGGTCATATATAATTTCTTCTGTTAAGATGTAAGGGTGACACAGCTTTCTTGATGGCGATAGCACTGCACCATGAGAGACTGGCAGGTGAAGCAGACTCTACCAATGCAACACAAAGCAGGATACACTTTGCTGTCCTGGCGTCTATGGACATTAAAAGAGTTTCACGTCAAAAGGATAACTGAACAGACTTATTCAGATTAAGCCTAATACCAATACAACTAGTACAAAATGCTGCAGCACATCTCCGCTGCACCTCATGCTTAAGTGAGCGCATCAAACCTGTCCTCTACCCCCTACACCGGCTTTCCATAGAACTGAAAACCAAGTTCAAGGTCTCAGACCTTATCCTCAAAGTGCTCCATTTCTTGTGCCCAAGATACCTAACAGACTGTCTAAAGCTCCAGGACAAAGACTGTAGTCAAAAGATTCACTCCTGTGGCACACTGGAACTCTGAGCAGGAAGAGTAAAGCATGTCCATGGAAGAGAGAGAACCTCAGACCATGGGAGGTCTGAAATGCTTTCTTCTCCCAGGACAAGGCACATTTCTTTGACCCTGACATCTCTTGTGTGAACTCATAGCAACAGGTGTATTTATTTAATAAACAAAGGAATATACAAACCAACAACTACTCCTCCTATCAAATCAAGACACTCGACTGCACACACCTCTCCCTTTGATAAGAGAGAACAAACAGCACATGGCAGATGGGGTCATGAGTATTAATGCATTGCTGGAGATCCCCTCTGGCATCATAAGAACAAGAGGGACATAAGAATTTAGAGGACAGAACAGTGTTTTATGGAGAAACATTCATTATCTTAGTGAAGTTTTATCATTCTGAACTCTGAAACATGAGAAAAATCCATCTCCCTTTTAAATGAAGTACTAAAAAGCATATAAAAGTATTTTAGATATGAGGATAAGCTAAAAACAGCAAATGACTGTAGCACAAATTATCAATCACATCTTAGAGCATGACTGAAGTGCTCTCTAGTAGAACCTGCAGCCAAGGAAGAATTCATCTTCCAGGGTAGTGGTATTGTTGCTGTTCTCTGCCAGGGAATGATAGCTGAATTTTAGCCATTTTATGAAAACAGCCCTGCTACCAGGTGCTTCCTGGAAAATACATTAATTTAGTACAGCTCCAAGATGCCACAGGCAGCTCTTCCCACTTTGTGAGTTGTGACACATGGCTCCAACCCTCTTAAAAATGTGGTGCATATACAGCACTACTGCTACAACTAGTCTTCTCAACAACAGAACCCAATTAGTACAGTAGGTCCCATTTCAAGCCTGAAGTAAATGCATACAGCCATTCTGAAGACTGGATTTTAACACAGCAACACTGACATTAACTTTGACACAAAAACACACACACCTATGTTTACAGAAGGTAATTAATAATTATATGAAGTGTTATAGGATGATCATACCATAAAAGCAGCCAGACTCCTTTGGGGTGAATCCCAGTCAAGGCAACTGTTAACATAGTAGGCAGCATTTATGAGCACCATGACACAACGCTTCATGCGGATGAAATTCCGTAATAGCAACTGTAGGAAAGATGAAGAGATGTAAATCCATTCAGAAAAAACAAGACTTGTAACTATTAGGAGAGCTTACATCATCTTCAAGATCATTCTTATTAAAGCAAGTTGAAAACTAGTTTAGTGTACAGATCTAGACTATAAGTATTCAATGAAGAATGGAAAGGGGGGGATGAATCTAGACAGTTGTACAGGTCAGTTTATCATCTGTTGAATTTAACTCTAAAGTTTTTCATTTTGAATGCCTTTCAAATGATTGTGTTATCCCAGACATTTCAATATTATGTTTAAAAATATAAACAAGAATATGAAAGGTCATTTGCAAAAATTCAAGCATTATTTGATCACTGAAGTTTGGAAGTTCAAGTAAATAAGTTGACAAAAATTTTCAAAATTGGGTACCTAAAATTAGGCTCTGCAGTCTATATTTAGGCAGCCAAGTGAGTGGCTTGATTTTTTCCAAGTGCTGAGCATACTGTAGTTCCCAATTACCTCAATGTTTTGAAAACATCTTAGCCTTTATTTTTAAATTATGTACAAACCAGAGCTCTAATCAAACCGAGTTCACCTATATTCAATACATCCAATTTTCCCCCTTTGCTCTGAAGTATCTTTCTATAGTTGATTTTGGAGGTCATCCTGTTTTTTCTAGCATTTATCACTGTAACCTTAACTATACCTGCACAAAACCAAGACATGAGGAGGAACAGATTTCAACTCTCAGTGAAAACTCTAAATTACCTCAAATGATGAGATCTAATTTGTAAGAGAATGGAATGTAATGATGATTTTTTAAATTTAAGTTTTGAATTAACATATTAAATTTAATCTGTGAAAGCAAAATCCCAATGATCAGGAAATTTAGACATTCTAAAACACTTCTGTATCTATCTCTATTTCAAGACCTCTCTTTGTAATTTTTAAATAGTCCTTTTCTTTTATATGATGTATTATAAGTTAATACCCTAAAACTAGGAGAGGGTATTTAAAGTTTATTGCCATTGCCAACTGCAAGTACAATAATGATCATTTTCTGTTATGAAAATAGGGAGAACAAGCAACTCTTGAATAAAAGGCCTTTTTGTTTGTTTGCTGTAATAATGGGGGGAAAGCAGTTCTAGAAACTGCTTTCCTTACAATAGTGAAGACAGACAAGTATTTTGCCCTTTACAATCTCTTGGTGAAATACAATGGACAATGCATATATAATTCATGTGGGAGATGCTGCAAATCATATTAATGCTTATGAAGGCTCATTACTACATGAATAGACTATAATCTAACAAAGTAAAATTATTTAAAACCATCCCCATACCTACCACAAACTAAAACAAAAACTCTACTCTTCACAGCCTGAATACTCAGCTCCCCATAACTAAAATACAGAACTGTGGAAAGTAAAAAATATATCCAATATAATTTAGGATAAAAAAAACCCTTAACATTTGTCTTTATAATAATTACCAGAAAATATTGTAACAATGAGGCAAACCTATTTGAAAAGGAAGATGGGTTCCTGATCAGACTCCCCTGAAAACTTGTAGGTTACTTTTGTAGATTTTGGTTGTCTCATTTGAGATTGTAATAGAACAAATTAAAACCTAGCTAAGGCAATGTTAATATACTCCTTATACCAGAAACAAAATGGAATACTTTCAGATTAAGGTTAAGGGCAAAAATTGTGATAGACTAAATTTACGCCCACCTGTGCTACAACCTGACATGTGTGGACACACTATTTCAATAGTGTTCTTTCCCACAAATTTCCTGGAAATCAAATTGCAATTTACAATGATATATATGGTTTTCTTTCCTCTTCAATCTCACTATTTAGTTTTGTAACGGATAATGGAAATGTAATTCTTTTTCTCCACTGAAGTTTGACATGAGGTGTCTAGAAGATTACACCTGATATTAAGTCATTGCAAAAGGATTATTTTTTTCCTACGCTTTACCTGTTTAGACAGTCTGTTTTCCTCTTCAATGTACTTCTGTTCTTTGGGCATTAATGTTCGTATGCCGGCTTTTACCTATACATCAAAATGTGTGTCAATGTTATGAATTTACTTAATACTTACTAATAATACAGACTTCAATTTGCAATAATTAAGTTTCAAAGTCATAACTGCCAAGCCCATAAAATATAAATGTATACATAGGCACAAGTTTCTATATCTTACATTATCAGCAATAGCAGCAGCAGCACAGCGTAACAAAAAGAGTGGGTGTGCCAGGCAATGGCAGAAGAGTATTCTGTAGTATACATCAAGTTTTAGAGAGAATGAAGAATGACAGAAATTCTCTACAAATCAGGAACAAAAGCTTTCATGAAACTGAACTCTTTAGCAGTACAAAAAAGCCAAAGTTAAGACTTACAGCATTAAAAATCACATCTATTTCAAGATAGATGACCCCCTTTGTTGGCCCTGTCAGCTGCTTGTTTTTCAAGACGTAGGCTTTCTGTTCACCATTTTGAATCTGCGGGAAAAGGACATGACAGCCGTCTGTCTCGCGGTCTCCACTGAATACACTTCCACAGTAACCTTTGACCCCCAGCTGCTGAAACTGACAGAGAACCCAAAACAACTGTGGCAATTCTGACAAGTACCTGTTCATTACCAGGACCAAGTCTGTCAGGAAAAATTAACTATCATGGGATTCAACATGGCCGTGAATTGAGTATGTTAAAAATTTTAGTGTTCTTATTACAGACCTTGGTTGAGAAATGACAGACAGAGCTGAGATATTTTTATGTTTTTCTTAAGCAAAAGAAATACAGTGCAATGTGTCAGGTGAATGAAACTTACAGACAGCAACGGTATAGCAACTTTGCCCAGAAAGTCAGCACTCCGATCTCTATCTTCGTCATAAACTGTCACTTCAAGAACTGAGTGGACATCTTTAATATTGCTATTCAGGGGAAAAAAAATATACAGAGAGAAGTAGGGGGGGGGGGGGGGGGGAAGAGTAACCTGCATCAATGGTTACCAAAGACAAAAACAAAGTTAGCAAAGAACATATATATTTTTAAAAGGCAACCTGGGTACAAAATTTAGGTAAATTAAATGCCCCTGAATGCAGGCAAACCACAGCATTGATCACTTCACATGCAGCTTGGCAACCCTACTATCTGCACAGCCTTACATCATGAGACAGGATTCTTTAAATCCTCTACCTGGTTTCTGCACTGCAAGAGTTACAATGAATGACAATGCATAGTACGAAGGGATTTACAGACACAAACAGCAGTTTTGATAGCCATAAAAGTCTATCACTTAAAATATTACCATCCTTGAAATAATTTCAAATTACAACTTCTGATAGCTGTAGCTCTCCAAATTAAAATAAATAAATAATCATGCACTAGCTGAGTAGATTTTGGACTCAGAATGAGCCCTCTATTTCCAAAATTCCAGCAATCCAAGCTATGCAACAGACGCACTGAAAACAAATTTGGAAAGAAGTATACAAAGCATATAACATTATTCAGCTACTAGATATTAAATAGTCCATTACTGTGCATAGCAGAAAGCACTGTATGTTGTAAAATCCTATGTGAGGTATTCAGATTTTTGGTTTGGAAAAAGAAACAAAAGTTGTTTGGCAGCTCTTGTTCTTTGATCCAATTGCTAACTCAGAAACATGAATTAAAGAAAAATGATTCAGGTTGAGTGAAAATACACACGTAAGCAATTTTTCTTAAAGGCAAAAATAAAATTTGCAAATATCCCAAACAATTGATACAATGATAATATTACAGAAGATCCTGTGAAGATCCTTTTTGACAATCTGTATGGGATTTTCTATTTGATTTCTGACCAATCATCCTTTTTTTTTTTTTTTTTTTTAAGGACAAAAGTGATTCCTTATTCACAGAGCACTGTCTGGTAGTAAAGATTAATTAGTTAGTGATCCTTTTAGCAGATAATTAAAAATAAATTAATGAAGAATTTATCATTTTTACGGATCCATAAATGAGAACTATATGAGGAAACTACTGTGAAGTACAATTGTGGAATTTTCCTTTTGTTCTGTATTCATTACTGAGGCCCCATCATAGAGAAGGGGAGCTGAAGTCTACAGATCATATAGCATAGGCTGTAGATGACTGCCTAATTTTAAAAACAGGAAAATTAAATTAGAGATTATTTTGGGATTTAGAGCAATACTTAATATTCTCATTTATGCCAAACACACAAAGCTAATGGTTTTAGAGGGGATTGTTTTCAGATTTCAGCAGCAGAACCACCTGGAGCCGATAAATTTTCTCATCATTGGTGCTGTGCTGCACTCAGGAAGAAACAAAGTATTTAAAAAGAAAAAGAAAAAGAAGGTGGTAGTTAATACTCAGAAGAAAAAAAAATCTGCTTCGAATTTGTCAAAACTTATTGTTTTCAAAACCAGAGAGAAATAAAAACAACTTGCTCCAATTCCCCAACTAACAATGCTTCAGAGACTGCATTTTGTCTAGTAGCACCACTGCATGAGAATAATATAGAATACTATTGTGGCAAAGTATCACTGGATATTATTGTGGCAAAAAGAGGAAAATAATAATATATTACAGATAATGGATCTGCTTTATTTTTCTTCCCACAGTTAAATAGTGTTTTTTAATTACATTTTATAAGTTAATAAGCATCAACCTATTTCCAAACTCTAGGCCCTAATCATGTGACATTAGTTCATTCAACTGTCACTGAAGTTAATGGCAATTTAGAATGCTCAACACTTCACACTTAGCATCTCATAGCAATGAGACTTCTTTTCTTTCCATCAAAGCAACCAAGTCTTCATTTTTTGAAAACATTTTTTGTTATCCTCAACTAAATTTCTTTTCAATGAATTATTTGGTTAAAAATCTAGCTTCCTGGTTTAGTGGTAGGTAGCTCTGATTTGAAAACTTACAATGTGAAGACTTTGTTCCATTCGGGGTTGAGATTCTTGTAGACTGTATGTGTCAGCAGTCTGTCATTGTTCAACTCAACTACACAAAATGGGTCACTTTTACCTAGAGAAAGAATATGGAAGAAAATCCATGAATATTCTGCACCTAAAACCTCATAGAACCCTCCTCTCAGCTTGGATAAAAAAATAAAACAAAACATAGAATGTAAAGACAAATTCACACGTACTACTCCTCTCATCACAAATTGCATGATCCTTCAAGGTGCTGTGCGCAAAGAGGCTTCACAGAGACTTACTCCATATTGGATAAGTCATATACTTAGTTGCACTGATCGGATAATTAAATCATTCTGGCACAAAGGAAATTAAGAGACATAATGTAAAGCAAATTATTCAGATAATACTTAAAGTTAGATATTTTTCCTCACATAATAAAAAAATTAAGTCTTGAAAGTGAATGGGGTAAAGAGTGTCCGGCTCCAAGTCGATTTTTATTTTCATAACCATTACTTGAAGACAACCACTTCATTTGTTGCATCATTTCCCCCTTCCATGTGATCAATAAAATGAAGTAGCATTTGCTGACATTACATATAAATTTCAACATGACCTGATGCTGATGGCTTAAAGCCAAATCTATGCTTATTTATATGCACAAGCATCCTATTTAAATCAGTATGTTTAATATAAGGTGCATGTGTGTGAAAAGCTGCATATATGGTTGTGAATCATTAAGAGTTTCAATGCATAAGTGCCAAGCACCAAAATAACTCTTACTCCTATAAGTTGAGGGAACTATGCCTCCCTCACACAAATTAACGAGGGGTTCATCTTTGTCTTTGGTTTGTCCATAGAAAACAAAGTATTTGAGAGTTATTTGAATGTTGGCATAAGCTCTCCACAGTCAAATCAGCATCCTAAGCAATTATATTTCACAATGTCTTCAATATTCCTGTAATACGATATAATGTGTGGTAAGAACACAAATTCAGTGGTTTGATGGAGCTACATTAATGATATTAGGAAAGCGTGTAATTTGTTCATACCTTATACAAATGACAATGAAATCAATATTTAGACAAAGCTCTCTAGAGGTCACATCTTCCAAACTACAATATTGATTCAGACTACAACAGAGGTTAATGTGTATATTATTAAGTTTAATGATAAAGAATAATTGTTGTAAAGACTGAATTACAAGCACAGTAGACATTTACATTCTATAGGAAGCTGAATATCACTGAATCTTTTACATTAAACTTGGGGGGGGGGGCACAGAAGAGATAGATACAATATGCATCTTGGAAAGCTTACCTGCCACATATCAACTCTAGAAGGAAGTTAGAGACTGATTTCTCACATTTCTTATGTTTTCAATATTTCAAAAGAAAATTAGAACAAATGTAGTAGCTGCGCTGAGTACACTTATTGTATCACATCCTTTGTTCACTTGTATTTGCATATGATTGTAGAATATGATGTGTGAAATCACTATACAGATACAGGAATGTGGTTAAAAAGTTTTCCTGCACTGCCATGTCCAACCTAACTTTTACTATAGTAGAAAAAGGAAATAAAGACGACACTCCTTTTGTTTACTGCATACTTTGATAGATATATCACTGTTTTCCATAACTCTCTTCTTCACAATGTTATATAAACACCAGTCCAGTCAAAAAGGACAAATAAGAAGTTACATGAATCATGATAACATGCTCTTGCTCCTATAGATTGGATCTAATATTTTGGAAAGCAGACAATCCCCTGTACATGCATAGTACAAACTTTTTCAATTTGTCAGACAAAGAAAGAAATAATGACCTTGCTTTAAGACATAAGGCAATATCATGACACTTTACATGAAATGTCCCATATCCTCTTTGCTACATGGAAAGAAGTTTTATCACCACAGCCACCTCCACCAAGCAATAACATCTTACTCTAAAAGGAGGGTAGAGCTCTCTCACAAGACGACAAAGACTAATCAACTTCTGACCATAAGCATATTTTTCCATATACTAGAACCTTCATATCCAAGTTAAGCAGGTATATAACAAAGCATCTAGTTACAAGGTGAATTCAGCCTTTAAAGGTCCTTGGGCTACACTAGTGCTAGTGTTATTTCTTCCACATGAGGCAAGCTAAGTGGCAAAAGATCATATGATTAAGATAAGGCCTGTGGTGAGAAGAGCAGCAGCTTGTGTTTCAATGAAGTAGGAATAAGAATGGGGGTGCAGGTTCAAAGAGAGAGACTTGGAATTATTCTCTATAAAGAGATGGAGAACAGGCAGGAGGGCCAGGAATACAGGAAGAGACAGCAGGAAGATGACAAGGCAATTTTGGACTATAAGAGACAAAACCTGGTTGTTCCAACCCTAATAACTCACAGTAGAGGGTAGACATGGTCATATACTGCCACCTGTGACCCCCCTCCCCGAAAACAAGGTGTGGATGGAGGGATTAAAACCTCAAAGGGGTAGAAACTGAGCTCAGAAGAAGGGCAGCATTTGTTTGTTTTGGGCTACAGGGCTAGATCATTGCAGCCATCTGAGGACACTAGGAATCAGGAATTCTAGGAACTGAATGACATACTAAAGAAAGACTGACGCAGAGGCATCCATCATCTTCCATTGTATGGTAAAGGAGTGAGCAAACTTTACTCAGAGCTGGAAATCAATGTTTCTCATTTTGAATAAGAGGACATCATCCACAAAAACACATCCAAAGAAATCTTACAATTGCTCTTTCCGGACATCATCTATTTTTTTCTTCCTTGTCTTCGAGACACAAACATGAATTGGTGGCTCCTCCATGCTATCTACGATGGTAGATCTCTCAACAGCCTCAGCACATTGCTCTCCTGAGCAAGTCAAGTGGGCATGGCCCTAATCTCTCTCTTCCACCAAAGCTCTATATGTGCAAGATGCAGCAACAGAGAAAACCTTGTTCATTTTAACCACATCATCTTTCAAATGAAAATTCTTTATTTCAGAGCAAATTCTTCAAGTAATGTAGCTGCATGTTTGTATCTCTTTCCTACTCTACCCTGCCATGCCACTAACACACTGAGCAGACAATTAAAATATAATTAGAACTATAAGTATGTCATGATTTGGTTTAGAGCCTGGGTACCAAAAGATGTTGATGTTCTAAAACACACAGAAAGGTCAATTAGATGATCATGTTTCTCTCTTGGCTTTAAAATCTGACTAAAAAAAGACAAATATGGGCAACCAATTTTTCAAGAGGTTGTCTCCTCATCTATTTATTTTAAATAGTGGCATGAAATTGCCAACATACCAACTGGTAAACTTTATTCAGATGCTTTATAGGAAGACAAACAATAATGAAACTATTGGTGTCGCTTTTCTAAAGTCTCTTATTATTTTAGAGCCTAATTCAAACTAAATGAAGTCAATGGGAGTCTTACACAACTAACTTCAATGACTTTGGAAAAGATCCATAATGCTCCCAGGGATTCATACTTAACAACTTGTGATTTGCTAGCCTACCTATTTCAAATACCTCAAAGTACTCAAATCTTCTTTAAAATGTAGTTCTTTCACAAAACTGTCCAATAATAACTGCCCCAAAGAATTAAAGAAGACAATACAAAATTATATTTTAAAGAATTATGGCTTTTTAGATTTGATTTTGATTCAATTTTTCTCATTGGTACACTTCGATATTTTCCGTTTAACTTCATTGTGCAACAATGAAAAAAAGCATCTGAGAGAATGAAATGGATTTATCTACTGTATTTCAATGTTATTGACTCCCCTCGTCAGCCTGACCCTCTTAACAATGCAAAGTAATAAATAAGAGTTTTTCTCTGATTAAAGGCCATCAAATGTGGCCCTTAAATTTCTCCCTAGTTATATTTTTCATAGGTTAATCACAAAAGTGTTTTCTTTATAATGTAGTATTAACTATGTATGCAACTTGAAAATATTAATTGGAAGAACTCTCTGCTGCACAATATTATTGGCTTAAGTAGTTTAGACATTTAAAAATGAGACTTCAAATGCTTAAGACTAGCATTTGCAGATGCATTCATTTGGATTAAAATGACAGTTGCAAATATTCATACTACAGGTAATAAGATTACTTCCAGTTAGGATCAGATAGAATGTTTCCTTCAGAGAATGATGTGCACCATGTTTTTTGGTTTGTTTTTCACACCTTCTCTTAAAAAAACCATTGTTAGTATCTGTTGGATAGAGCAGAGATAAAAGACTTAAAGGACAGGTAATCTCTCTAAAAGGGTAATTTGTATGTTCTTAATTATAGCTGTCAATTTATTCTGTCCTTAAAACTGTTAACCTTCACAGGGCTAAATTCATTTCAGAAGACAGAAGGTGGTGTACAGTGCACCTTTATATTCTTCAAAAAGCCCATCGTGCCCAGTGAAGATTCACTTGCAGCACTACACCAGCCCATTAGCTACACAGATGGTAGCTACAGCAAGGATGCACCGAATCAGCATATGGTCCTGGCCATCACCACTTCCAAGATCACGGTTACATTGTTCCTGTGGCACATGGCACTTCATTTTTACTAAGAATGACTGTGTGCTAGTGAAAAACAGAAATTAATCTAACCTACAAGCTAAATTTGTGTGGACTCCAATAGACTATAAAGCCATATACTACTATGATTGTTTATTATAAAGCAAATTCCAATATAGGGTATGCTAGATTAATTAGGGAAAAACACAAGCATCAATTCTGTTGCCTAGACAAACAATTGGAATTATTTTTTGCACTCTTCATGTAATACTAACAATCTATCCCTTCCTACAACCTCCTAGTCTTGTACAGATCTTTGGGGCATACAACATTGATGACTTGATTTTGAAAACTTAGTGTTAAAATTATTTACAATTCCACTTACAAAAAATAAGTTAATAGATCTACTCCTTGGGAAGATATTGACATAAATGTAATTCAGTTGCTAGTATTTCAAGTTTGTCATTTATTCTTTGAAAATATCACAAATCAACATGTACTTCTCCATTGCAATCTATGAAACCAACTGCCAAAATTTACTCATTTTTTGAAAAACTACAAACTAGTTCATGGTGGGGGTGTAGGGAGAGGTGTTAGTGCCATTGGGGCAGCTTCTAATGTCACAAAAGGTTGCTACAATCTCCCTACTAGTCAGCTACCTATAATTGAGCTGCTAGTATGACCTCTGCCCACAATGACCGATAGCTCAACAGCAAGTTTATAGTCTGTGCTTATATAGGAGATCAGACTAGATAATCACAGTGGTCCCTGCTGGGTTTAAATGTGTGAGGCTCCCTAATCTAAAGGACAAAGACCAAGAGACTCCTATGTTCTAATGGAAGCTTTGACAATAACTCAGTCTGTGGCCTCAGTTGAGTCACTTAACTTTTCTTTGTTTTCTTTCTGTAAAATAGAAATGATGGTAATAGCTACTTCACAGTGATGTTGTTGATTCATTATATATTTGATTTCCATGAATGTTCAGGATATCTGATAAGGACAGTCAGTGCAACCACCACATTTAAACAAATATTGCAGAATATTTGTATAAATCAAATATTAGGTAAGTATATACACCAAAATCTGATTCCAAGAGCGCTTCTTAATCAGGGAACAGAAAAGAAACATCTGATAATTGTTACTCATATTCTCCTTTAATAATTAAAAAAAGAAACAACCGAAGTTAAGACAGTAAATTGAAATGTGAACTAAAGCCTTTGAGTACATAAAATATTAAGGCCAGTTTGAGTTCCTTTACCTTATAGTATTGTCTGTTTTGCATGATTGAAGTTTTTTAGAAATACTGATTTAAAAACTTACATGGGACACTGGACATGGTGCTATCAGATGATGCAAATTACATATGGAGCCTTGTTTTCCAAAGGTTACTAAACTTGCTCAAGCAATTGGTGTGCAGAGCCTTCCATATCTGTACTCGGAATTACCATTTGCCCTCAGAAATTTGACATGCAAAAATTTACAAACATTTCAGGAAAAAATTCAAATGATGTTTTTTGAAAGCGTGGCTTTAAAAATGTACTGTTAAAAAAATTCCATCTGTACTCCAGAATCATGAAATTTTATCACCTTAATTCTGATCCTACTTTCCATTAAATCCAATTTTTTAAACACTCAATTTACTGGGAGTAGGATTGTGTGGCTTTTATATAAAATTCTTTTATTTTTTTTTCAAAGTTCTCTCAAACTCCATTTTTTTCTTTCCTCTGAAAAAGCTCATAGCTATCTATGATAGAAAATCTCACTACTGTAAAATCTTTAACAAAATATGCCTTTTATACAAGCTCTATCTGGAAATCTCAGAATCTAAAGCACACTGACAGTCAACTGATAATGAGGTCAGAAATACAGGAAAATTTACTTCTAATGAAGTCCGGAGACACAGTAATCAAAGTGTTAAAAATTCATTTCATGCATATCTCATTTGCCTCTTAGCTGATATTTATCACACAATACTGTGAGAAAGTAGAGGTCTAAGATGCTCCAGATAAATGGCTCAATTAATTGTACAGAGGTAGCCCTCTTTGAGCTGAAGCAGAGCTGTGAGCTCTTTATTAAAAGCACTATTCTGTAGCCCATAACCTTGTTCCTTGACTCCTCTCTAGTTTCCAATTTAAACAAGTCCCCATGCGGCCTGCTCTAAAGGGCTTTGTCTCCCTGTCATTGTTAAGAGAGCCGAGGCATCCTGGAAGTGTGAAATCAGACCTCATGAGCTGAACGGTTCCCCAGGGAACGCTGGACTGCGTAGAAGGTCAAAGTCATGGGCTGGACCATCTGAAAGCGTCTGATCACCAGTCTGTGTCACAGTAAGTGGGGTGGGGAGAGCTAGGAGACTAGAATTGAACACATCTTAATTAAAGCCTACAGACAGCAAAACAAACTGTTTTCTAGGCAGGCTGTCAAACAGAGCTTAGATTTAGCACTACTAATGAATCTAAGTTGCTAACTCTTATTTAAGATAATAAGTCTGGGAGAACTTGATAAAAATGGAGCCATCTCTTTTTTCCTCCCTGTTTTCTTCCTTAAATTATATGGTATCGTTATAAGGCAACTTTTTTCTAAAGAAAAGCAGGAACACGTCTGCCTTAATAAAGAAGCTGCAAACACCATCTTATTAAGCCAGTAGGTTTCCAGTCCAGAAGGCTAAGCCTTCTATATATATATATATAACTGTTACAGAAAGCAGAATATATTTTTACCTGACTATTGCTTTAACTGATACTGTATTTAATTTTGAAAAATTCCTATTGCTTTCTGAAATACAATTAGGTTAGGAAAACAAAATAGGAGTAATTTAAGCTATCAGTTTATATGATGATTCCATTTTGCATTTCACTATATTGCCAATATATACCTACAAATGGGCTTGATTGTGGCTCTCTCTATAACAAGTGGCTTGCTGAGCAGACTTTCATCACTTCCTGGACAATCATAAGCTAGCCGAAGGTAAAGTGAGGGAAAGGGATGGAATAACTTGTTTGAGGATTTGGGGGATGGGGAAGAGAAAAACTAATCCCAACCCCGCACCAACCCATCCCCAAGCACCAAATAAGTAACGCTCAGGAGCAGATTTAAATGAAAACATCTAAAGAAAAGAAAACCCCAAACAGTATTTTTTGTTCCATTCCTTTTGTTCAAATTACAATTCCAAAGTTATATTTTGTAATATTTTTCCCAGTGAATGCCTTTTGCTCCACCACGTTTCCCAACTTAATTAAATCTGACATTGTTGAAGGCCCTAAAATTTTTGGCCTGAGGCAGGAATTCTATGACCACATTTGAGATATACTGCTCTGTATTTTTCCCTGATGAAAGGAAAATATATTTTTACAGTAGGTCACTTATTTTAGAGACCAGTCATACAAGTGCTCATCATTCCCTATTCACACTGAAATTAAACTGGAGAGCTGAGCACTGAACACTTCAGAGGATTGTCCTTTTGTGTGTTTGTCTAAATGGATTGACCGAATAGTACATTTCAATACATCTCAAACTCAGTTATATCACACTTCATTTTCTAAACTGTAGCACCCAGTTTTTCAGGCTGTGAAAGCCCGTTCACAAGTAGGCTGAAATTTCAGTCCATTTTCATGTCTTGTTCAATGTATGTGTATGTATAGGAGTTCTAAACTGAGGCCTTAACCATTGAGTTAATCTCTTTTTAAAATCTGTATTAACCTTAATGATTTGAAGTGCACTGTCCAACACTAGGCTATTGAATCTAAAGAAAAAACTACCCTCTACTATCAACAGTTTATTAGGGGCTTAACTGAAGTGACCTACTGTAGTAGTATTCAGCTGAACAAGGCTATGGGCTTTTGTGGAAAGGAAAAGAATTGAGGGTTTCATTAAAAAGTAATTTGTGCTTTTTACTCCCGCATTCAATGGGACTCTCAATTGCTCTTTATTCACAGAGTGTTAATACAGTATTACAGTGCTTCTCAATGAATGTATGGTAACAAAAGAAAAATTTTACATTTTGAAAGAAAAATTCCTTTTAACTGTAGTAAGATTGATGACTACTTAAAAGATTACAGAAATCTTTCCCACTCTGTGCTTATGCTTAATGATGGAATATTATGATTTCTTAAAACTATCCAGCCTAAACTAATGAATTTTGATTTATTACTTTTAGTAAAACATGCCTGAAAGTGAAATGGGATATTTTCAGCCTACAGGAAAGGAAGTAAATCATACAAGTACTGCATAGGGGTATCTGTGTGGTGCTAGGGTATCTATGTGGTGCTTTAGACTCCAGGGGAAAACCCTAAGATTAACACAAAGAGTATTTGTATTAGATTAAAAAAAAGCAAACTAGCATCCTGAACCATATTCATATGAGCAATCCTTAATCACATATGTAGCATTATTGAGGCCAACTGGTCTACTCACATCAGTAAGAGTTGGAGGATGAGTTCCTAAATGCTATCTGTCTACACTTTGCTGGAGACATATGTGGAATGAACATACAATGAAGAATTAAAAACTCAGCAATCAGCAAATCAATCATTTCTAACATACATTATTCGAATTCAAAATTGAATCTGAAGGTCACTTATATAGTTCTAAAGGTCATTATAGAAAATAGATGTAAATTACAGCATTGCTTAATACACCTTTTGCTCACCTTTCAAACTGATGTTAATTTTTTTTTCCTCAAAATGTACAGTAATTTGCATAAACTTTGAAATATATAACCCTTTAGAAACATCTATATTATATAAGTAATTGCTCTGGCTATTCCTGGAGAATAAAAATTTTAGGACCCACGTTTCTTCCATTTGCTAAACAACAGTCATTACGAATGTACAAAGTCTGAAAATAGTTTTTGATAGTTATGCACATCTCTAACTGAATCAAACGTATTCCTAAAAACTTTTGCAACTGGCACAAATGACATGTTGATCAGGAAAAGTCCAAGCCTGAACAAGGTCAGAGACTGAATTATCCCATTGCCCCTGAATAACTTAATCTCTCTCTGCTCAGAGCACGTTGGATTATAAGGTCAAAGCAGAGTGAGGAATCTCTAGAAGTGTTTCTCCAATCTCTGCCAAAGAATCTGTTATTTTGTATTTCACCAACTAGATGTCTTGTTTCAGCAATAAAATTTTGTCCTGTTTGATCTTTTAAGATAATAAACTATTGATATTCATCTTCATTTACACAGAACCATTAGGAAAGGAATTTCTACCATATATTTGTACTTGTGACAGAACTTTAAATTCTGAAGTGGCAGCTAAATCAACTAGATTAATCTAGTCAGCTAATTAATGAATCCTTATAGCGTCAGTGGCTACTCTTAAAGACAATTTCATCTCTTATTCAACATGTGCGCAGGAGAGCGTACTTTTAAAAGAACGTATTTCTGAAAAAAATACGACTCCAATGATTATTCTTAAAAATTTCCAGAAAGAAGGGGGCAACATTATCCAATCAATTAATTATTAATACAAAGAGAAAACATGAACATTTAAAAATGAAGGCTTTCAAAATTATTTTCTTTGGACTATTTTGGAAGCAGTTACTCAAGTCATTTTTCTATAATGGGTCATTTACATTTATAACGCTGGTTGCAGGAAATTATTTCTTTGGAAGATTTTTTTTTTTATTTTAAACCACATAGAATGTGGCAAGTTCTTTAGCAGCACCGAAACATTCCTCTTTAATTCAGTTTTGATTCTGAGAATTTTGTATATTTATATCCATTAAAAATAAAAGTCTTACTTTTGCAGCTCATGAAATGTCTTTGCAGGACCTCTGATGGTGAAACAGGTGTATTTCTCTTTCACATAAATACTGAGTATAGGACTCTATTCACTGGTATTACAAGGACTCATAGCCCAGTATATAGTAAGTTTTGATTGCTTGGAGATTTTGGGGGGATAAAAGGTGGGTGAAATTCTGACACACTTATCTTCCTTAAACTCCATACTTCGTAGAAGCTAACCAATTTTTATAAAATGACCCAATCCAAGACTCTTTCATTATACTATATATTATCACAGAAAGTGAATCAGTTCTTGCCTGTGACATCAGCTGCCATCAATGCTTCTGCTCTGATGACCTTGACTTGTAGAAATCCTACATCCTTCATGTTGTGAAACATCCTCATTGTGCTCTAAACAACAATAATAAAAAGTTACTACAGGCTATTGGAGAGGAAAAAGGCTAATGATTTTCCCTCCCTGATCCAAATTTCATTAACTACAAGGATGTGTTTCAAATGACTGCCTTCTTAATTTTTAATTTCAACAGGAACTTACTGTTCTCAGTCTCTATTTCTATACATTTCATTTTAAGATAAAAATTGAAGAATATGTCAGGATAAAATACATTAATAAGAAATTAATGTTACTGCATTACTCTCCTAAGGTTAGATATCTGAGCAGTTGACTACTGAGTTAGATTTTAATATCCTATTTAGGCAACAAAAAAGATAAAATATACAATAGCTCCTCTTGCACCCGAAAATCATTCTTATGTTTTCCCTATAACAGTTTTTGTTAAATCATTTTATGAGTAATGTTTAACAAGGGTGACACCTGCAAAGACAGAGTAAGAGATTGAAGTATGTCTCAGTATATTACCAGGAAAGCTCATAATAAAAGTATTGGCCTTACCATTAAGATTTATATATAATTTTGACTTTTTTTAAATGAAAAACCTGGAATGAAGTACTAGCATTTAATCATGATAAAGTAATATTTTTGGAAATCTGTTAGATGACTATTTAGAAAAAGTGTTTTAAATAAAAAGGAACAGAATAGTATTACAGTTAGTTCATTAAGCCAGAAAGATTTTCATAAAGCATGAATTCAGTGGCCAGTTCCACAGATGTGCTTTTAATCCCACAGTTAATTGAGAGAACCCTTGCTAACATTTATTTTTAAATTATTTTTATATATATTTGGATCTCCAAAACTGCGAAACCAAAATTAGGCTCCCAAATCCAGATTTAAGCATTTAGGAATATGATCAGATTTTCAAAAGTGTTTGAAAATCTTGACCTTAAAGATTAGCATCCGTGTACAAAAATCACTCGACAAAACACTTGAAGACATTTTTAAGGCCCAATAGGTTTTATGTACATGGCCTTCCCATTCTACTATTGTGACCCAAAGCATATGAAGCCTCTTGATCTGACTATTTTAACAACGTTTTGGTTTGTAAGCCATGCAAGCATCAGCACAGACACTAAGTCAAGGATTTATAATTGTATTACGGGAATAAAACCGATTTATGGAAAATTAGAGTTTGATGCGAGTAAACTAGCATTACTGTTCTAAATGGTTAAGGTGCACATAAGCGTAAATTGTAGGCTGCTTAAAATATATATTTATGCATACCAAACATAGCTATTAAAACGCATCCTTGTCTTTTACAAAAGAAGTTTGTCCATCAAATCATACTTTGACATTAATTTTAAAAGTCCCATATGACTGTTTATTATTTACAATGAAGGTTTGACCTTGGTATACTAAGCTGAAGAAATTCAATTATGTGCAGTCTCATATGCTTTACTTATTTTCATATATTGACAGTGTTTATCAGAAGGATTACATTTTAATCTTTTTTAACATTTGTTTATCTTCAGAAATTTGTTTAAAATAGACAGATGACAAAGTTTAATCAAAATATACTTCAGCTTCTGTTTATGTACTTGCAAATTGAGGGTATTAGAGGTGATGTTACAGAAAGTGATGTTATAATTCAAATGCTTGTTGGCACAATATCATTTTTACAATAATGATCACATTTTGGAATCTTATCAGGTCTGATATAATATAAACAATTTCCCTCTTCTAATGCAGTGTGGAAAGGGAAGAGATATACAAAAAAAGGGGGGGAGGGGCTTGAACCATTTTTTTTAAACCTACTTAACCCAAGTTTCATAGTGGCTACAACAAATATTAAATAGTGGATACAAACAATAAATCCCCCAAGCCCCAAAAACACTGCAAAAAGGCAGCATTGCTATATTTCACACTCTGTATCTGATACCCCCTTACAGACTCTGGAGGATAATTATGGTTTCAACTTTTAGTTTCAGCAAATCAGATGATTTAGAGTAATTCATTGCATATTCTGACAAGATAGGTCCCTGGCATATGGTACAATATTATTGTAGGGACTCTAGGATATATGAATTATTTTAATACATTACTTTAAATATGTAACTAAGTAATGATTTATCAAAATATATTCGGTCTTATTTATGATTATTGTTGAAGGCCTCAAAACCTGGATGGTTTCTGAAGCCTGAAATTTCCATAGCAGAGGAATCTATGATTTGCTGTGAATCCTTTCAGCCCTCAATAGATGGGAAAAGATTGAAATGCTCTGGAGATGAGTCCTCTTTATTTTTTTAATGAAAGGCTGTATAATATATTTTCTGTATGGCTGCAGCAGCTGTCAGGGAGAGCATCTCAGTTCAGCTCTATTATGGGAGAAGCAATACCCCATCCTATGGCGTCGAGATACACTGAGGGGCCAGTACTGATTGACAGCTTGTCACCGTGACGTCTTATTCCATCTCTGTTATGGAGAAAATTAATGTCACACCACCAGCCTTATGACTTGCTGTCATCTTAGAACTGCTCACCTTTTATCAATGCTCTAAATAACATTTCAAGCCCATCGTCTCACGGTGGACAATCCGGTCAAGGGACATTAAATCGGATGACTGTGAAATGTCATAATAAAAATGGAATGCTAACAACTTCTTCTCTAAACTAGCTCCTCTGGTTTTTAAACTGTGACAAGGGGGAGCAGGGGTTCAGCACACCAGTTCTGAAAAGGTCATACAATCTCTCTTGGTCTGTACCCATTACTGCCCTCCTCCCCCACCCCAAAACAGATTAATCTTTTCAGACAATTGTGGTAAAATAACGGTTCAAATAGTAATGTCTGTTTAATTTGTAGGGCTCTGATGTTCAGCTACAAATGGTTAAATGACAGCAATAGAATCATTTTCCAGGGCTATTTGATCTGATGCCAGGGTCAGCTCATTAACTGCTTTTGGCCACAAGAATGGATGCACAGCACATTTCAGATAGCAACTAGCAAAAAAAAAATAAAAAAAAAAATCTAAAATATAGTTACCAAATGATATAATGTATCTCACTAATTGCATAATACTGGTTTTTTACCTCTATCCTTTAAGGCAGATACTATGCAAACACTAAAGATAAGCAGACAGCTAAGGAAAGAAATTTTGAATTCTGAAATATTGTATTGCAAGTCTTTGTCCTCTGTTTCTGCTGCTATTTATCGGTCACCTCAGTGAACAAAATACTACGCAGGCATTTCAATGTTAAAATTTGCAATTGTAAAACTTCATTTTTCTGCCAGATACTGGATTGAATACACTCTTTAAACAATGCTTATTTGTTTTCTTAAGTTTCAAATACACAAAAATGTGCCTATTGAAAATATTTAAATTTTGAAAAAGTGTGTTTTATATATAGAAACATGTCAGAATAAGAAATCATTTGATCATTCTTTTACCACATAAATAATCCTATGTGTTTAATTTATGAAGAAAAAAAATTAAGAAAGCTATGTAAAAATATGGAGCAATAGTATTTTTCTATACTGATGCTAAATTATCAAAACTATCAATATCACTTAACTTGCATCATATTACCATAATAATCCACAAAAATATGGTATTTTTACACTTCGTATCAGAATTTGTGTCATTATAAAATTAATCAGAAATGTTTTATACTGTACTTATAAAAATCTACACGCTGTATTGGTGGATGCCAAAATCTGAAATAATTCTCATAATTGTAAATATATTTCAGAGATGGTGCACAGTACTTTAGCTCTAAGTTGAGCTAGAAAATATAATGTTTAGTCTTGCTAAGTCACCTCTATTAAACTGTGTTTATGATAACACTATTGGTGTATGAGTTGTACAAGCATTAGCAGACAGCTGATTCAGTGGAGATAGCCTGAATAAATTTGCTGAAGCGCACATCCTGCTAATCTGTTTGAAGAATATTGTACAGCATTAGTACTAGCACTTCATGTTATCTGCACAGCCTGATAAGGTACATCTTTATTAAATTCAGTTATTGAAAGGATGTCAGTCAGGGAATAGGAATATTTTAAAACCTTAAAAAAAAAATTAAGCGGCCCTTTGTTCGTCAGAGCTTGGTTTAATGGTTGAGTGTCTAGAGAAGCCTTCTAAACACCTGGCAGCATTGTACAATAAAAGCTTTGTAATTTTAAGTGGAAATAGCTTTTTTTTTCCTTTCTTCATCTGTGGAAAGACAGTTACTTTTAGTGATTTAGGTATAAATAAGTGCTGGAGTAAGAGCTCCCCTCTCTGTTGCTTTAATAAAACTACACAGATTCTGTGAGGATGCTGGGAAATAAAATAATTTGCTTTAGAATATTCTAAAATGGAAAGATGGCTTAGTATTATTTTAATGATACAAACCACTTCTCCAAACTCTAACAGTCAAAAATAAGAAGTCTGTTTGCTTTCTAGTATGCTATATAACAACTGACAAACCTTTGCAAAAGATATGGGTACCTTACTCAAGCTGAAATGAATAGTTGCTATTGTACAGATTCTCTGGAATATTGTACAACTGCAAAACATCTTAAATTTTACTGCTTTTGGAAAACAAAAATAATCCAAATTACAATAAGTAGTTTGACACATGGTCAAATACAGTAGCTGAATATTAATATACACAACACTTTATAGAAAGGTTAAATTTAAGGCTCTGATTATGTTAGCCAGGTATTTAAGCCAATTACTATTAATAGCAATTAGCTTACATCAGCATTGATTATATAGCAGATAAATTCAGAAATTTTTCTGAGAGTAGTTAATTTGTAACATTATGCTAAAAAAGTTAAGAGATAGGTACTACATACATATCTCTTCAGTATTTCCTCTCGCTCTTTCTGGTCCTCCAAGGAGTTGACAGAGAGGTCGGAAATACTGACTGCAGCTGATGCTGTCAGGGTGACCAGCAGCACCAAGCATCCTTCTCCTTCTTCCAGATGCAACTCCAGCTTGTGAGTTTGTTCTCTACTCAGAGCCGACAGGTCAACCTGGCACCTAGAAACAAATGTTTTCAATCAGTGAGCGGCTTTCTTCACTAGATCAAACAAGAGCCATACGGCCTGACCTGCACTCCACTATGCAAAAAGTAGAAATTCCTTCTCAGTCTGTGGAAGGATTTATCTTCAGTTTCAGCCACACCTCTTGCCTAATTTTAGCTTTAATTCATTATATTGCAGAGGCACTGTACATTTATTTTAAATATAAACTCCAAAGAAGGGTCAGAACCAAAACCTACCACAAATTAGGGTATTAGAAATCCAGATTCAAATCCAAATTGTGAAGCTTTGATCTGTCTCTTATGTGTGCATAAAGCCAAAAAAAAAAAAGTGTGCCTTTTAAAATCATTGAACACCAAACTAATACTAGTCATGCTTTTTTTTAACAAAAATTCTTCATTAACAAATTGACTATGATAGTGGATAAAGAGACTGGATATAAGAATAAGGGGAACAAGGCACCCAATCAACGGCTACATTAAACCTCCTGTGATGGTTCTAGGTACAAGAGGCAGAGCAGAAACTGCACACACTATATATCCCACTGAGGAAAGTAGACAGGAGTAGACTCTTCATGAGCCAATGAGCACGCATGTCTGGGGACAACTGAAGAATGCTTCAGCCTTAAAAACCAGAGAGAAGCAGAGAAAGCATTGTGAATCACCACTCACAGAATCATAGAATCCTAGGGCTGGAAGAGACCTCAGGAGGTCATTGAGTCCCGCCCCCTGCTGAAGCAGGACCAACCCTAATTAAATCATCCCACCCCTCATACATGGCCACACCTAAATCAAGCCTTAAAGGACAATATCATATAGTCAAATATTCTACATATATATTTGAGGCATCTAGTAGTTAAAGCTGTCAGTGTATTTTATATATTTCATCTTTCCTAGAATATAGCTGTGAATTTCTTTACATTTTCAGACCAAAACATAATATGAACTGTCACACTAGCATGAACAGGACTTATTAAAAGTAGTAATTTAACTATTTACATCCATAGCTTTTTTCTTAACATTATAGCAGTAGATTAAGCATATCCATGAAAATAAAATCCAAATAAATGGATAACATTCTGCTTACAGTTTGGCCATTTTATAATCTGGTTTTAACCATAATTATTTAATCTGACATGTCCACGTTCTATATGCCACTGAGTAAGCTAAACAGCTCACAAATTCTTTTCATAAAAATGTGAACAGATTTTGCAAAGAGATAGTGTGCTGACCGCAGGACCAATAAACTGAGAGAAAGGTGACAGACATTAATAAAAAGGCATTTAAATACAGGAAATAGCCAATCATGAGAATAAATGGGCCCCATAAAATGGGCACTCTGCTATTATGAACACATTAAATTTATTGGAAGGATATTTCACCCTCCTTCCTGTTTACTATATATTGTTTAGCTGTCGTTTAGCCAAAACAAACCTCTCCAAAGCTGATACAGTAGTTAGATTCAATTCATTATCTTAAAATGAAAAATTTTAAAATGGAGACAAAGAACTTTCTGGGCTTTCCATTTGCCTTTTATTTTGGATTTTTATATGATGACTTGCAAGCAGTGGAAGGAAGTCAGATAAATAGGAACAGGGAAACGACTGGTTAGTATAAATGCTATACATCTTCCTGTGCTATAAAGTTACAATCTAGGCTGAAATAAAAATAAACAACAAAAGTTATATTAGGTGCTGCGTGCAGCTGTAGAATTGTGGCTATAGACATTTTGAATAGTTTTGATTTTCAGTTTGTTCGTGTTCCTATTAACATGAACCAAAAATAGCAATTGGTGTGTAGAATGGCATATTAATGTTTGAGGAGAAGAATAGAACTGTTGGAATTTCACTACCCTGCATCTTAAGGTGGAGGGTTGCTTATCTGGCTGTCTGGAAGCAGAGTGATTCTTGATGGCTCGGGAGATACGGGGAACAAGAAACATAAAATTGCTGGAAAAGAGGCCAGTATGTGTTCTCTTCATCACTGAAGACTGAGGGGTTTTAAAAGGTCAGGCTGTATTGGGACCCTCCCCTCTTATTCATGTAGCAGGATCAGCAGCACCCACCATCCCTCCCTATTCTAATACATATAACAAGTTATTGGCTATATCTATTGTCCACATTATGTTAGCCATCCCGATAAGGGGGTGAGAAGGAATTTTTCTCTTTCCATCAAGTTGGCCCACACGCAGTTGGGGTGGGGGTTTTCCCTTCCTCACAGCAGGTTCGACTTGGTGGTAGGCCATATCCTGCAACTTACTATTTAAGTGGATAGCAGATGTTCAATGCAGGTATTCCATAAAAGTTGATATGCAGTAATTGATAAATTTCTTGGGAAAGGACTCAATAGAGAACATAATAATGGCCATACTGGATCAGACCAAAGGTCCATCTTGACTAGCATCCTGTCTTCCGTCAGTGGCCAATGCCAGATGCCCCAGAGGAAGTGAACAAACAGGAAATCAGCAAGTGATACCTCTCCTGTCATCCATTTCCAGCCTCCAACAAAGAGGTTAGGGACTCTCTTTACTTTCCTTAGGATCACTGTCACCCAAACTGCTTTTCACATCAGATTTGATACCAATTTATCCTTGTTGGTCAGAATCAAGTCTAAAATTGCTGTCCCATTGGGTTCTTCCTCTACTTTATAAACCAAAATTCTCAAATGAATTCAAGGACTTACTGGAAACTGTGCATTTTGCCATACAATTAATTTTTCAAGCAGATGTCTAGGTAGTTCAAGTCCCTCATTACTACAAAGATGTGCTCTCAACACTTAAGTTACTTGTTCCAGAAATGCCTCATTCAGTTCTTCCTGTTCTGGCGGCGCATAGCCTACTATCTGCAGTATGACAAAGTTAACAGTATGGATGCCTTTCTGGACTCCCAATGGGTCACCCAGAGTGGAGACTGAGGTCAGAAGGAATAGGGGTTCTAATGAAGACAGCAATGCGGCGCAAGTCTTCTCTAGGTGAGTTCTATTTGAAGTTCTGGGTCTGCACAGTATGAGATGAAGCAGTCATCTACCTTGCTTCACTTAAGATGGCATCTTTTAAGAGGTCCAAGACAGGAGATTCTGGTACTGGACTGATAGAGAAATTTCCCAAGGAGGAAAGTAAAGTTTTATATAATCAGGAAGCAAACAAGAGCAAATGGTGCTTAGACTCTTTGCTTTGAGTTGTCAGACTAAGAACAATTAGAAATGGTAGCCATTTTGAGAACTGTATCTTAACTGAGTTCTGAATCTGACCATTAATGCCCCTGGGAACCATTTCAAATGAAGGCCATTCGTTATGGAATTCTCTGAAGCAAAAAAAATGTTAGGTAAGAATTAAGAAAAGTTACCATTAATCCTAATCTAGGATTGCCTGTACACAAGACGTAGCCTGTACACAAGATTTTACATCTACTAGATATTTTGTTCCCTAGCCTCTGTTTGTCTCCCATTTCTGGCTTCTGACATGTGTGGGATCACTTGATTACCTGCTCTGTTCATTCCCTTTGAGGGCACCTTGCATTGGCCACTGTGAGAAGACAGGATTCTGGGTTAGATGGACCTTTGGTCCCACATAGCATGGCCATTCTTATGTTCCAATGGTTAATCATCCTCATGCCTAAAACCTGTATCCTGCTTTCTTCCTAATTTGAGTCTATCTTCCAATTATTGGTGCCTGATGGATTGTCATCCCCATCTAACCACTCAGCTGGCCTGACCCAGCCTATATTGCTTTGCTGGTGCATCAGCCTCTCCAGAATTCTACTGTTTTACACGGCACAAAGATCTGTACAAAAGTGAACTCATTAATAAAGTTGACCTTCACCTAGATGTGAGAAGGATATGCAACAAAGCTGAGTTGTATCCAAACTGACACTTCACTGGTTTAGATAAAGCAACAAGTTTATTAATTACAAAAGGTAAAGTGATTATGTATCATAGCAAACAGATCCAAGCAGATTACCTAGCAAACAAACAAATTGCAAACTAAGCTTAAGATATTAGATAGTCTCTCACCCTGGCTGATGATACAAGTAGTCCATCAGGTTTCCATACACAGGCTAGAATGCCCGTAGCCTGAGATCAGCACTTGCCCCAATTCAATCTTTGTTTGTCAACTGCTTCCAGGAGTTTACTTGTGTGAACAGCAAGATCACTAAATGATGCTACACCACCCCTTACATAGCTTTAACACAGTGAAAACCTTTGTTCCCACCTCTGTGGAAAAATACATGTACCAAAATGAAGTTCAGCATCATGTAGTTGGGTCACATGCCTTTGCTGAATCATAGCAGCCATTACTTACAAGCAGACTGAAAGGTTTATAGGAAGGCAAAGCTCTTCCATAATGTATTGTTTTTGTTGATGGACCATCATCACTGTTTAGCTTCTTCATTGTTGTACCTGACAGCTGTGGGTGTTTTCTTGCCATTTCAACCAGAAAGGACATTGCCTCAACGACTTGATTACATGCATCCTGCTTCAAAAGCCTTTTAAGACTGCACTTGAAAGAGAGACTCCTCTGAACTGTTATTCATGCTTAAATTTGACACTTTACACCTGAGTTTGAATAAGGAATCTAATTATCTTACCCATTACAAAGATAGCTTCCCCAATTATCACCTCTAATATCATTAGCTCACAGACATTTACCTCCCCCCCCTCCTTGTGTTCTGAAATTTGATTTTCCTTTTCATACGTGTTCATTTTTTTAAATTGTATCCTTTGGTATATATCGTTTGACAATTTTCTTCCACTATTTGATCTGAGGAAGTAGGTCTGCGAAAGCTCATCACCTAATAAACCATCTTGTTAGTCTTTAAAGTGCTACA
>JANRFK010004149.1:53919480-53933625 GCA_030068395.1 Apalone spinifera
AACCATCTTGTTAGTCTTTAAAGTGCTACATAGTCCTGTATTTTGTTTCAACTTTTCCATAGACACCTGAAAATACATATCTTGTAAAATGCATTATACCAATCATACAATTATGAAGACTATTGGGTGCAGTGTCACACCTCTCTCTTTCTCTGATGAGTACTAACGTGCACTTCATCCTAAGTATGGTCTTCTCAGGAAGTTGATGTACCACAATCAAGTTACTGCTACATTTATTTTTTTGATAGTGAGATCTCTTTCAGTCTCTCACTCACAAGATGTCTTCTCCAGCTCCAAAATCATTTCTTCATTTCCTTTCTGTGCCTTTCCATTTTTGGTTACACAGCTTTAAGTGGTGTTTGGACTGCACACATGCACCAGCCCCACAAAGCAGCTGAAAATGCTCTATTCCAGTAATGGGAAAACTAGGCTAGTGAGTGGGCTACATGAGTGGCCCTCCATCTTGGTCATAACCAAGACAGTCTCTTGGAATAGGGTATCTTTGCTAGCTGTGCTTGTGTACCTAGTATTTGCAGGATCTGCTGATTGCATCCTGTCAAAGCACTGCTATGTTTCAGAGGGAGTACATGGTTCTCATGGTCAAAGCTGTGTGCAATCAACATCAACAGACTAAGTCAATGCAACTCAGTATGGTGCATGAGTAACAGACTGGCCAGCTGAGATGCTCCAGCCCTAGTGCTCAGGTGACTGGGCAGTGGTCCCCCATGGCCACAGAAAGCCCCAGGGATCCAGCAGCTGGGCTCTGAATAGGGATGTAAAGTCCTGGTTAATCAGCAGGCCACGGATGGGAAGGAGTGAGGGGGAGGCAGCTCCCAGGGACTGGTTAACTGGTACCTGGCTTACCGGGTGACTAATTAACCAGTTACCCATTCATATCCCTAGCTATAAGGATGGGTTGCAATGCAACAGAAATGTAAGTTACTTTTACATCAGCAGGCAGTTTGCATGCCCTTGCTTTACATACTGGTAGGAAAAAAGATGTATATGAATGGAAACCAGTAGAATCTGACAACTCTGCATTTGTGAACAACAGTAAACAAAATGTTTCTCAAACCATGCACAAAACCCCGACGGGCTACATGCAGCTTGCAGGTTCCCCACCACTGCTCTATTCTGAGGCTGCAGAGACTGAACAGGACCGTCTTTGCAGTTGCTGCTCCAGGCTGCTGTGCTCTCAGGCACAAGAATTAAGAGCAAGAAGACTATTCCTCCTGTGCTTTCAATGCTCCTCTTACTGGGAACCAAGCACCAAGAAAAAAGAAGTCTGACTTAGAATGCAGATGGGTGAGAAGGTTATGGTGGGATAGCAACTAAATGAGTTTGAGTAGGGAAGTAGTGAGCCACAGAAGCCCAGAGGATGGCATATTATGATGGATTCAGGAGCCAAAGGCTAGCAGGACTGGATATCAGCAGAGGGAGTGCCAATCTTCGAGGATATATTGATGAAGCCGAGGAGGAGGAGGAGGATAGGAACAGAAGGGGAAAGGGGCAGTAGCCTGGAATTAGGGGATGATAGGAAAAAGGAGGAGGATACCAACTTTTTAGGGGCAAAAAGAGCAGGGAAGAGGGGACGTGGGTGGAGCAGGGGTGGGGCTTTAGGGAAAGGGAGAATGAAGTCAGGGCCTAGGACTGAGCATCCCCGGGGGAAATTAGATGTTTGTAGGCTTGAGGGACTGCAAAAAAGTTAAATAAAAATGGGGGTCCTTGAGTTGCTAAAGCTTGAGAACCATTCATCTAGTTCATTTTCTTTTTCATAAAACTTTAGCAGTTCTATAGCTTTAACAGTAGTAACTACGAAAATGTACGAGTTCTGGAATACCTTGAGGGCCAAATCCTAAGAGTTGCTAATAGTAAGAAATTAATGAGAGATAAAAGGCAGATCTGCTGATACTATTCTTACACGTTCACAAATCTGATCATAAATGCACTTGAAATAAGGAGGGGCTTCTGTTACAACTTCATCCATTAACCTACTAAATATATTATAAGCATATACTTTGTTGAGTATGTGCATGTACACATTTATGTATATAGACTGGAAGGGACCCCAAGAGGTCATCTTGTCCAGTCTCCTGCACTCGTGGCAGGGTTGAGTATTACCTATACAATTCCGGAGACAGGTACTTCTCTAACCTGCTCTTAAAAATCTCCAATGATAGAGATTCTACAAACTCCCTGGGCAATAGGTTCCAGTGCTTATCCACCCCAATAGGAAGTAAGTTTTTCATAATGTCCAAAACCTCTCTTACTGCAAATCCATTGCTTCTTATCCTATATTTTTGAGGACAGAACAACTTTTTTCCCTCCTCCTTGTAGCAACCTTTTAGGTACTTGAAAACTTATGTTCAGCTCAGTCTTCTTTTCCTGACTAAACAAACCCAATTATTTCATTGTTCTCTCATGGTCATGTTTGCTAGACCTGAAATCATTTTTGTTGCTCTCCTTTGGACTTTCTTCCATTTTGTCCATATTTTTCCTGAAATGTCATGCCCAGAACTGGATACAACACTCCAGTTGCAACCTAATCAGTGCAGAGTAGAGTGGAAGAATTACCTGTGTCTTGTAATGTGTAATTTACATATGCACACACCCAAAAACCTAAATCCCAATATTCTACTCTTACCATTTTATTTTCTAAATTTAAATGTAAAGTGTCTCAAAAATTACGTTTTTCCAATAAAACCTCACAAATTCATGATTATGCAGATGTTTAAGACCATCATGTGAACAAAATACTGTTATTTCCGACAATCATTAGTTGTTACTTTTGTCTCAGCATAACTCTACAAAATTGCTAAATTCTCTATTCAGCAAGTTCAATCATGAAATGATTGAAACTGAATTTCACACTAACTATTCAGAAATTCTTTGCTAGTCATCAGTATTAAAAAAAGTTGCCCATACTTTAATACAAACTGCAATCTGCCCACAACTCTGAAAACACATTTACAATGAAACATTAGCAACATAGAAGACACTGTAAGCGTAACTCCTTCACTCAGTTTTAGCTATATCTTAGAGAATTGATGCAAAGGTTAGCAGCACCAGTCAATTAAAAAACGTAAAGGAAACTGTGAGATGTTTAAGATACAAAGCCCCACATCTTTAGTTTAGAGATTTTTAACAAGAATATCACTGTGCTTTCAGATAAATAAAGCAGTAGTACAGTTCTCATTCTGCTTTTATTTGTGTGTGCTAACAGAACTTCTATAACTTACTTACTGTGAAAAAAGAGTAGGTAAACAAACCATAATGGACCGGGTGTCAAAAATTAAAAAAAAAAAATCAATTTTTAAACCACATTTTCATAACATTAATTTTAGCAAGAGAAAAAGTCAGACACAGAAATATGCATAATGCACCCATAAAATTTTATTAAGTAGAAACAACAACAATATGAAAAAAAGGAAATTTCTCCCAACAAATATAAACAACGTGCAGGTTAATGAACATACAATACAAGGTGTTCCACTCATAGCTTGCATCAATTTTGGAGGGTAGCAGAGACTCAGATGCTGATCAAAATACACACAAACATACATGGATTACCATAGATTTCATATTTATATCACATGCACACATACACACATTCATCATATCTAAGACAACAATAATCCCCTAGCATAAAATATGAGCAAAGATCAATGTCATTTTGAAGATAAGCATGCATTTTTCCCATTAATAAATACTATTATAAATCCTACTGTATTGGATTGCAAATAACTTCAGCTGAATAAAATTGCATGACATGGGATTTACTTATCCTCTATGTTCATAGAAACCACTTGTTCTCTGACAGCACTCATTCTTGACAATTTATGGCAGCTGTCAGCACCCAATTTGTTCCAATTACTGCTATGCATAAAGGTATAACAATCATAAGGATTTATTAGTTGATTATTGTAAAGGTGACAGAGTCAGAATCGCCTTAAAAATGCAGGCAATAAGAAAACTTGATAATTAGAGAGATTTAAAGTTTCCCCTGGGTTTGATATTCATCACAATAGCTGCTTCTTATTAGCAGCCTAAACTTTCTATAGTATCTCTTATCAAACTAGATTATTTTCTGGCTCAACGAGACATAGGAAAAACATTTACTTCTAGTTGTGGTAAATCTGTAACTAATTTATTCGTCAGCTGTCTGACCTGGACATTCAAATTATGTTTTTCAATATTGTTGGTGTATATATTATAATACAAACATTTGCATGAAAAAATGAATCTTTGGGAGGTTCAGAAAACCATCCCAATATTCACATTTACCTGAACTTACACTAATTGCCCATAAGCGTCCAGATTCTGTTGCTCTCCAGAAAACTTTATGTAGGAATTTACCTAAGAATCTCCTGTTCCCTGGACTCTGGTGCCTTTAACCTTTGTATAATCTTTAGTAGACTGAGTGCTCTCTCTGTCCACCCTGCAACAACAGGTCCTAGCTCCTGTGTTTATGAAATTAGGTGGCTTTCTAGTGTTACTACACAGAAATCCCTCATGTCTCTATAAATTTATTTGCATTCTTGAGTCTCCCCCAGGTCTTTTGTTCAAGATTGTTCTGTGTGCTTTTGAATGCTACTATAAATATAGAAATAATATATATATTATTCTAGATTTATATATTTTAATATTCTGATGCACACATTACACTAAATCTCTAGCCTGCAGCTACACCCTTGTTCTTGTTTACCCAATAATTTTACCAGTTCAAATATCGTACAGTATAAATTCAACTGAACTTTGTGGGTACATCATACTAGAAGAGGATTATAAAATGTTGTTTCCAATTATTTCATTGCATTCAGGTACACTGTTAACATTATGGCCTATTTTAATTACACAAAAAGGACCCAACTGGCAAGCAGGGTACCCACCCTGGTGTGCTCTGGAATAAGGAGTACATTTTATTATTTAAAATAAGTTTCACTGACCCTTTGTGAAAACAATTGGTTCCAGACCAATTTTTTTTCTGGCAAAGACAACACAGGAAAAAATTCTAGAATAAAGCATTTTGTGTTTGGGAGGGACTTTAGGTATGAAATTGGGAATATGTAAAATACATAAATGATGTGGAAGATTATATAGAGATATATATTTTACAGAGCGAGAGAGAGAATATACAGATTTTATCCAGAGATAAAATCGTATCTTACATGTTACTCAGCTAACCAGGATAGTCTGTGTACACACACACACACACACACACACACACACACACACTCACTCACTCACTCACTCACTCTTCTGGTTGGCTGAATAGCATTCCATACAGATTTTAATTGGATTATCTAGAGGGCAGTGCACTGCCCCAACCTACTAGTTCATTTATTGCAGGCTCCAGGTGCAGTGATACAAGCCAAACTGGCTAACTTGTGCAGATAAGACTCTAGCACCATCAGGAGATTAATTCTGGCCATGGTAGCAGGCCATGGTACCAGGGTGGCAGCCTGGTAACAGCACAGGAACTTTATGCAGCTCCACTTTCAGTCCTATGACAGCAAGGCTGCCAAGGGCGTGCCTGCACTGCCATGCCACAGCCCTTCAGCAGCACAGTAGTCTTCTCTGTCACCTGGATCTCTGTTCTATTATCCAACCTCTAGTTTATCTGAACCCCCATCTTAGCCCATACTGCTATGGTTTGGAGAACAGTTTTCAGAAATTCTTTTAGAAAGAAACACACACACACACACACACACACACACAGAGAAAGAGTGACCAAGTGCAACACTCCCTTTGGAGTATGTGTTTTGGTAGTCTTATTGGTTATCCTTTGCCTCATTGGACTGAAGTCCCAAAATAAGGCGCTTGCCTTGTTAACAAAGTCACCTGCATGATGATGGGTGTTTGGGGGGGAGGGAGGAGGAGAGAGGAGGGATTCTGTGACCTGGCAAGAAACTGGAAAAGGAGATTGAAAAGAGAAATTATTCTGCTCAGGAGCATTTTCTCCAGTATATGAGGAAGAATAGACCCAGCATGTAACAGCCAGTGAGAGGGAAGGGAGCCTGCCTGCCTCCTTGGACACAGATCATCCCCACAAGACCTCACAAGGGAAGGGTGAACTAATGAGGGACACTAAGGTATTTATTGTTTGTACTCATTCATGCTTTATATGAGTAAGTAGAAGAGCAGCAAGGGGCTAGAGCCTAGGAAGTTTTTCTGTGTGTCAAATGCTTCACCACCACTGCATGTCTCTGGAAAGAGTTAAATTGTAAACCAGCAGCTTCTCAACCTTGCAATAGGATTCTGGGACAGTGATGTATGCATCATGGGAGATGAGCATCCTCCCTAGGAGCACCACTTCTGTGAAGGCATAGCAGACAGTCCGTGCTCAGGACATGTGCCAGAAAGAGTGTGGGCAGCCTGCTGAGACACATACATGGGAAACCACAGAGTTGGAGTCCCTTCTCAGCAGTCCAGTAGGTAGCTGGACTGGAGCCACCAGCTGGATTCATAACACTAACATACACTGTTCTAAAGAAAAATATATTTTCCGAAATCCACAAAGCAACACTTAAAATATATATTCTGCATTTATTTCTCACAAATTCTGCTGACATTCATGAGTGCTCTGCAAGCAGAATAAATGTAAAAACGTGTCAGAGAACTGCACTGTGGATCCCTAAATAATGAATGAATATCTTTTTTTCTATTTCTCTCCTCAATTTGTTCCATTTTTTCCATTAGTGGAAATCCTCTCCATCCGAAAACATGGTTTCTTCCTCAAACTATACTCAGATATGGAAATCATTCAAGATAGAATTTTAGATTTGTATTATACACAAATTACTTCTAGAAGAGAACTGCTAGTGCCTGAAAATTATTTAGAGTGGGAAGAGGTCCTTATTTAAGATAAAAGGAAAGACGCCCAATCGCTAAGCTAAGTAGGAAGAACACTTCACAGTTTCCCATTCAATAGCTTAAACATATAATCTCTTCTAATACTGGAATCAAAAGATCTTATGTCAGTCCTATTTTTTATTATTTGCCTTATCCCTTTGGACCAAAACCCCTTTGTGCTGGATGTTATCAACACAAAACAAAAAGACTGTATTCCTCCCCAAACAGTTCACAATCTAAACATGACAAGAGTCGGCAGCTAGATTAAGACAGGGGGAATACAAGGAAAAAGTGATAAAATATTGATCAGTATGATAAGCAGGGGTATCAGTGCACCAGTGATGTAACAGGTATCAGTTTGTCGTGGACATCACAGCAAAAGGGGTCTTTTAAGAGGGATGCTGAAGGAGGATATTGAGGTAGCTCTGTGGATGTTTACAAGAAACTCTTCCCAAACGTGAATGGCACAATGCACAAAAGTACATGATTAAAAATTTTACAAGTGGGTGGTAGGCTAACATGATTGGTTAAGGGGAGAAGGAAGTCATATTTCAGTACTAAATGAAATGTCAGATGGGGTCTGGATAAACCATAAAGGACCTTGAAAGCGAATACAAACAGCTTATGTTTGAGGAAATAGAGAAGGAGGAGCCAGTGGAAGGATTCAAAAAGAGAGGGGTGATACAAGTCAAAAGCTGGGAGAAAACTCTTTTTATCAGCACGCTGAATGGATATGAGTAGGACAAGACTGCAATGACAGAGAGAAAAGGATGCAATACTTGAAACACAAGGTGAGGAGAGCCTGGATGACCAGTTTTAGTAATAAAGGCTACATCTTAGACACGTTATGTAGAAAGAATATGCAAATTTTAGATATCACCTGGATGCGCAGACCCAGAAAGAGCTCCTAGATGAAGATGGCACCCAAGTTACAGAACTGCATGACAAGCAGGATAATAGTGTTGTTCACAATAGCTGAGAAAGTAGGTGTGGGGGAAGACACAAAAGTACTCTGATTTAGCTACATTTAGCTTGACCTAGTGGTTAGACATCCATAAATTGTCACAACATTTTGTATGAAAAAAAAAAAAAAAGAGGACAGAGGTCTGGAGAACAGAGGAAGTTCTGTATATTATCAGCATGGAAAAGGAAGTTGAATGTGTGTTTGTGGAGGAGATTACCCAGAGATCAAGCGGAGAGGAGACCAAAGATTGTGCCTCCTTTGGAGGCTCCAACAGGTTAGAGGTAGGAATACAAGCAGGGCAGAGTCATGGAAGCCAAGGGAAAACAAAAATTCAAGAGGAACAGCATGGTCTCAAACTCTGACTTTAAAGCTAGAGGGGACAATCATAATCTAATCTGCCTGTATACTGCAGTACACAGAACCTCACCCACTCACTCCTGTAATAGACCAATATTCCCTGAGTTGGTGAAATCCTCAAGTTATGATTTAAGGGCTTCAAATTTTAGAAAAGCCACCTTTTACACTATTTTAAACCTCCAAGTGACCTATGCAGAGGAAGGTAAGAGCACTCCGAGGATCTCTGCCAAGCTGAACAGAGAGGAACAATTTTCTTGGCTTCAAATATGGTGGTCAATTCAAAAAATTAGCATGTGTGCAAGACCCACCAGTTAGATACCGGGGAAAGTTATCTGTAGTAACTCAGATCTCCCCAAATATATTCCATCACTGGCCATTGCAGATACTCGTCACAAACAACTTGCATGCCATTGTTGGCAGTTCATCATATTATACCCTTCATAAAACTTATCAAGATCAGTCTTGAAGCTAGTTACATTTGCCCCTCCTCCTCCCCCCCCCCCCCCCCCCCCCCCCCCAACACACACACAGTTCTTTTCCTCTTGGTCAAAGGTGGCTGACAAGTCAAGGAGGATGAGGATCATTTACTGATTCTGAGAGATGCCCAGAAACAAGTCTGTGAATATTTCAGTATTTATATAATGTCAATCACTTTTGTATCTTGAGGCAAACCACCAAAACCATTAAAATTATTCCCCAATTTTAAAATGGCAAAGGTTACAAGCAGTCTTTAGAAAAAGGTATTCTCTTTTGTTACCCATCAGGGAGCTCGATGAAACACAAATATTTTCAGGATGCCCACAAGTTATTTTTTAAAAAACCCTCAAAGCTATGTTACTCTTCAAGATGTGTGCATAATTATCTACACAATTATCTCACGTTCCTGTGGTTACAGACATCTCTTCCTGCTTTGTAACTACTTCTATTTTAAATGTACATGTTTTGTCTTTGTAGCAAGGACCATGTCCCTCTGAGGTCTCATATTTTAAATTTATATATGTAATATTTTTGTTTGTTCTTGTAAGCCGCCTTGAATATTTTAAATAGAAAGGCGGGGTAAAAATATTAAAATAAATAAATAAAATAAATAAATGTCTTCATCTGTAAAATACTTTAGTGGTAATAAGATTACTTAATATTTAAAAAAAAAAATCAAAGAGCCCTGCAAAGTCAATTGTTGGAATTGTAAATCTCATCTTTTGGAGACAAAATTCTGTACTAGATGAATGGAGAATAGCAGGTATTTTCCAAGGCATAACAGGTACTCACATAAGACTGACTCACTCAGCTACTCAAACTAAAACATTATTATTATATATTATATTCACTCACTGCAAATGAGAAGGGGACAAAATGTACACATATTAATCCCAGATAATAGGCTAATATAAAATGCAACTCGGATTAATATATTTTTTTAAAAAACCTGATTGACATCAAGGTGCTTATATACTAAAAAATTTAATGTATTTTGATTTATATTATATAAGACTGTTCCCGAGAGAATTTAAAATGTAATAGTATGACCAGTCTGCCCCATTATCTAATATGATAAACAAAAGCACCATTCTAAATACAAGCATAGAGGGGGAAACATTAACACATTGATATGGAGAACGTATGGCTCAGTTAATATGAATTCCATTCATGAATATGTACTTTTAACAATGACTAATTCTATTGGTTACAAAGCATCAGTATAGTAGTCCTAGCATCTACAAGTTTTTAATATTCTACTTTGACAAACAACTACCCAGAAGAAATAAGATTAATGCAGTTAAACCAGAATGTGTTGTAACTTTGTAGGCTTTAACTAAACAGTTAAATATCCCAATAAGAATAAGTAGCTACACACATTTAATACTTCTGAGATTTTTTTCCTATTACAAGCTGATACAAATGGGCTGTATTCACCCTGACCTACCGCAGTAAAACTGCTTGAGCTTGGTGACTCAGATTTATATCATTTCCTGAACTCTGACAAAGATCCCATAGATTGAATCCTTGGAGGGTTAATTGCATCAATATCATATTTCATTGCAAAAAGAGCTGTGTCCAGTGCTTTTAAGATTTTCAATTTCACTCACATGGTAGATTAAAAATGAGGACGTCTTTTTGTCTTCTAAGCATTCTGTAATTCAGGATATTTCTTTCACCTCTACCCCCAACCCTGAAAATGTTGCCACATGGAACCTCCTGCATCTTGACTGTACTTCTCAATGCAATATATCCATATCTGAAAATCATCCTATGACTAGGTAAAATCTGCCACCTACTGGTCAAGCAAATTAGTTTTCAGCATCACAATGAGGACTGCCATAAATGCAGGAAAATGTACTTATACTTAAAGCTCAGTGTGTCCTTTACAAGGAGGACAAACAGTTACAAGGAATGGTTTTAACAATAAGACTCACTGTAATCATCTGCTCCCATCTCCAGAGTACTAGTAGGATATAATTGCACACACCTGCCAATAAAATCATCCCTTTTGCCAGCATCTTTGTCCCACACAGTAATATCAATAATTCCACCTCGCTCTTCATAGAGATGAAAGTCAAATTGCTCCCTCCACTGAGGATTTAAAGTTTTTGGCACAATCTGAAAGGAAAGAAAAGACATTATTGCACTGTGCAGCCATGCACTTTCCTGAACAGTGAAATTAATCTTTAGATGTTGCCCAGAATGTCTTACTCACAGAATTAATGACTTCAGTTCTGATTTTTTTTTTAAATAAAGCTACCAAACACCACCATGCTCCTGTTGCACATAGTATCAACCTCCAGAATCTCTCTGTTCATTATCACTCAAAGTCTGTAAAACAATGAATTTGCCCTCACAACTGAACCATTTTTCTCTAGAGTAATGATTCCTCATCTTGAGTGACAAGAAAGTGACAAAGTTGTCTTTTTAAAGCAAAACCAAAAAAACCTACCTGAAAATGACAACTAGACTTGAAATTGAAAGCACTTAAGCAGCAACTGCAGTTAACCATCTTTGCATGATCTCCTCCTCTTTTTCTTGACATTATAATATTTGGAGTTGTAAGGATGGGGAAAAACCGATTTACCAAACTAATTTAATATTTATTTTTAATTACAGGAGCAGATACAAGTACTTAATGAAATATCAAGTCTTAATTTATTGTTGAATTCAGGCTGAAGTTAACAACTTCACTGGTGTATTTTATTCCGGATATCTCTGAGAAGAAGATATTCACCTTATGCAATAACTGCAGTTCTTCAAGATGCATGTCCCTATGGCTGCACAACTTCAAGTATGCATGAAACCTGTGCACCTGTGATCAGAGAGATTACATGTGCTCCAGATATCCTTATGCTTTGCACTAAGAACACAAGGCTGTACAAGCAAACTACTCTCAGTTCTTTCTCTACCGTGAAGTCCTTCAAGACAATTCTGAATCAGAGAGGGCAGGTTTGTCCTTCTTCCCTTTTTTAAAGATGGACACTACATTTGCCATCTTTAAAAGTGGAGCATCTTTAAAGTGGAGCACCCATAGGGACACACATCTAGAAAAATTCCAGTTATTGCACAAGACGAGAAAATTCTCCTTCAAAGAATCATAGAACTGGAAGAGACCTCAGGAGGTCAAGTCCAGCCCCCCGCCCAAGGCAGGAACGATCCCAACTAAATAAACCCAGCCAGGGCTTTGTCAAGCCAAGATTTAAAAACCTCTAGGGATGGAGACTCCACCACCTCCATAGGTAACACATTCCAGTGCTTCACCACCCTCCTAGTGAAATAGTTTTTCCTAATAGCCAACCTAGACCTCTCCCACTGTAACTTGAGACCATGGCTCCTTGTTGTGCCATTCATCACTATTGTGAACAGCCTTTCTCTATCCTCTTTGGAACCTCACTTCAGGAAGCTGAAGGCAGCTATCAAATCCCCCCTCACTTTTCTCTTCTGCAGACTAAACAAACCCAAATCCCTCAGTCTCTCCTTATAGGTCATGCACTCCAGCCTCCTAATCTTTTTGGTCGCCCTCCACTGGACCCTCTCCAATGCATCCACATCCTTTCTATAGTGGGGGACCCAGAACTAGACACAATACTCCAGATGTGGCCTCACTAGAGCCGAATAAAGGGGAATAATCGCTTCTCTGGATCTACTGGCAATACTCCTCCTAACTCACCCTAATATGCCATTCACCTTCTTGGCTACAAGGGAACACTGTTGACTCATATCCAGCTTCTCATTCACTGTAATCACCAGGTCCTTTTCTACAGAACTGCTACTTAGCCATTCGGTCCCCAGCCTGTAACAATGCTTGGGATTCTTCCGTCCCAAGTGCAGGACTCTACACTTATCGTTGTTGAACCTCATCAGATTTCTTTTGGCCCAATTCTCTAATTTGTCTAGGTCACTCTGGACCCTATCCCTGTCCTCCAGCGAATCTACCTCTCCCCCTAGCTTAGTGTCATCTGCAAACTTGCTGAGAGTGCAATCCATCCCCTCATCCAGGTCATTAATAAAGATGTTGAACAAAACCAATCCTAGAACAGATCCTTGGGGCACTCCACTAGAAACCGATCACCAACATGACATCGAGCCATTGATCACTACCGGTTGGACCCAACAGTCTAGCCAGCTTTCTATCCATCTTACAGTCCATGTATCCAATCCATATTACCTTAACTTGCTGTCAAGAATATTGTGGGAGACCATATCAAAAGCTTTGCTAAGTCAAAGTATATTATATCCACTGACTTTCCCATATCCACAGAGCCAGTTACCTCATCAAAGAAGCTAATCAGATTGGTCAGGCACAACTTGCCCTTCGTGAATCCATGTTGACTATTCCTGATTACTTTCCCCTCTTTCAAATGCTTCAAAATGGATTCCTTGAGGATCCCCTCCATGATTTTTCCATGGACTGAGGTAAGGCTGACTGGTCTGTAGTCCCCTGGATTGTCCTTCTTCCCTTTTTTAAAGATGGACACTACATTTGCCTTCTTCCAACCATCCGGGATCTCTCCCGATCTCCACGAGTTTTCAAAGATAACGGCCAAAGGCTCCGCAATTACATTTGCCAACTCCGTCAGTACCCTCGGATGCATTAAATCCGGACCCATGTAAAAGTACAAGTTTGCAGATTTGTGTACATTTAGCTTTTCTAAATAGTTCCTAACTTGTTGTTTCCCCACCAAGGGCTGTCCACCTCCTTCCCATACTATGTTGCCTAGTGTATTTGTCTGGGAGCTGACCTGGTCCGTGAAGACAAAGGCAAAGAAAGCATTGAGTACTTCAGCTTTTCCCACATGATCTGTCACTAGGTTTCCTCCCTCATCCAATAAGGGCCCCCACACCCTCTCTGATCACCCTCTTATTGCTAACATGCCTGTAGAAACCTTTCTTGTTATCCTTTACAGCCCTTGCTAGCTGCAATTCCAATTGCGCTTTTGCCTTCCTGATAACTCCCCTATATTCTCGAGCAATATATTTATACTTCTTCCTAGTCATGTGTCCAAGTTTCCACTTCTTGTAAGATTCCTTTTTGTGTTTAATCTCTTCTAGGATGTCCCCGGTAAGCCAATCTGGTCGCCTACTATATTTGCTTTTCTTGCTGCACTTCGGGATGGTTTCTTCCTGTACCTTTAATAAGACTTCTTTAAAATACTACCAGCTCTCCTGGACTCCTTTCCCCTTCATGTAAGCATCCCAGGGAAACCTGTCCATCAGTTCTCTGAGGGAGTCAAAGTCTGCTTTTCTGAAGTCCAGGGTGTGTATTTTGCTACTCTCCTTTCTTCCTTTGGTCAAGATCCTGAAACCTATGATCTCATGATCACTGCTTCCCAGGTTGTCACTCACCTCTACTTCCCCTACTAGTTCCTCTCTGTGAGCAGCAGGTCAAGCTGCACATGGCCCCTGGTCGGTTCTTTCAGCACTTGTACCAAGAAGTTATCCCCAAAATCCTCCAAAATACTTCCTGGATTGTCTGTGTACTGCTGAAT
>JANRFK010004149.1:53946417-53976975 GCA_030068395.1 Apalone spinifera
GCAGTAGGAGGAGAGAGAGACCGGAGGCTCAGGAGAGAAAACCGACATGGAGGAGAAACCTGATTGGTTTAATTGGCTAGTTTTTAAATAAGAGAGCTTTGCTGAACAAATAATCAATTCTACAGAAAGAAAAAAAAATCCTAACTGATTGCTAAATGCAGGTACAATTATTGTCAACTCCATGTATTTTAATAAACTTGTTTCTTAAAGGTGTACATTATGCCTCCCAGAGGGGGCTGTACCTCTGAAGTGTGAGTAAACACTTATCTAATGTTTTGCAAATAATTTTTTTCATATTTTTATCCACTTCTTGTTTCTTAAGATCAGACGATATTTGGTTTGGGGTGGATAACATTTGCTCTGGAGGACATATAAATCAATATTGAACTTCATTTACTCTTTCACTGGCCACAAATTTACTGTTTATCCTTTTGATTTCAACACTAACTGCAACCCAATCTCACATTACGCAAGTGCACAAAGTAATAAGGTTTCACCTGAGAAAAAAGCTATTATTGGCAGTATGGATGAGAAAGAAAAATCTCACCCATCGAAGTCAAAGCCAGGGAAATACTGAGTCAGTATGGGAATGCTGTTATCACATACAAAAAGATAAAAACTGTATTTTTAATAATGCAACTTTTCTCGTGATTATCAATTCCATTAGGATCAATAATACAGATGATGTATTTTAACCCTTTCTAGATAACACTGCACTTAATAGATGTTATAAAGGCAAACAATTGTCTTATTTAGTATATTTTCTTCAGTGATAGCCTGTGAACATCTTAAGAAGGGGCTTGGACATCATCTTTCCTTTGGATAGCACTAAAGTGATTGTACTGCACAAAGGAGGGGAGGAGGACTGATTTTCCAGTACATTTGGGGTAAACAATCAATTCAAGTTGATCTTTGTTCATGAAAGCTCTAATTATATTAATAGTTTGTTCTACGATATTATGTGCTGGAAACAACTTGGGTGTCACTGTATAGACACACTGCTGACTCAAATACAAATTACTACAATTAATTATGAACAGATATTTTTAAAATGTTTGGAGTTTGCAAAAGTAATTCATACCCCACAATCTGTAAAGCCAGATTCCCTTACTATAATGCAAGGTCTACTGTAAAGACCTTGGAGGATTAGAAATATACTTAATACATTAAATACACCTACAAGTTATTGGTAATATGATTTTATTAGAAAACCTATCACAATCATAGGGTTTGATATCTCAAGCTCTTATGTCCACAAATAAGTACTGAGTCCCACTGAAGAGGCGATGAAGCAAGAGATCTCCATCCTACACAATAATATGAAGTACGTATTTCCAGACATTCCTTAAATCTGTCAATGATAATTTATTTAATACTAACCCATCCAGCTCCTCAAATCACTGCAATTTTTAAAAAGAAATTCAATATTTGTGAAGAAAACATCTTTAGTACAGATATCTTTTTTTTTTTTAATTAAAAAGGCAGCTGTTTCAAGTTGCTCCAGTGTTTGGAATTGTAAAAGCAGTACTGTGAAGATGGATTAAATAGATATAATACAAGGGAAATGGCTTAAGATGGACAATAAATTCAATACCACATGGATATGCAATTTATCACCTGGACTATCTTTATTATAGATGTGGTAGAAATGTGTGTATGTATATTAACTCCAGTGAACTAGATAAATTATTACAATATTTTTATTAATACATTTTGTATGTACCAAACCTTTTATATACCTGTTAGTGAGAGCTGCAACTGTTAAATGAATTGTTGTTAAATAACTAATATGAAAGCAAATATAAAAGTAGGCTATTTTGGAAATTTCATAACTATGGTATCATCAAGCATTTTGGATTATGAAGGCTGTCAACTACCCACTATCAGATACAGCATGAGAAACTGCTTTTCAAATTAGAGAAGTCCCACTTAAATGAAGTTACTACAACAACAGAAATTAAAAAAAAATTTCAGGAAAACTAAACCAATGAGTTTCACCACTCAACAATACTTCATTAGCACTTCAGGAGAACATCAATCGGATTTCCCTATGTATTATGGAAATCACTGGAAAATACTTCAATTAGCATCTTCCATCTAAGGAGCTCAACAATTTGTACAAATATTAATTATTGTTCATCACACTATTGTAAGACTGATCATTCTACAGAAGGGGGAGGTGGTAAGAAGGTAAGTGCTCTGCTTATTCTTACATAGAAGTTACATTCAGGAACTCTCAAACTCACACTTCACAATCAATGTTGGTCTTGGAGATGTCCTACTTTTTAAAAATTACATCAGTAAAAAAGGGATACAACTCAAAATACACACTATGGGCACGTCTAGACTATGTTTTACTTTTGAAAGAAGATATGCAAATTTGGTGGGAATTTGAATATCTTCTTCTGATCGCTTTTTCGAAAAAGTTTTTTTTGAAAAAGCAAGCAGTCTAAAGTGGTTCTTAAAAAAAACAAACAAAAAAAACCCCACAACACTTTTTTCAAAAGAACCTTCTTCCTCAAAAATTGAGGTTTACAGGTTCTTTTGAAAGAAGTTTTTTGTTTGTTTGTTTGTTTTAAGAACCAGGTCTAGACTGTTTGCTTTTTCGAAAAAACTTTCGAAAATGTGATAAGATATGCAAATTTCTGCCAAATTTGCATATCTTCTTTTGAAAGTAAAACAGTCTCGACGTGCCCTAAATGTTTCATCAGAAAGCATAATTTAAGCAGTATCAGTGCCTTAAAAAGCACCAGTCACTTTTAAAATGGGTACTAACATCACAGAAATACACACAGAAAATATGTACAGCTCAACTTTCTTTTGGTGTTGGTGATCTTAGTAACTATATATTACATAAACAACCATAACTGTTTACACAACAGTGGAGGGTATTATCAGAAAGGCCAGCATCTGAACTGGCTTGGAGACAGGCCTATTTAGCTACCATTTGTTACTCCCTGAACTGGTCCTTTGAAATAATGGTTGAGGCACATTCATAGAATAGTAGAACTGGAGAGGTCATCAAGTCCAGTCCTTTGCACTTACGGCAGGATCATGGACTAACTAACTTGCTCTTAAATATCTCCAGTGATGGAGATTCCACAACTTCTCTAGGCAATTTATTCCAGTATTTAACCATCCTGACAGTTAGGAAAGCTTTTCCGAATGCCCAACCTAAATCTCCCTTGCTGCAATTTAAGCCCATTGCTTCTTGTCCTATCATCAGAGGCCTAGGAGTACAGTTTTTCCTCCCTCCTCCTTGTAGCACCCTTTTAGATACTTGAAAACTGTTATCATGTGTCCTCTCAGTTTTCTCTTTTCTAAACTAAAGAAGCACAATTCTTTCAGTCTTCCCTAATAGGTCATGTTGTCTAGGCCTCTAATCATTTTTGCTACTCTTCTCCAGACCTTCTCTAATTTTTCAACATCTTTCTTGAAATGTGGTGCCCAGGACTGGACACAATACTCCAACTGAGGTCTAATCAATGCAGAGTAGAAGGAAGAATTACTTCTCACTCCTGTTAATGCATCCCAGAATCGTGTTTGCTTTTTTTTGCAGCAGTGTCACACTGTTGACTCATATTTAGCTTGTGGTCCACTCTGACCCCTAGATCCTTTTCTGCAATACTCCTTGCTAGACATTGTTGCAGTGATGTACAGTAGGAATCCTGAACTATTCTTGCTTGTCTTGCATCTGTCCTGTGGTTAGAGGATTTAACTACTTAGAACTATGTCGCTAGAAATATTTAAAAGCATAATTTCAATGCCAGTTAATCAAATTTGAAAAAAACCCTTATTTTTAGGTTCTGTTGTAAGCAAAAGAAAAAATTACCAACTATGATAAGGTTACCAATATTAAGGAAAACATCGCCATGGTAGTCAGTTGCATAAATAACTGGAAATGTTCAGATGAATTTGAGATAAGTTGAAACATGGTAAACAATACTCTTAAAAAGGAGTATTACACTTATTGAAAAGTTTTACTTGGTGTCCCCAAAATTATAACTTCATAAAAAATAAACCCTTTGCCATGGTTGGCAATGCTAAGACAAATGTAGTATGCAATATTTTTTTCCAAAAAATAATGCTGAAGACCACATGCTAAGAATTACCTTACTGGATCTTTTCCAACTCTTCCTCATTAGCATAGTCTGTAAATGAAATAAAGCATTTTAATTACCTTTTTACTCTGACACATAGAAAAAAGGAGACCAACTATCTTCCAATGAGACAATCCACATTAACCACAGCTATTTTAGCAACAACACACATTTTCCAGTGACAACTACACAACACTGAAATCAAAGCAACTAGAGCCACCACTCATGCAAGCTCTTCAGATGGATTTGGCTCTAATATTTCTGGAAAGATTAGAGTAATGAACATGAACATCTAAAATTAAAAAAGTAGGGAAGTGGATAAAGCAATAAAAACATTATTTTGAAAGAAATGGCTATTTTGACTGATCACTTGACTAATAAATCTTTGAATTTTAGAACATGAGCACCAATACTTCAGAGTACTTTTCTTCCGTTGCACAGCAGATACAGTCAAAGATGGATATCCCTTTAATATCCCTTTAATATCACCTTGCTCGTAAATAGTGGTGTTGGAGTGTGGTCAGGGAGAAGATGTGTGACTGGGGCACCCAAGTATCTGGTTGATCCTTGGCCACCAGTGACAGATGGCATAAGGTAGAGCAGTCTTTAGTTTGACGGTTTTAGCTCCAGGTTAGTGCCTGCTAATCCTCAGATCAAGCAAACAGACTATGCAAAGTTGTTCTCTGTCCATCTCCAGTAATGTACCAAGCACTCCTCGGCTGCTCAAGAGACTTTAGCCAATACATTTTTTCTGGGCATTTATTTTCTGCTAAAGTATTAGAAGAGGGCAAAATATGGCCTGCAATCTGGATCTGGCCCATAAAGCCACCAGATCCAGCCCATGGATACAGCAGGGAGCCTCTGGCAGACTCCATGTCTGCTCCCCCATACTCCCGTAGAACAATCCCATTGGCCAGTTTCCAGCCAATGGGAGCTGCCTGTTGTCAACAGGAAGCTTGCATAGCACCCTCCCTCATACCCTTTGGTTTGTAGCTATCCAAATGCCACATAGCCCCAACAGCCAGTGTGGGGGCAGGACAGGTAGGGTGTCTGCCTGAGAAGGCAGTTGGCCAGACGTGAAACAGGTAAGTCTTCTAGCTAGTACCCTCCTCTGGCACCCCAACCCTCTGTCCCCCACCCCACGTAACCCAAAACTTCTGTCCCACCTCCTACACCCTGTAGGGATGTCAAGGCATAGTCAACTATACAATTAACCAGAAAGCCTAGGCTTATTGGTTAATCTTGTTGACTACACACATTCCCCACCCTGCATTGCCTCTGTATAAGAGGCAGTGGGGAGTTGGGGCGGAGAAAGCAGGCTTAAAAGCTGGTTCCCCCAGCACTAGCTCTGCGGTGCTGCCTCCTCCCTGCCCCCCAATTCCTGCCTCTATCAGGGCAGGGAAGGCTGCCATGAACCAGCCTCTGTCCAGAGGAACCTGGGCCTGCCATGTACAGAGGCTGGTCCCTGGCAGCAGTCCTTGTCTGCAGGGGGTCCTAGCCACCCCTAGGCTTATTGGTTAATCTTATAGTCAACTACACATTGGCATCCCTAATGGGTGCGGGGGGGGGGGGGGGGGGGGGGGGGGGGGGGGGGGGGGAAGGGGAAGGGCGGGGTGGAAGCATCAGAAGGTTTGGATTATGTGGGGTGGGGGACAGAAGGCTGGATCTGGCCAGGAGCTCACCTGCTTGACCCAGGCTTGGGCCAGGCTCACCTTGCCTGCTTGGCCTAGGCTTGCCATGGACAGAGGCTCGAATCCCCTGTGGACGTGGGCTGCTGCCAGAACAGTCTGCCCCATGGTCACAACCCCCTGCCCCATGGTCACAACCCCCTGCCCCAACCCCCTGCCCCATGGTCACAACCACCTCCTTCACCCACATTCTCTCCCAGACATTTTTTGTACCGCAGTCCCTTACTGCAAGCTCCCTTCTACACCCAACCTCCGTCCCAGACCCCGCACCTCCTCCACTAATATCATGGAAGAGGGTGGCCCTTGACCACTTTCCAAATTCTTGGAGTGGCTCCCATCAAAAAATATTTCCCAGCCCTGCATTGGACCATTGTCTAAATTTAGTTGCTGTGCAATGAAATATTGGTCACTTTCCACCTTTTTTATAGTTAAATTTTATCTAGAGCATTGAGAAGTAATGTATTTTATAAGTTGTCAAACATCTAGCCAGGATGTCATGTACTAAAACTACCAAAATATTAAAGGTTTCAAATAACCTTTTTTATTGTTGGCACACTACACTTTCTGGCATTCATCTTACAAAATTATTATATTTCTTCTCACTCATTTTTAAACTAAGAGGCTCACATGAGATTACCTGAATCATCTTCCAAAATCAGCATTCCCAGAATCATTCACTGTAATTTCTTAGGGCAGAACTAACATGGACACAAGCTCATAATCACTGAACAAGATAGAGCCTATTAGTCAGGATGGAGGGAGCAATTCAGCTGACCTCCAACTGTCACATCAAGTACTTAAATTACAGAGCAATTAAGTTGCATTGTTAAAAACATTAAGGTTAATGTTATTTTGGCAATATAAATGTTCATGTAGTATGATCAAATAAAACAGTATTAAGTTCCATTGAAACACTTTGTCCGTTGGAAAAAAACGAGCAAACCGAGTACTAAGCTTAATTTTAGTTGCTTTATTTTTCAGGTAGTCTAAAAGATATGAAAACACGAAATTTCACCTGCAGGAAATAAAAATACTGCATGGAAGAAAAAATGTGGAGGAGTAGAAAGATGAATGTTACTGATAATTTTGAAATAAATGATGTGATTTTTCCATACCAAATATAAAACCTTATTTAACTGGAAAATAGGAAGAAAAATGGTTAACCAATGTGTATTTATTTAAGCTGCCAAAGATAATTTAAACCTTAATGGGCCAAATTCCGTCCTCTATAAATAATGCTGGAATCTCAGCAAGTACTCTTCATCTATAGTTGTCAAAAGGCTTTACCATGTTAGGTAACTCCTTACCCTCATTTTTTACAAATGGGAAAACTGAGGCATAGAGAAGTTAAGTAACTTGGCTAAGCTCACACTCTGAGTTGATTTCAGAGCCAAGACTTGATTGATAGATTTCCTGAGGTCTATTCACAGTACCACACTGCCACTCACTGACTACAATGTGTTTTGGATCAGGTCCTAAAAGAGGAGAACTTGGCCCCAAATATAAATCAGAATCTAATATTATTTCATCTGAAAATTTTTGCCTTCTAGCTACAAAAATGTTTGGGCTTATCAATATTAATGGACTGTTGCAGCACAAGTTTCAAGTTGCAGCAATAATTTGATCAACTTTCCTTAAAAGTCAATAAAATAAATGCATAGCACAGGAAATGGCTTCATTTGAAAATATTCCATGACCTGGATGAATTCCTCTCTTTCATTCTCTTTTTCTGTGATATTATTAACTTTTAGACAGATACATAAACATCACAGAGGCAAAAATAATAGATTCAAGGGAACACATAAATCAATAGCATTTTAACAATGGGGTTTTTTTTTTAGTGAAACAAACTAAAATTATGCCTCTTCATTTTGGATATCATTGTATTTGCATTTGTCAGCAATGAACAACGTTCATACGTGTGAGGATTTTTATTTTCTTTTTAAACTAATGTTGGCCAAACAGCTTATTGGTCTATGAAATATAAGGGAACATGCAACTCATATGAACTTACTTAGTAAGTTCTTAGTAAGTTCTCCAGTGATGAAATCTGTGCATTGAATTCTGCTAAAGAAAGAGCTAGAAAGATCTCATGCATGCACAATAGCACAAATGACTATGATACTGGACACAAGTTTACAAGAGGCACATCAATATATTTTTCAAGTCAGTATTCGTGTAGTTGCAAATCACTCATATGACATGCTTTACATTACACCTTACAAAACAAATGCTGATCATAAACAAATGCAGAGAGTTAAAAAAAACGAACAAGCTTTATTGACATATGACTCAGACAATTTTAAAGCTAATTTTAGGCCTCATTGTCTTCTAGCTAGTTTTTTATATGTATCAATTAATAGTGTAAAATCTCATAATTCGTATAATACTGCTTAATTCTTTATAATTAGAAATTACATTTTTCTATTACTCATATTTTATATTTTTCAACTCATCTTATAATTGCATTGATTAACTGAACTGCCAGTCCACTCAGTGACAAATGATTCAAACTGCATGATCATGTAAGCAAAAGGACACCATGCAGCATATACACAATATTTTTTATTTGGAATTATTGAAAGAAGTGCTGCTGCAACACACATATATTTAGGATCCATTTCTGGAAAGCAACTCAAGAAAAACGTTATAGTTAAAACTGCCCTAAAAAACTACAGAACTACCTTTTTTCATTCATGTTATTTTAATACAAATAGGCTGGATTAGTTTATATTGTCCACAGATTTGTAAAATAAATGTCAAATTTTGGGGGAAGGACACATTTTATTAAACCTATCTTCAAAATTAGTATGTGTATGACTGCTATCTTAATTTACAAGAAATCTGTGTAATTGGAGGGTGTTCTATTCATAGATCTAAGTATGCTTCTCCTTCTAAAATGTAAATAATAAGAATTCAAGCATTAAGAGAGAAAATTTCTGATGACCTTAGACTTCAGCATTAGCTTACAGCGAGCTAAGGGTGCATAAGCATTACACTTTGTTTGCTGTTTTATTTTCAGTTACCTGGCTTGATTCAGCATCCAAAACCTCAACTGTAAGAACCATTTGTGAAATTTTTATGTGTATTTCCCAAGACAATCCTACAATAATGCATTATGAATGTGCTTAAGCCAATAATATACTGAGTCTCCTTTAAACTAAGATCTCTTCTTTCCCCTAAAAAAGTAGACTATTTAGCATAACTTTATACAAATTATACCATCTCACTTTTCTCAGCACCTAATATGCATTCACAGACATTAGAAAGTGACATTTTTATGAGTGCACGCTTGATACACGAGCTGCAGAGATAAAGGAAAATCCTCCCACCAGTAAGTATTCTGGATCTTGACCCCATAAGAGCTTCTATAAGGCAGATAAGCCAGAGAGAAGAGGAGAGCAACACTGGGTTTGACTCACCTCTCTTTTGGGTATCTCTAAACTACAAAGGCTGGCCACCCTAAAAATCTAACACTAATGTTGAATCACTATTGTTTGATGTTTTCAGTGTTCCACATTTGGTATCACTCATCTCTTGGCACAGATGAACATGCAACATGCCTAAAAATATCTTCATCATGTAAAGGACTAACTCTAAATCTCCAATATTACCATCTTCTCTTAAAATACAGAACCAGGCCACCACAATATTTGACAAATAAGATAAAAGGATGTGGTTCCCTCCAATACTACCATTACTCTTGATAGACCATCAGAAGTTAATATTTGAAGCTTTACTTTCTTTTGACACACTACAGTTCAATACTTAGCTTCTACGATACACCAAAATCCTTCTCAATGGGGAGAAAAGGATCAATCAGGTTTTGCAATTTGCGTCACAAAGGCATCAAATAATATTATTCATCAATTCATAATTACTGGAAATGTTTGTTCATTCAGGAGGACTGGAGAGAGGCATGATTATCTGGACTAATCTGCCAAATAATGGTATAAAAGTTACAAAGCACCTAGTGCACTATCCTCCAGGTCAGTAGCATAGGAACACCTACCAAGGGACCTTATTACATCCAGAACACAGTACTTTTAACACCAGTATTTATAACTGTTGAAAACATGTTTGGAGATGCTCCAAAGATTTCAGTCCTATCCCAAACTACACTTTAATTAATCAATATGCTGTACCAATACAGATGGCAAAGTATTAATTACTCAAACACTTCAGATCATCCACTCTTATTTACCCTGGGAGCATATGTGTTATTCGAATAATTATTTTACAAGGACCACATCTTGCCAATTAAGTTGCAAAGGAGTAACTAAGGGAAACATTCTGCCTTATCTCTAACATAATTAACTATTTTTTTAATCTCATCTACATTCCATTCCATTACAACTACCCTCACTATTACAAGATCTTTCAAAACAACACCCTAAAATGATGGTTTACTTGAAATTATAAACCTTTTTAAAAATCCCTATATTCAAATAAAATGAGTCAATGTGGAAACTGAACACAAGATATGTTATATCTTCAGTCTTTAAATAATTGATGCATTCTTAAGAACCAATTCAGTGTTAAGTTGGTAGGTCCTTTTCCTTCTCATGGTGACAATTTCTTTTAGTGTAAATTTGCTAGAAATTTACTTCAATATGCATAACTTGGCATACTGTTTTTTTTTATTAAAAATTTCCATAATCAAATTACAAAATACAATAGCAAAGGTCTCAACGAACAATAAATCAGTTTGAATGGAAGAATAAAATTGCTCTTCTTGCTAAAAGTAAGATACAAAAAGTAAATGGAACTGAACAACTAATACAACAGCATCTCTTACTGTTGCTACCACTATAATTCATGGAATCTAGAAGAGGCTACTGGCCAGACAACCTATGCACTCCTGTCCCTTCTCATGTTCAATATTTATCCCATCAGATGAAGATTCTATTGAGGAGCAGGAATGGAGATCACATGCTGTTATGAGGTAGTTGTCAGTATATTTAGATTTCATTGTGTAAAAGATTATTGTTCTTTCTAAATAGCGAATAGCAAAATGTGTCTGTGTTTGAATATAAGTGTTTAAAAAAATCTGTAGGATGTTACTTTCTAAAAACAGATGTTTTCCTTACAAAAAAGCACTATTTTGACTGCTAAGCCAGTATTTCACTCCAGTAAGAGCCAGCTCCAAGAGGCGGTCCAGTGCATTCCCAGCTAGGCTCCTCTGCAGGCTGCTGCACTAAACAGCAGGCAGATGAAAGGGGCTGGCAGGGGGCATGCCCCACAACAGTCTGGATTGCCCCAATCTTAAGTTCCTGGGGGGTGAGGAGTCATTCCTACCAACATTTCCTATTGCTTGCTGTTTTCCTTCTGTCACTGTCTGGGAGCAAGAGGAAAGCACACACTCTCCCTGCATTCCTCTTCATCCTGGCTGGTGTGGGGAGGGGGCAGACAAGTGAGTGACCCATGTTGTGTGCTGTTCTCTCATTCTCTGACAGTAACGGGAAAGGGAAGAGAAAGCAACAAGCAGCAGCAGGAGGAACTGCACTCCCTCTACTCATGGGAACTTCCTGTCCTGTGCTCCCCCACACACCTTCAGCCTCAATTCCTATACCCCTACACACACCCAGCTGCCTGCCCTGAGCCCCTCTTCATATCGTCCAACCCCGATTTCTGCACTACCTCACACCCAATCTCTTGCCCTGACTCCTGAACCCCCAACATTCTACCCCACACTTAAATTTCTTCAGGTACTGTCATATCGCACCCCCAAAACCCTGCTCTGAGGCCTCACTCAAAGGGGGCAATACAATAGTAAGAAATACCTGTACCTGTAAGAAATTTAAATTACTTTCACCTCTGAAAAGTAGAATAATTCCAATTTCACAAATTAGTCAATTTGAGAAACAGGATCATTAGTTCATTAATGCTTTAATTACAAGATTTAATCTCCGATATTTTAGAATTTATTATCAAAAGTTGTTGTCATGTGATGTAAATTTGTAGAGTATTGTGCTGAGCAAAATGGATTAAGCCATTGTTTAAAAGAGACAAGGCACTTGCGTTTTTTGAACATGAATATAACGTGTTTGTGTTTTTTTCAAGTACCTCTTACAGAATGTCATGAGGAGGGATAAAGAGTGGGAGAATTGTTTTCAGAACTCTAAATCTACGTAGCTCTAAGTACCTGACATACACATCCATGTAGTGGCATGTTAAATAGTTTCATTATAGCTGGAGGAAAAATGAAGAACAATGTTCTAGTCCTCCACAGCATTCCTCATTTTGTAGTACGTAGTACATAGTAGTTTGAGATTCCAACAACAATGTACTAAATTCTACAACCCTGTATCATACACAGTAAAGTATCATCCGTGAAAGACAATTTTTTTTTCTTTTATCTACTTTTAAGCCACTTAGCATGGGAGCATTTGACCTCTGATCCTTGGTTCTGGCAGTAAGACTTCTTATGTTTGATGTTGGCTATGGTGGGCAGATTTTACACTCCCTACTGAACACCCAGAATATCAAAAGGTTTATTTCAGTGTTGGTGTGCAGGAGGGAATACTTATTGAAATCTATTTCACATAAAATTTATTTCTAAACCACAGCAATAAAAGACAAATATGCCAACCCAAATGCCATGAACTACCGGTTATGTTCTTAGGTGGTCCACTGAGAAGAAGAATGCAAAATGCAGTGAGAAGGATTTACCAACAAGTCAATGATCATACTGTGGGACTTAAAACTCATTTCACTGTAAAATTTGTCAAAGGGTTGATGATGCTTTTCAGAAGGGATTCTTGCCACTTCCTTTGTGAAATTCTAGAGAGTTAGAATAAGGTTTCCTAATAATTTAAATAAAGGAACTGTTCATGAAATTACAACAGTCTTCTGCCCCTGCAGAATTAAAAATGTGTTATAGAAAAGAGAATCCAAGCTATTTTATATGCCTTGTTCGAACTGTAGTCAGTTACATTTCTAATGTAAATTGGCTTGCAGCACTTGCAACTCAAAAGTCAACAGAAGAAAGGAGCCAAGCTAAATGATGAATTTACATTATTAGGACATTTTGGAAAAAAACCTCAAAGGATAATATTTTCAAAATCACCTAAGTGTCTTGACACTCAATAGGACATAAACTTGGAGAAATTTTATATAACACATCAAATTTAATGACATATGTAATAATAAAAGGGTACCCTAAACTACAAAATTGGTAAATCTTGTAAAAAAGTCAAGTATCCTGCATCTAAGGGCCAAAGTGCCGACATGAAGTCAAGGTTTTCCACTTTGATGTTACTGCTGTTTGCTCCCTGATTCTATGACATATCATCCTTTGACTGAAAAGTGATAGATTTGCAGTCGGGATAAATAAATAAAAGCAAAGATTTTCAGGAATAAAATCTGATGCAACATACATGTTAATACTTTATTACTTAACCATCACATTTTTTAAATCTACAGCTGCATTCAAGTTCTGTACTGTAAATTATATAAAATTGTGTCTATAGATTTCAGTTAAAAATGAGAGAGAACTAGTTTATAAAGCTGCATCACGTACAACATGTTGAAGATGTCACTGATGGTTTCTTGAAGCAAACAGCTATCTGGTAAAAGCTTGACTTAATTAAATACATCCTTACAAAAAAATGCTTGATTAAGTTATCTAATGTATTTATTTTTGTGCTTCTCTCAATCTCTGAACCATTGTTCCCGACCATCATCTTTATGCAAAGCTCTTGACTTTTTCCATGGCAGAAAAGAAAGGGCAATTTCATTTATAGCACCTTACCAAGATATCAAAATGTGTCCTGGATTTCCACAATTAAATGCCAAGAAGTAGAAATTCTAATTATTGCAAGTTTGGACACTGCAGTACCAGGTCCAAAATTCTATAACAAGAAAATAGTTCCTCGGGGTACTTCCACATTAATTATAAACAAACATTCACCTGAAGCTTTGTTTGAGACCGTTGTGTATTTACGTTCCATCCAGATGCCTCACTGTTTTCACAAGAGGATCTGGTCTGAAGTAGGTCATTTGATGCTCAAACGTGACAAACAGTGATCAGCAGCATTTATTTATTGAAATGGAGAACATAAATTTGTTTCAAGGTACTAATCATTTGATCATGGAAGAATCACATTATCTATACACTGTAAGTGAGAACAAGTTAACACTTACTTGAAACTTTAAAACTTACCACTTCCCTCTGTTCTTCTTTGGGAGCCAGTAGAACTGATAATAATAAAGTTCCCAAATCATGATCAGGATAGTGAGGATCCTTCAAAGTCAAGGTGATATCTGTTGGTCTACAGGACCAAAGGACACATTTATTTTGTATTTCAAGAACTAATTCAATGACCTTTCTGAAGCATTAGGCTCAATAGCATCCACATTTAAATTAATCTTAGAAAATAACCTTTAAAAAAATCTATTACTTTAATGTGGTTTAGTTTATCTCTATTCTTAAGGGTAGACCTCTGAATACATTTGTGTAAGACAGCCTCTCTCAAACCTGGACCTGTGGAATTGCCAGGCTGCCACCCAGCAACAACTATAACCAGCCCATGCCCCACTCCCTATGATTTGCTGTGGATACAGACTATGGAAATAATGCCTCAAAAGGTCTGCATGGCAGCAGCCTACACAGCTGCTGCTTAGCTCCCTGCCACATATAAACACAAGAGGTATTCCAGGAAGTGTCCTGGCAACCGCACACCTCTGCTGTAGCTGCCGCAATTATTCCATTCATCCTCTTGAATTTTTGGCTTCAACATCAGTTTCTTTTGGTCTTTTCCTCCTGACCTTGATCCAGACTCTGAAACCTCTCTCAGACTCTGATCTTTCATATCCACCATGGCCTGGAACTTGACTCGGAATGCCTCGGCTATTCTCAGGCTCAGATTTGTCCTGCTTAAATCCTTGGTCCCAACTGCCCTGGTCAGGGGCCTGATAATTTCACACTTCATGCTTTCCAAACATCTTATTGTACGTTCAATAATTCAGTCTGAATTATATTTATTTAAATGAAATAGAAGAAAACTAAGCTGAATAATAAGATGAGGTACAGCTCAGAACAATACACATGAACAGAAATAAAATGGCTGCAGAGTTATGCACTATGACTCAACACGGTATTACCATTAGCATTAATGTTACAGCAATGTCCTAAAGCTATGTGCTCTTTGCCTGATAAGCTAAAGTGGCAGGGGATTGTTATTTTTAAAAACACTGTTGAAAATTCTATTTGCAATATTACAAGTACGAGATTAGTTGACAACTTGAGGACTGTGAATGTATGACTCCATGGACTTTTACACCTATATCATACCTGTTTAATTCTAGTGAAGTGAGATCCAAAAAGGCTGAGCCAATAAAGTCATCCTGAAGCCCAAAATCATAGTCAAAGACCTAAGATGTACAAGAAAAGAAAGTATTTATAGTATCAGAAATTTTTTAAAAAGCTTCCTTAATTAATAAGTGTTCATTTCTCAGGGTGGATTTACATTCTGTTAAAGCAGGATTACCGTAGGTTTTTGCTTGAGGTAAGTAAATGAATATTTGAAGGTGCACAGTGTACCTACATATGGAAACTTCCAAGGAACTATCAGATCTGGACTGCATAAATGAATAATATCAACCTTCTATTGACAGAGCAAGAAATTTTATAACAAACCCATTGAGACTGAAGAGGAAAAACAGAAGTAAGATTTTAAAAAACTCCAGATTCAGCTTCCAGTTTATGAAGTATACCTAAATTGTTGCAGTGAATAATTCTATAAAGCACAGGCCAGAGGACTGAGATATTGTAATCAAAAGTAAATGGACTGTAGTTTCAGTATTACTACTGATACACTTCTAGCAATATAATTTTGCATGATGCTTTATAGAATTTTCTTTAAAAAGGAATTACAATCTAAATTAAGGAATCAGAAGATGTACATAGGAGGATGTTATTACTGGACAAGTCAATAAATCAGTATGTGGTAGCTGTTAACTGACTTGCCTACCATATGGTGGCAGATCTCATAAAGCATCTACACCAGTGGAGGCTCTTTCACAGTTCAAGTGCAGATTGCTGAGGCCCCTCCCCATTCTCCACCTACCAGACTGGGGGGCAGAGCTCCAAACTGCTGCCTTGCAGCAGAAGTTGGGATAGGGGCTTCTGCCCAGTGGGGAGTTGGGTCTTGGGACTTTAGCCTCATGAGACATATTTACCAGGGCTCAGGACTTCAGCAGAGCAGAGCTGAATTCCTGAGTACTCTGGTGCCTTCCCTGGGAATGAAGCCCTGGGCCCCAGTAGGTGTGTCCCAGCTCTTGAACTTCTGAAGATTGTCATTTAGGCCCCCAGGGGAAGTAAATTTGGCCACCTCTCATCTTGACAAACCTCTCACAAAAACCTGGAGAGGAGTCTTTGGTCACTGCATAGATTAGTGCCAATGACGTAGGGAAAATGATCCCTTCCCCCTTTTAAAAGCCAGAGAGAGAGACCTAATTGAGAAAATGAATGGGGAAAAAAAACGAAAACAAAGAAAACAACCGTTACAAGTTAGACAAACAAAAATTTAGAAAACTAGGGTCCCAGCAATGGCACCTTTACTCAGATTAACTTCAGTAGAAGTGCCACTGAAGTTGGCACTAATCAGGCTTTGAAATATCACAACACTAAAATTATATCAGATAATACAGGTTGAACCTTTCTGGCTCAGGACTCTCTGGTTTGGCAACATCTATGATCTGTCAGGACCATGGAGGTTTTGGACTAGAGAGTCCCTGGATCAGAGAGCCCCAGCAGCTGTTGGCTGGGAGCCCAGTGTGGTTCACTGTCCCATGTAGTGGAACTCAGACCACTTACAGTGAGAGGTAAAAACAAGGGAGCTTGCTGAGAGCCACCTGGCTTTATACCTCAAGCTGTAGAGGTTCTGACACTAAGCTCGGAAGGTCTCAGGTTCAAATCTGCTGGGTGGTGATTATAAGTGGTACCCAACTGCCACAAGGCAGATTTGAACCTGGGTCTGGAGCTTAGTGTAGGAGCCTTTACAGCTTGAGATATAAAGCCAGCTGGCTCTCTGCTTAGGCTGAAGAGCTCCCTTGTTCGCTGTAAGTGGTCTGAGTGCCACTACATGGGACAGTGAACCACACCAGGTGTGTCAGTTACATCAGCAGCTGCCAGGGGGCCAGGAGTGCAGCCAGCCAATACCAGAATGCGGGGAGAGCAGCCCAGCCAGCCGTGAGATCCCCTGGTCTGGCAAACTTCTTTGTCCGGCACCTCTCAGGTCCCCAGGGTTCCAGACCAGCACTCTGCACTGACTTGTGCATCTCCACCCCATACATTCTCCTGCATTCCCATCCCATTTCCCCCACACACACGTTCCTGCCCTGATCTCTGTACCCCCAGCCTCCTGGCCTCACACCCAGCCCCGTACAGCTCCCCTTCACACTACCAGTCCTCACATTATGGAGGACAACACGATGAGGACAAAGCAGGCACTTTTAAAGAGCAGTAACCACTTAATTACAAGTATATAGTTTTAATTTTTTTACCTATTTTAGTTATAATAATGCAGTATGTCTTTTTTAATGGATGCTCAGTCAATATTATTTTGAACATCTGCACTGCATTGTTCTGATTGACTGCCATTGAACTCACTTAAATCTGAACAATTTTACCAGGTGTCCCATATTCAGCATAGGAAAATATGGTCACCTTACTAGTACAGAACAGTGTAAAGCACATCTCACATTTCAATAAATTATGAAAAAGATATCAACTATGGCTATATGAACACCAAGAGCCTCAGAGTTCCACTTCCCCAAAAATAGATTGGAAAAAAGACAAAAGGTTTATTTATTCTCCCAGTGAAGATACAAGCAAAGACGATTATTAAAGGATTGGTGAGGGAAGGGTATGCCCAAATTTAGGCAGCCACAGTGGCTGACTGCCCTTGGCCCCACCCCTTGCAGGGGCGTGGAGCTAAGGACTAAGCACTCTGCAGGATTAGCCTGTAATTACCCTTCAGCAAACAACTATTTTTCAATATGACATAACAAAGGACCATTTTTAAAATGAAAAGACATTTGTAGTGCATTCCCATAAACATAAATTTAAAATACTTTAAAATAACTCTATTTTCTACCTTTTCTTTATTAATAAACAGACTATTAAAAATGGAATTTTTTTTAACCCTAATTAATGTCTTAACTAATTATTGGTGTTTCTTAGGGTTGTTAACATATAGTCATTTCCATAACCAATAAGCTTGGAGTTATCCATTAATCCAAACAAGTACACACACACACACACAGCTTGTGCGGGGCGGGGCAGGGAAGGCAAGAGCCAAGGCCTGCAGGGAGCTGGGTTTTAAGCCGCCTGCTGGTGCGTGCTGCTTCCTGCAGAGCTGCTTTCCCACCCCCCAAGCTCCCTCCCATAGAGGCAGCAGCACAGATGGCACTGGAACCCGTGGAGCCACCTGACTCACCCCCATGCTGCTGTCTTTGATACAGAGGCAATAGTGCAGAGGGTGAGGGGGACAGGCTAGAGTCAGTACACTCAGGAAGCTGGCTTTCAAGCCAGCTCCCCTTGTGTATTGGCTCCTGCAATGCAGCATGCCCTCCGCACACGCACACGCACACATCCCAGAGGGTAGCCTTTAATAACCACATGAAATTGTTTAGGGTACTCAATTACTAAAATAAATGATATGTAACATTACTAGTACTTATTTCTTAATTTTGCATTTGCCCATCTTCGCAGCTTCATTTTCTGACTTTCATGTACTATCATGCTATTGTCTAAATGACAACATTAAAGATGTATTTACATTTTAAAATTGTTTTTCATTATATTTTTGTAAAATCAGGAAAGTTATTTCAACTGCTTTGCTAAAAATATCTTAGAAGAAGAAAATTAGCTAAGCCTATCCTTTTGACATGTACAATTACACGATAAACTTTTTTCAGAGAACAAACAGTATCTAGAATTGTTCAGCAAAACTTCTACAGAAGCAAAATAAGTGTATGACTCACCTTTATATACAATGGTTCTCTCAGGTGATCAATAAGAATGCAAGTTTTTTCCTCCCACACAGGATTGAGGTTCTTGTGTATAGTTTTACTTCTAAACACTTCTCTTCCTCCAATTTTAAACTTGACATATGGATCGCTGCTCCCTGTTGGAGAGACACATTGATGCAGTTTAATTACATAACGTCTGAGTAGATTGGAAATTTAAATCACCATAAAATGAACTAAATATAATTTCATTGACTCTATCAACTCTGTTTTCTCCCATCTGAAGTTTATAGAAGGGGCAAATAACTGTTTTGTTGCTTACAAATGTATAAAATAAAATTCCTAAGTATCACCTAAAAGGCATAAAACTATGTTATTAGGATAATGGGAAACTATTAAGGGTGAAATCTTGGTCCTATTGAAGTCAACAGCAAAATTCCAACAGATTTTATTGTGTCAAGGATTTTACCTTAAATTGGGGAAGTTTCTCTTCTACCACCATGAATAAGCAAATTTCCCACTTCAGTCTCATCCCCATACCCAGACAGGTTTAGTGTCTACGGTCATCTCCTTCCTGCAGACATCCTCGCTGCCTAAGAGAGGCTCCAACTCTTGTAAACTGTAATTAACTCATTCTTGACATCAGTTCTTGTGCTGTTGCTTCCCAAGTTGTATTCTATACTGAATACACTGTCAAAGAGGGACTTCAATACTTACACTAAGAAAGCATTAGGAATGGCAATTTTCAAAGGCTTTCATATCATAAATAAAATTTCTGATATGTCCTGCTTTGATAATGCCCTGACACAGAATCCAAGTGGTAAAGTAAAGAAGTACTACAGCTCTTTCCCTGTAGTTTTATAATATATACAAGTGAATTTTATAATTTTGTAAAAATTGTGGAAATATTAAAATTGGCATCTCCAGAGCATTTTCAATTTTACCTACTTTTGTCAAATTAAATTTAAATTTCATAAAAGACCCTGATTTGACTGCAAGTTTGCTGATTCATTGTTACAAGCAATTAACTGATAGTGAAAATTCTGTTTTGCTCCATTTCATTCAAGGTGATTTTAGAATAAATTCAGTATCTTCCATGTCACCAGTTACAAGAGCTGTGAGAAGAGACTGCTAACACAGAATGCAGAACTTTTCCAAATTTTCTTATTTTCATTGACTGTAAAAAGTTTATGCACCTATCTACAAAGAAATTTAATGAATGCATTTTGTTAAACTACTTTATACCACTAAATAAAACCGACATTTTATCAGTATTTTATATATCCACTAGATGGCACTATTATTTATCTAAAAACTAAACACTATTCTAAACCACAGATGTGAGTACAATGTATCTCACATTTTAAGCAAGTTTAAAGTGAGGCTTATTATAATAGGATCTTCATTTCATAGGCAACACTATGTATAGTTAAAGGGTAAGATACAGTGAGTTAACCCATTCTTTCATCCTTCTACTAATGATGGATCTCTTCAGGGCAGAGATTATGTCTTCGCTTTTATTCTGTAAAGCATTTAGACAATTAGGTGTGTTCAAAAATAATAGTTAAAAGGGGTTGACCTAATGTCCTGACAAAGTTACCCCTCCCTTGACTGTTAAGTGTGCTCTATACCTGCTAGCTGCATAGCCCTTCACCCTGCATTTCAGAATACATCTATCTAAATTCTAGATGCTTGAGAGGTGAGTAAGTTGGCACTGCTGAGGAGTCCGGGTAAGTACAAATCTTTGACTAAGACAACTTTGTACCAGTTCATAGCGTGAGTGAGGCACAATGGCAGATCATGTATTTCAGTAGTCTGCCTCTCGTAGTTCTACAATGCCTGTACCTTTTTTGTGTGATCCTTACTCAATCTATAATGGTCCCTGTCTTCTTCCACTGCACACCCTTTTTGCTGGTAATCGTGAGTTCACCACATCAGAATACTCTTCTACTACACTTCAGACAGATCAATATAGGTGAGCCTGAGAACAGGTGCCTGGTGTACCAATCACACCATGTGCTCATGTGCTGATGAATGTATGGTCAGAGTACGCCATCCTCCCATCTGGACTGGCACATTCACTTGCACCTAGAAATTTCACAAAGGCTGGAGCAGGCAGGCAACTCAGACAACTCTGGCTCAGTGCCAGGAATTCCTTGACAAGAGGACAAATGACTAATTGTTGCTTTGGAGGGATCATTACACCTTTTACGATGAGCTAGACTAGGTGATGTAAAGGGCTCCCAATACAAAGCCTGAAGTAGGTCATAACTGCCTCCTCAACCTTGCTGGCCTCGTTGTCCAATGGGTTGCTGATGAGGGCCAGGGTTAGGGGGCAGTAGAGAGTGTAGCGGTCACCCTGGAAGACAAGGAGCATGTGATTCTACACCTGTAGCTGGAAGAGCTGGCAGGGGAATCCCCTATTGTATGACCCAGATGAAGATCCACAAGTAACGGCAGGAACCAGAACCAGATGCAGTTTAGTTACAAAGGGCCCACATTGGCTATGTCTACACTACCAAGTAATTTTGAAATACCTGCCAAACTAACTATTTTGAAATAAGCTTATTCCCCTCACAGTGAGGAATTATTTAGAAATAACTTATTCGGTAGTTTGGTAGCTTGGTAGGGTGGACACACGCCTTGTTATTTCGAAGTAAGAGGAGTTATTTTAAAATAACTTCCCAGTGTACACATACCTATCAAGATCTCCCCTTATTCTAGTGCTACACTTTTTATTTTAAGCCCAAACCCTTATCTGTTCCAACCCTTATAAGGTCCCCAAGCAAGACAGCTATAAATCAATAATTGTATTGGTTTTCCCACGGACTAGGATTATAAGCGACTAGTTGACTACCCGATAAGCATATACTTATCTTACCTCCCAAGTCCAGGAGCTAACCCCACTGTGGCTCTTCAGTTTCCCCCCTTATTGACTACTCAATTAGTGGATAGAAATTTAAACATTCCTATCATGAACCACTATTATCCATTTGCCAGAAGCTATAAAATGATTGTTTGAAAATAAGAAATGTGCTCCAATATCTGTGCATTTCTAGACTAGCCCACAAGAAAGAAGACTAGTGGGAGATGGAACTGTTAGAGAAAACGTACAGTTGGTTGTCTGAAGTTAGCAACAGCCATCTTTGTTCCTTGGAAGATTACAGAGTTTCATGTTTCTTCCCTCCAATCATGTCTTACCATCTCCTTACAAACACACCAAGCCATACTCCATAAGCTAGGGGAAAACTGAGTGGGAAGGTAGGACAAGGTACCTATGTAGCAGCTGGACAAATACCGTGCAGAGTTGCTTTACTATGGAGAGGCAAGATAGTTGCTGCAAAATTTGAGAACAAAATAAATGAAATAAAGTTTCTTTTTTCCCCGCTTGTCAATTTCACCATTGTTAAGTGGTCAAAGAGGCAGGATTTTCTTGTGAATCTGAGGGTGGAGAGGGAGTAGTTGACTTATGCTTAGCGTCTCACCTGCTATGGAAACTCCTATGCAAGCTGAGAATATTGTCAATCTCCAGTAAAACTGCATCCTAGTCCTCTAATCCTATCTAGCCTATTAGTTCATTTTATAATCCATTTATCATTGTACTATGTGATATTATGGTCAAGTTATAGGCTATTTATATATAATAAAGTTATGCTAAATTTCTGTTGTAGGATTAATTGAAATATAGAATTGATAAATATTTAGTAATAATGAACATGCAATAGTTATTAGTAAAGCATGGCTGAAATACAAAGTCTGCAGAGACATGTAAGGTTTTAGCTTTGCCAGGTTAGTCCATAGACAATGTTTTACACTAGTGGGTGACCAAGGAATAACCCTATGCCAGCAAGGTCATAATGTTACTGCATAAGATGTGCCAGTAACTTGCCAGTTCAAGTTATGAAAAAACGGATTGCAATAAACAACAATGTATTTTCCAAGACCTTGAGACACCTAATTGTAACATATTTTAATGTCTGTTTGACTGGAAGATACCTGGCATACATACATACATGATAACGAGAATAAGACAAAGTATGAACAGCCTCTGAAAAACAGCCAGCTCAGTGTTCATGGAGCGTGAAAGTACAGATAAGGAAAAGAAGTTTGACACCTTCCTGCATATGAATAAGGCATGGGGTGTGCTATTCAGAATTACAATATAAAAGAAGGATATTTCCCTGGTCAAGTAAAAGTGAAAGAGCCCTGGATGACTCAACAGGAACAACTCCTCTACTGATTACCATCAATTGAGTAGTACACTAGACCCCAAAACATCTTTGAAGACATCTCAGAAATCCTGAGCCTCACAGAGGGGAATGATGAGCTCACAGGAGTCCCTGAAGTTCATCAAGGATATAGCTACACTATGCGCTTATTTCAAAATAAGCTATTTCAGAATTACAACTCCCGAAATAGATATTTTGAAATAGCGCATCCACACTGCACTATTTTGATGGCCATATGTTGAAATAGTGCATCCATACTGATTGGGGGCTGAATTGCATTTGAATTGCCCTCTAGTCAGGGCATCACTTCCCTGAGCCACTGCCAGAGGCTCATGCATAAAGGAGCTAGCCTCTACAGCCATGTCTCAGACTCTTCATCTTTGCCTACCTCCTCAAGGAACAGCCTACTCTTCCCACTTCATGCTTCCGTTGCCCTTGTAGATGCCACAGCACTTCTGCCATACAGACAGACCTCCTGCTGCACCTCCTGGCGCAGTTACTACAGGCTGCTCACACGACACTGTAGGACCCGCAGCTCATGCTGGGGCACCGCCTCACCTCTCTCCATATGCAGCACAGCCCCTCCTGCCCTCCCCTGCATACAAGTGCTGCTGCTTCTGGCGCCAGGACACCAGTATTGAGTGGTGGGTCCGGACAGTCATGGAGCAATGGGATGACCAGCAATGGCTCCAGAGCTTCCGCATGTGGAAAGACACCTCCATGGAGCTGTGAGAATCACTTGCCCCTTCCCTTAGGCAACAGAACACCCACCATGTCTCTTCAGAAGCAATTTAGAAGCTTACCACGCTGGACAGCTACAGCTCTATAGGGAACCAGTTTGGCATGGGGAGATCAACCTTCCAGGCCATGTTCTTGTAGGTATGACTCTCTTGCTATTGTCCCAGAAGGGTAGTGAAACACTGGAATGGGGTTTCCTAGGGAAGGGAGAGTGGACTCTCCCTCCCTGGAGGTTTTACACTCTTGTGTTTACAAAGCCCTGCAGGGGATGGGGTAGTTGGGGGTTGCTCCTACTGTGGGAACAGGCTTGGGCTCGGGAAACCTTCCGAGGGCTCTGGCAACCCTGTGATTCTGTTTGAATCCTCTCATAGGTGGCGAGGGCCATCAACGCCATCCTGCTGTACAGGGTTATCATCCTGGGTGATGTGGACATCATAATCACTGGCTTTGCTGCCACGGACTTCCCCAAGTGTGGGGGGGGGCATTGATGGCACCCACATCCCCATCTGGGACCACAATCACCGGGCCTCTGATGATATCAACAGGGAAGGGTACTTTTAAATGGTGTTGCAAGCCCTCATAGAGCACCGAGGCTGCTTCACTGATACAACAATGGGTGGTCAGAGAAGTCACATGATGCCCATGACTTTAGGAAATCCAGCCTCTTACAGAAGATACACGCTGGCACTTTTTTCCCTGAATGCAGGGACATGGACATGCCCATGTGCATCGTGGGTGATGCTGCCTACCCCTTGTAGTGAGTTGAGGGTCAGTAACATGGAGTCAGCAGGCCTGAATAAAGGCCTGTAACATAAAAACAGCAACAGGCCTGCAATCTAGTGAACAAGACTTTGATTCAGTAACATGGCAGCCAGGAAAGAGGCCCTATTGATAATTGTACAGGTTATGTCCAACATGGAAGAACATAGGGAGGTATAAGGATCAAGTATAGGCTATGAGCCAGAGGGGAGTAGCAGAACATCTCAATAAGAAACCATCTTGGTACCAAACACCTCCCCATAAATAATATACATACCAACCTAGATTCAGGATCAGGTTGAAGTTGACAACATGATAGATAGTAAGCCCCAGCCCCCACCCCTCCCCACCCCACCCCACCCCTTCTGCGAGATAAAGGTGGTAATTAGGTAACAGAGTATCAACCTGGTACCTCAGAAGTGATGTAATTTGTTTGTACAGGTCTATAAATGGGCACCGCAAAGGGAATTTGCCAGCTGACCATGGGAGTACGGGGATGTTAGCACATTGCCATGGCTTGCATGAGATGTAGTGGCACAGTGACAAGTCTGTTCACTGACAGCTATTAGTGTATGTCCATTGGCAATAAACCTGATGGGGTGATTTCTATCCTTATCAGATTTATGGTCTGAGGGTGCTCTGAGAGTCTGTCATGTTAATTCAAGCACACAGGGTAAACGCATTAGACGGGAGTGCACACACGCACACACACAGATGAAAGTTTATCATCCTTGAAGGAGTACAGGACCTGTCAGGAACCCATCAGGATGAACCCCACATCCTGACAATGACACCCTGGCTAATGAAGCCGTACACAGGACAGCTGGACCCCACGGAAGAACGGTTTAACACCAGGCTCAGCAGGTCTTGCATTGTCATGGAAGGCGCCTTCAGTCATTTGAAGCAGAAGTTCCACTGTCTCCTTGCCTGCTTGGAGGTCAGTGAATGGAACTGCTGGAACTGCCTGGACCTGAATGGCCATCTGCTGTATCTAGCACAACCCGAATGAGAACAAGAGGGAGACATTCCTACCAGGGTAGGGAACAGAGGCTGAGCAGTTTCAGAGGAATTACATTAGGAATGAACTAGACCAGAGTAACTTTCAAAGCCTGTTCTGAGGGGGAAAAGACACATGCCCAGTCAAGATATTTATTTATAGCTCTTGAGGCTTTCATATAGACTTGTCAGAAGCACCTGGTGAACATTTGAACAGCTCACTTATTTTAATGACACTATTGAAGATAGAGAATCAAGCTGTTCATGAAGTCTAATCCACTGCAAATGAATCTAAATGAAACCTCATTTTATGTTTTGTTTTAAGCAGCAATTTTTCAAGGCTGACTAAACTAAGGGTAATGGGAATTGGCTATGCAAATTCTTAGTGTAGTTGTGAAAATCTACATCTTAAAAGTTAAAAAATAATCCCAAAGTGCAATTAAATGTAGAGTAAGCAGAAATTCCATTTGGCACATACCTATTACTTACGTGTAAGATTTAGTAAGTATGGGGGGAGGGGGAGGAATATTGACTGTTTAGCTCTTTCTGTTGGTATGAACCTAGTACTTCATAAAAAACGACTTTAGAAAAATTGTCAACTCAAGTGTAGTTTAATAGCTAATTAATGAGTTTAATTATAACTTAATTATATTGAAAGGACATTCTTTTTAAAGCACCATTTATTCACTATACATGACTGCACAGTATATTTGAACTGTCAGTTCAAAAACATTTTTATGCATTAAATAAAACTAAAGGAAATTTGAAAATTAAAGTGTTTTAAGATGAAAAAAATCAGAACTCTTCATTTAGAAAATGTCTAAATTAATACTTGAATTTTGACTTATGTTGGCAGTTGGTGAATTCTGATCTAAGCAATCTGGCAAAATACAAATTGGTGAAATTCTCAGTTTGGCCAAGCCTGAAATTTTTACCGTTTCAAAAAAAGTTTAGTGAAAAATGTTTGCTCAGTTCCAATTCAGAATGTTCATCACCTCATAAGACCAGTCTGTGTGCTGGAAGACACGTAAAATGATGTACAACTTAGCAGTGATCTGAAAGATGTTTTTCATCTCAACGTTTTTCAGAAATTGATAGATCCCACAACAATTCCAGCAGGGGGCAGTCTTCTTTATAGGGCTGTGTGTGTTTTTACTTTTAAAAATCTGTCAATTTTTATTTTTCTGGTGTGTTCACTTTTCAGGCTCCTGAAGCAAAGGTCAGTCAGTATTCTGATATCAGGGAGAAAATTAGCGCTAGTTGGGTAAAAAAGCAAAACAGATCTGCTGAGAAACAATCTTGGATTAAAGGGAATATTTCTTTCCCTATGGCAGCTCTGGGGGAAGGGGGAAGAGAGAGACTCTGAAGACTTACTAGAATCCCAATTTTTTGTGGGCATTAGGAAAAAGAAGCAACTCCAAACAGCTGCATGGGAACAATCCTCCTCAAAACTACAGGAAAAGCAGGAAAGAGCCTTTCTATTTAATAAATCCACTCAAGCTTTCCCCGCCTTTCCTCCAGTATCTTTAAAGTTCATTTACACATTCCCTTCCTCAACTCCTTTTCTTGCCACGTGCCTGAGTGGTAAAAGATGAGACTGCAACTGCTTCTAGTAGGAAGTGAAATATGATGCTGTTCTACCTGCCAGATAGAAGCTGCAAGAAATGTAACTGACATGTTGAAGAATGAAAGACTTTCTTTTGCTACTTTGAAGAGGCAGTCCAATCGCAATGATTTCCCCCACATCTACCTCTGAGTCACTCATTCCCAGCAGCCCACAGATTGCAGGGCCCTACTATGCCCCCAGAAGCTGTAGTTCTCTTCCGTTGCCCACAGAAAAGTTCCCATAATTAGAAGCAAAATTCAAGCATTCATTGTGTTGTTCTGCTCTCTTTCCCTATGAGTCACAATTGCAGCATTCTTCTAGGACCTGTCTAAACCAGGAATTAGAAAGTCTCTCATTCAATTTTATCTGCCTTTCTTCAATATTGCACTGAAAGAGCCTTTTTCATGCCTGCAGATGCTCACTTTCAACTTTCATTGTTTCCTTTAGGAAGATAGTGATACATGCTCATCGAGGTATCCTACCTATGGTTTCCCCATCTCAAATATTCAGATCCAATTCGGAGTAGTAGTTTAAACAGATTATAATTTAACTAAGATTCATTGAAAGTTACAGTAAATAGACAGGACTTGCTCCTACACAACATGCATGAATTTTTTAAGACTGGCAGCCGTGTTAGTCTGTAATAGAAACAAACAAATGGTGAATAGTCCTTCAGTACCTTAGAAAGGAACAAAAAAATGTAGACGGTATCATGAGTTTTCAAGGGCACAACCCAGTTCAGATGAACACACGAAAGCATACATGAAGAATGTTGCTTTATAGATCTCTATCATATCCCCCCATAGTCTCCTCTGTTCGAAGCTGAAAAGGCCCAGTCTTTTTAATCTCTCTTCATATGGCACCTGTTCCAAACCCCTAGTCATTTGTGTTGCCCTTTTCTGAACCTTTTCCAGTACCAGTGTATCTTCTGAGAGGATGCAAGCACATCTGTATACAGTGTTCAAGATGTGGGTATGGATATAGAGAGAGGTAATAATATATTCTGTTTTAGTCTCTGTCCTTTTTAATTATTCCTAACATTGTTAGGTTTTTTTGACTGCTGCTGCACATTGAGTGCATGTTTTCAGAAAACCATGCACATTGACTCCAAGATCTCTCTCTTGAGTAGTGTGACGGAGCACAAAGGCTCTGCCACTGGACAGATGTGGCAGCTGGGAATCCTGGCTGCCGGGCCCCTCCCCCACGCCCGTGCGGGACATGCTCGCACCAAACACCGGGTGTTTTAAATGCTGGCAGCGTGGCTGGGAGGAGGGGAGAGAGGACGGCCCTCCGGAAGACGGGAGGGGAGCCGGAAGCCACAGGGAACCTACCCGACTGGCAGGACGAAGAGCCGGCAGGCCCACCTGTGAGGGGGAGCAGCTCGACCCCTCGGCCGGGAGATGAGCAGCCCGCAGCTGGGTGACAGGCTGAGGTGGCAGCCCCCGGGGAAGCAGACGGCAGCCCGGCTGGAGACGCCGGAGAACCAGGTACCACAGTCGGAGAGCAGGAGAGGGATAGGAAGGAACCCAGGGCGGGCTCGTCCCGCGGGGCTGGAGACTTGCGGAACGGAATCCTGCTCCAGCCTTAAGGGGGTAGTGTTCGCCGCCCCCCCCCCCCAGGGCCCTGGGTTGGGACCCGAAGGTGAGGGCAGGCCCGGGCTTCCCTACCCTCTTCCCTTCCCCCACCTGCGCATCAAGGGACAACCAAAAGGGGCAAAGTGACATTGCAAGGCTGCGACAAGGGTGTGGCCCCCCAAGACACTGGGAGGGACCCTCGAGCCAGAGGGGCGTGCCCCCTAGAGGGCCCTGTGGACAGAGTCCCGCTAGGCAGGGGTGGCACGATTGAAAGGTGGGTAGAATAACCAATACGCCCCAGGGACCGGGTGGCGTTGGGGGGGAGGGCCTTCTCCCTGTGTCCCTTCCGCCCACCCGCCTGGGGGGCAAGAGGAAAAGGGAGGCAGGACTGGGGGGGAGAAGGGGGTAAGTGGACCTCCACGGTGAGCTGCCCGACAAGTAGTTATAGCTAAATTAGCCCCCATCATTTTGTACATATAGTTGGGATTATTTTTCTCCTCCCCCATATGTATTAGTTTGCATTTATCAACATTACATTTAATTTGCCATTTTGTTACCCGTTCACCTAGTTTTGGGAGATCCTTTTGAAGCTCTTCTCAGTCTACTTTGTTCTTTACTATCTTGAGCAGTTTAGTAGCATCTGCAAATTTTACCACCTCACTGTCTACCCCTTTCTCCAGGTAATTTACGAATATGTTGAATAGGATTGGTCCCACGATAGACACCTGGGGGGACACTACTAGTTACCTATTTCCATTCTGAAAACTGACCATTTATTCCTATCCCTTTGTTTCCTGTCTTAACCAGTTATTAATCCGTGAAAGGACCTTCCCACTTATCCCATGACAACTTACTTTACTCAAGAGCCTTTGGTGAGAGACCCTGTCAAAGGCTTTCTGGAAATCTAAGTGTACTAAGAGAGGAATACAAGGCATGAAGCAAGAAGCATTTTTGTTCCTTGAAATCCAATAGAAGGTATTTTAAAACTCATCATGCAGTGGTCATAGTAAGCTACATCAATGATGTACACCCTCCTAACACAGAGGCTATGTCTAGACTGGCATGATTTTCTGCAAGTGCTTTTAACGGAAAAGTTTTTCAGTTAAAAGCATTTGCGGAAAAGAGCGTCTAGATTGGTACGGATGCTTTTGCGCAGAAACACTTTTTGCGGAAAAGCATCCATGCCAATCTAGACGCGGTTTTGCGCAAGAGAGCCCCGATCGCCATTTTCGCCATCGGGGCTTTTTTGCGCAAAACCGTTTTTAGCTGTCTACACTGGCCCTCTTGCACAAATACACTTGCGCAAGAGGGCTTTTTCCCGAATGGGCGCATCATAGTATTTGCGCAAGAACACTGACAATCTTACATTAGATCGTCAGTGTTCTTGCACAAATTCAAGCAGCCAGTGTGGACAGCTAGCAAGTTTTTCTGCAAAAGCAGTTGCTTTTGCGGAAAAACTTGCCAGTCTGGTCGCAGCCAGAGTGTATAGTCCCCACTTGTTACTGAAGTATTCATGTATTACTATTTTATAAAAACAGCAAACTATATTTGGAATTTGAGAAATATTTGAAAGGTACAAGAAATAGCTTATGGAGATTATATATAGTCAAATGTTAGTTTAGAATTCCCACATTTACTCCTAACACAATACAGTGCTATCCTAAATTTCTTTATTATGTAGATTAGTCACTTTTAGTTAAAAGTAAACAGTGGTTTGTCTGTTATTTTATGTTAAAAGCTGCAAATTCTACACTTAATCTGGTAATTTACTATTGAACACCACCAATTACTCTGCATTACAGATCACTATCATTGTTAAGATCTACTTAGGCCTGGTATGCACTAGGAGTTTAGACCGAAGTTAGCCACATAAGGTCAATTTTTTAAGCGATG
>JANRFK010004149.1:53977075-54007760 GCA_030068395.1 Apalone spinifera
ATGTATCCATGCTACCAAGCCTTCATGGCCGCTTCTGATTTAATGAGGAGCAATACTATTCCCGACCTTACCTGGTCAAGTTTATGGTAATGTAGGACATATCATTGGCAAAAGTTGAGCTTTCTTGGCCTTCACGAGTCATCTCAGAGTGTCCTGTTCTGACTACTCTGGCCAGAACTTCAGCCTCTACTCCTCTGCAGGTCAACAGGAAACGCCACAGGAAAGTTTGAATTTAATTTCTCATGTGGCCAGCATTGCAACCACACCTCAGTGGGCAGGGTCTTGACTTCCAATGCTTCCATGACTTCCTAATTCTTTGAGTCCCATGAGCTCCAGTTACCAGGAGCACAAGAGAGTGCCAGCATGGAGCGTGAAGGAGCTCTAGGACCCCTTTAAGGCATGGGAAGAGGAATCCGTTGTCTCCAAGTTCCAAACCAGCAAAAAAAAAAAAAATGCTGATGTCTAAGTGAATATCTCAAAGGCAATGGAGAAAAAAGGATACTCCAGGAACACCCAGCAGTGTGGCATTAAAGTAAAGGAGTTGAAGCAGTCCTACCACAAAGCAAAGTAAGGAAAATCAACCGTCTGTTGTATCACAATACACATGCCATTTCTATGAGCAGCTGCATGTGATCCTACAGAAAAGGCCAACTAGCTTCCCAACCCTGACTGTAGAATCTGGCCAAGACATACCTGGAAACAGCAGGTGCATGGTAGTGGTGGTGTAGGAGGAAAATAGTCAGAAAGTAATTGCTGGGAGTCAAGAACTTTTATCACATTGGAGCCAGTACCCTCCTCCCAGGACATATCCCAGTCAAGCACCGATCCCAGGGAGGGCACTTCTGGTGAGTTCACAATTTTTTTCTTATTACAAGTGGGTTAAGGCAATTGGGTGGGATGTGCTTTTTTGAGGGTAGGGCTGGGGGGGGGGAGGGAAATGAGCATGGAACACCTTCTTTATGTGTCTGTAGACAGAGTGGTAATCCTTTCCACACATCTCTATGAAGCTCTCAGATTTCAACTCTTAGATCCTTCTAACAAGGTTTCTGGGGAGGCCAGCCTTATTCCATCCTCAACAGTAGGACACCTTCCTACACCAAGCCACTGAACCACAAAACATTGCAGCATAAGCCCCAAGTTTAGGGACACAGTCAGCCAGCATCCACTCCCTATAACTCTGCATGATTTGGAGAAGACTGGTAACTCGCATGGCAACCTGGATGAAGGAGGATAGGAAGCTATTAGCTATTGTCTCTGCTGTTAGCATGGCTTCAGCCTCTGGCACCCTCTACCTCCTACCTGCCCTCCCAGCCGCAGGCTGCCTCACCAGCATGAGCAGATGACATTTCTTCTCTTCCCCCTCCCCTGCCAAATGCAGGCTGCTGTGGGATAGGAAAGTAGAACAGTCTCAGGAAGCCATATGTGCCAGACAATGCCCTGCTCCACTGGCAGGAGCGGGCCCCATTCTGCCCCCTCCCAACTGCAGGATTATATCCTGACAGGCTTCTTGCTGTAGTCTGAGTCCAGATGCTCCCCTGAGAACTGTGTTTATAGAGCCCTTCACTGTATGTTAACAGATATGGGGTAGGTTTAACACAATGCATCTCCTGTAACGGGTGCCCTTGTAAACTTTTGTTACATCAGGAACAGCAGCCAGCTCACTGCATGCTCCCCCAGCTGTTTATCTGGTGCAAATCTGTGGCTAGGCACTCTGCCTCAGCTCCCGTCCTGTCAGATAAGTTTTCCCCTTGCTCTCGCAGCTATTATGGAGCACACAACAGGCTGACACCACAATCAGCAGGGCTCAATAATCTATTGAATCTACTCACCCTTGGCAAGTAGATTTCAGCCCGACGCCCCGTTTACTGGCGACGCGCGCATGCACAGTGCGGCTCTTGCGCATGCGCAGTGCGGGGCTGGCGAGCAGCTTTCACTGCAGTTTGTCAAGCCCTGACAATCAGAATGTTGCCTTTGCTGAGGTCCAACCTAGTCAGGAGACTCCTAAACCTTCCCTTTAAACATCCAAAAGCACATTTAATCACCGTTCTGCACTTGCTTAGCCTGTAGTGAACCACTCCTTACTAGGGTCCAGGCTGCCATGGCAACAAGGGGTTGGCAAGGATCACTATTGGCATTTCCACCTCTCCCATTCTGATTTTCCGGTCTGGGAAAAAAAAGTGCTACTCTGCATCTTTTTGAAGAGGCAGGAGTTCCTAAACATGCAGGTGTCACCTTTCCCGATCATCTCATGCTGATGTTAGTGAAATGGCCGTTGTGATCCACCAATGGCTGCATCATCATTGAGAAGTACCCCTTGTGGTTTATGTACTCTTGGCAAGTTAGTTGGGAGCCAAGATGGGGATGTGCATTCTGTCTATCATCCCAATGCAGATGGGAAACCTCATCGCAAAGCCATCCACTATAGTATCCACTTTTCCCTGAGTCACAACCCTCCATAGGCAGAATGGTATTTGATCACCTTAGCTACTTTGTATAATAGCTCCCACTGTAGATTTCCCCACTCTTAACTGACCAGTAGCTGTCTGGTGTTGCAAGCTTCCACAGAGCAATTGCCACATGCTTCTCCAGTCAGAGCGGGTCTCATTTTGATATTCTTGTGCTTCAGGGTGGGGGAAAAGCCATTTTCAAAGTTCCAAGAAAGTGGCCTTGCACATTCAGAAGTTTCCAGTCACTGCTGATCGTCCAACATCTGCATCACAATGTGGTCCCATCAGTCTCTGCTTGTCTCAAGGCACCAGAACCAGCATTCTACTCTGTCAATAGGATTGAATGCCAGCTACAGTTCCTTTTTACTCAATGCAAGGACTTGTCCCAACATTGTGGGAACCCAAGAGGGATGAGATTCCTCCTCCTCATTGTCATGCTAATGCTCTCAAAATACTGCACCATTAGGTGCACCAAGGCAGATATCACCATCTTAATAGTTTGATGTGGAACCATGCTCATGCTACTATGGCATCTGCATGGACCACCAGTGCCAAAAAGGGTGTGAAAAGATTGTCAACCATGGGGAGGGACTGGACAAGAGCATTATTGGAAGCTGACAGCATTAACCCCGAGCCACCCACTGCACAGTTTTGGTCCCAGTGCACACTGGGAACATAACCCAGAATGCTAAGCAGAGTAAGCACTGTGGGGTAGTTACCCACAATTCACCACTCTCAAAGTCGATGGCAGTCTCCCTAATGGGGATGTGATCATTCGAATTATGTTCAATTCTTCCCCACGGTCGGGACACGGACCTTTAGCTACACAAAATTGGGTGAAGTGACGAGTCAGAGTCCAAGTCCAGACATCAACCATAATAGATTCAGCTTTACCTCCTAGCGTAGGAGTGGCGTTAGCTGTCCCAGATATATGCCTGCACTTCCTGATAACTACTTAAATGGTCAAGTAAATAACTGCTCCCTTCCTACTCATCCACAAAGATGTCCCGAGAGCAAACTTTGAAAGGCTAAGGGCTTGCTTGCATTGCCACTTTACTTCTGAAGTGTGAAGCGTATCAAATTATGAGCATTAAACTTTCCACTTGAAGGGTACGTTTACATTGGCAACATGATGCGGGATTGCAGCATGCGTACTAGACATACTAAACACTAGCATTTCTAAAAGTAGCCATTTTAGATGCAACTAAATTCAATGCAGGCTATACAAACACACCAAACACGCCCAGGTTGGTACATACACATAACGTCAGCCTTCACAGAACTCTATATTGTCACATTCATATTGCTATTTTAGCCATCTTACTGCAAGTAAACTTAGCATGCGTTTGTTTGTCCAGACTGTAATCACACCTTGCATTGATTAATTTGCCTTAACTTTGAGTGTTGCAGACATGCCTAATGTTAAGAGAGTCAATAGTAGAATAAATTCCAATAGAAATCAATGTGTGTGGGAGTTAGGTGCTAAATGGGTGCAGGAAGTCCATGTGAAGCTGCAGGCTCAGTTTAAGTAGACAAAATGTAATCATCCATACTGCAGTTTGCTTAGGATGTTTGAGCTACCTTCCTAATGTTACATCTAGATATCACCTAGTCAGCCAGATTTACCACAACGTTAAAACAGATGGTTTTTATCTGCTGTTCTACAAGTGACTATGGAAAACACATAATATTTCATCATATCTAGGGAACAACAAAAATCTTAGAACTGGTACTTATTTGCTTTGTTTACTAAACCAAAAACACATTTCTATAGCATTTTTTCCCCCTGTAATCTCATAGGGAACATGCAATGTTTGATGTAATTTCAGAAATAATTTGTGGCATCTAATCTGAAATTTCACAAAGACTTTCAAAGTTACTAGGCAAGTAAGATATGTTCTTACCGTTCAGAAATATTGACTTATCGCCATACAAATATTTGCATCTTTCTACGGTGGGGAAAAAAAGGCATAAGAAATGCATGATAGATTAGTTGGTCAGACCAAACTACAACTCAAAACCACATCTGTGAATTACACATTTAACACATATTGCATTTGTTTTTCTCTACGCAAGTTTTTACACTTTAGTATTCCAATGGCCCAGTGATGAAAGACTTTAAATTATGAGTGGTTCTCAACAATAAATCCAATCCTAAGGAGATAGCAACAGCCCTTAAAACACACTTTGTCCATAGGATTTGTATACATACAAATTTCCTTTTTATTTTCCTTGAAGGAAACACTTGGGAGGAAAAAACCCCATTAGGGAAAATTAGGCTGGGGAAGGGTGGACAAATATTATAGCAACATCATCATCTTAAAAATATGCATGATGTTGCTATAATCTTTGTTGAACCTTCCCAAGCCCAATTTCCCTCATGTTTTATGACATCTATTACAACATCCTATCTTAACTTGCATTGTAAATACTTCATTAGGATGAAGTGTGAAACCCAGTGAAATAAACACTGTATTCAGTAAGGTAGGATTTTATCCCATTATTTCATCTTTCGGTGGAGTGTTTTTGCATGTTTATGGTGCTATATAAACAGTAATAAATGATCAAGCATAATTCGCTCATCAACATCAGCACTTGGGAGCTCCCGAAATGGACCAGAACTGAAAACCTGATTTAAATGCACGACCTATGGTAAGCTGAGAATATCCATGCAGACCACAGAGGAGGAATTCTCCAACCACTAAAGTCACAGTTATTTTATAAATGAGAAAAGATTAAACACAAGCTCATTTCAACCAGGGAATTTCAGATACAGCCAGACGACCAACACACCACTGTAATACCTATTTAAACCTATATTACAAGCGCACATGAGACATAATATTGGAACACATGCTACATTGAATATCAAATTCAACTACTCCCTTCCCCCCGCCCAAATGAACTAAATGCTCTTACTGAACTGAATACTTGCCCATACGTGCTGAAGCCAGTGGTGCTGCAGCACCCCCAGGTTTGAAGTGGTTTCCATCCTAGATGGGGTTTATAGTTTGGTTCAATAGCTCACAGCACCTCCACTATACTAATTGTTCCAGTATGTACCCTATACTTGCCTGGAAACAACCGAGCAAATATTGCCTCTGCAGCAATCTAGCCAGAGGCTAGCAACGGACTACTTGAATCACTGAACTTGCAGCTGAACACAGTCTCAAGTCCTAGTGCCTGTTGTGCTCCCCTTGTGTGTGCTAAGAGCTTTCCTGTTTTCTCTATCAGAGTGTCTTCAGTGGGGTGGAGTAACAGGTGAGGGAAAAAGATGGGAGATGAAGGAGGAAGAATAAGGCAAGGGATAGGGCATAAGGCAATGAGGGAGATGAGCTGGGAAAATAAAGGGACTGGGGAATTAAGGGGTTTAGGGAAGTCACACAGAGGGAAGCTAGAGTCGGGTATGCAGCATCCTTTGGCAGCAGCTGGGGCTCCCATGTTAAGGAAGCCCATTGAGCCCTCACCCTGACAACCTGTGGACCCAGCCACTGCGCCCCATAACCAAACCCCCACTCCACTGAGGCCAACCAGCTATATCTGGACTCCCATCCCATGAAGTCCCACTCCCCAAATACGGATTTCTCCCCACCAACCACCATTTCCCCATGCCCAGACACCTTCATCTGGCTTCCCTGGAGAGTCCCATTTCTCCTGCACCCACAACCTTCCAACAAGCTCCCCCGCCCCCTTGCATCTAGATCTCCCACTGAGCCAAGCTACACCCAGATTGCCTCAACAGAAATCTCTCATCCCACACTTGGATCCTCCTCCAACACTGTGCACCTCCACATTTGGATCCTGCTGTGCTGAGCCTGCTCTCACACACCTGGTGCATCTGAGTCACAGGGTGTTTGAGGCAGGCCCAACCTTTGCAGTGTGTCAGGGTCTGGTGGTGGCTTAAAGGTCATCTCTCACCTCGACACAGCTGGTGACCTGTGCGCCTCACTGCTATTCTGACACCTCATATTTATTGACAAGTAACGTGCAGAATTTTAAAATATTGTGCACAACATTTTTTATTTTTTCAGTGCAGGTTTTAATTTTTTGGCACAGAATTCCCTCAAAGTAACATAATTACAAACTACATTGATGAGACTGCTCTACTGTGAAAGACTGACAACACCATGAACGAACCTTATGGAATTAAGATACATATAACTAAAAGTCAAACATCAATTTAGGGTCAATCTCTTTGGAATACATTGTATTAAAATGCAATTGTATAGGTGTTACTACATCACAGTATGCATCTTCTCCAGTGGGAGTGGAATGCTGCTGTACTTCTGTTATCAACACTTTGAAAAACTTGCCCTGCCGAGGTTCACATATATGAATGCATACTCCTGAACACAAACTCATATTGGATTCTCCAGGGACCAAAAGGCAAATGAAGGCAGACAGACTTTTAAACTGGTTCAGGGCATTAAGACCCAGCAAATGCACAGGACTTCTAGTCCACCAAGGGCCCTCATCCTTAGTGAAGGATTTAGCCCACTGCAACCCCATTAGAGTGGGTGCTTGTTCTCAGCTGAAGCTATGAAGAATACGTCACCAGAAAATAAACCCTGTGCATGAGTTGCAGGACAGAGCCAGAGCCCATGTTAGTGTTGATATGGTGTCCGACAAGCTTATCAACATGCATGCAGATTCTTTTGTTGATATTAATGTGTTTTCTCTGTAGAATTCATGAGTAAAATCAGTTTACACTGAAAGAACAGTATGGCAACTAACTCTTCAAGTACATCTGTTAGCCATCTCTGAGGAGAAAGTGAGCAAATGTGTGGGGTAGCAGCCTCTCTGCTGGGAATAATGCAGCGAACTGTGCAGCCTGGAAATGCCATGGTCAGAAGGAAGTTAGTCTCTACCCAAGAAAGGAAATAGCTGGAAGCCTGAGAGGGAATCCTTGCTGGAAATACAGGTGCAGTCGTCCTGAACAGTGACACACACTTGCAGCACGTTAGATTGACCCTCAGACTAATTTTACTGAGAGAGTCTGGTGACAATATGAACCACATACGGGAAGCTTTACTAATGTACCCAGAATAGTGACTACTGAACAGAATTACAGCCTACTTTTTCTCATGAACACATTATGGAGCCAGGTAGTCTGCACACATTCACCTTGCTTGCCTCCTTTACTGATATCCTTCAAGTCCAATGAAAATGCAGTTTCAGGCCCAGCTTCCCAGGATGCCATTCCCTAAATGGGATCAGAACCCCAAATCAATTATTTAGATAAGTCCCCTTTAACAAAGAAAGGGGGAAATGTACAGAGCCAGTCTTAGGGGCGGTCGAGCCAGGCGGTTACCCATAGCCACCATTTTCAAGGGGCCACTGACAGAGCCCAATGGAAGCCTGCTCAGGACATGCGGTAATTAAAGGGGCTGCAACCGCATTTTCGCCTTTTTTTCCCTCGACCACCAATTGGTTAGGAGCAGCCCTGGGAATGTACACACTGATTGGTCTCCCCAAGTAACAAGTATTAACTCTGGGCTTAATAAAATGACTTTTATTTACTATAAAGTACAAGCAGTAGGATTTAAGTGATAATAAGTAAGAACAGGAAGAGCAAAGTAGATTACAAACTTAAAATAACAGAAAACGCTTAGCTAATTCTAACAGTAAAACCTCAAAACAAACGTATTACAAACTCACCCTTAAGTTGTTCCTTTTCCAGCTAAGCCTTCAAAGCCAGGGCAGCTCTTCACTGAAGGGTCTTTGGTTCATTCCCTTCAGTGTGTCATGCCAGACAAAGACAAAGACCCTCTAGTTTCCTATTGTTTTAAATATTCTCCCCTTTTGCCTAGGAAATTACCTGGCCAGTCCCAGCCAGAGAGGTAATGTGTCTTCCCAAGACCAACCTCTACTAAGACTTTACACCATTGCCCAGACATTGAGGCATCTCAGAATTGGAAACACTCTCAATGGCTTTCCTTTCCACATTTAAAACCATAAAGCATTCCATTCTCCATGTCTAATTTTACACCTAAGAATGATACATACACCAAAGATAAACAGATCCAGCAGATTAGGACATGAAGACTGATAGGTTACATGAGATCATTTGTGTAAAGTACCTTTGAGTTAGGCATATCTGTGTTCACAAGTCCCTTTCATAAAGCATAGAAGGGGGTCTGTCACACATATATTAAACAGTTTATGTACTTTTCTAAAGTATTAATAGCATTTGTGTTTTGGAAGCATTCAAGAACCATAGTGAGGATCAAAGCTCTGTGGTAGACACTGTACAAACAGAAGTAGACAGTCATTTTCTTAATTTTAGACTAAGTACTGAACAAGACTAACCACACAAATATACATTTTCTCATAAACCTATTGCAGAATTACATAAGAACGGCCACATTGGGTCAGATCAAAGGTCCATCTAGTCCAGTATCCTGTCTTCTGACAGGGTCAATGTCAGCTGCCCCAGAAGGAATGAACAGAACAGGGAAATCAAGTGATGCCTCCCGTCACCCATTCCCAGTCTCTAACAGAGGCTAAGGACAACATTTCTACCCACACTGGCTAATGAACACTGATGGACCTATCTTCCATTAATTTATCTATGTACTTTAAATTTAGAGAGAGAGACAGACAGAAATCTTGCTAATTATTATTTTGACTGGCAGTTTTCCAACATTTAGCAAACATAGTAAAATGTGGCCTTTGAAATTAAGTCCAGTAAAGATTAGCAACCACATTTAATGAAAGTTATTTTCTACAGAGGCCCTAGGATTTTGTTTCATTAACTATACCGGGCATCCATAACTTTCACAGAATGGTCAGACCCACACTATTCTGTATCCACAAGGTAACATCTAATATCCTGAAGATACATTTTTCTTCTTATGCAGGGTTTTTTAACCTCTAAATGTTATCCATGATCTGAGACAGCCCAAATGGGAGCGATACAGAACCCATTTGGATTATTTCTTCCACGTTTATTGTGTCTATTCCAGCATATGCACACATCTGATTCCAGTGTTTCTCATATGCAGCCACCAGGTTCTTTTCTTACAACCAAAACCTTGGTGGTGATGGGGGGGCAAAGGGAATAGAAAAAAGCAGTAGCCCTTGGGCACAAGGAGGGCTTGCACCCTATTCCCTTCTTGAGCTACAAAGCCGAAACAGCAGACAGCTGGTGAGAGTTCCCCACCTTTCTGGGGGTGCTAGGGTTCTGGCTTCCCCTTCATGGTAGTTGTAGGGGTCAATTGCCGAAGAACTCTGAATGTGTGAAGTATAGGGGTGGTTAAGTCTGCATCTCCCTTCCCCGCCCCCCCTTTTCCCATTCCTCCACCTTACTACTGATGAGCCAGAAGCAAGCCTCTAGGAATATACATCATTGTAGCAAGAACAAATTGTAGATAAGGGTGGGAACAATCTTGTTTACCTAAATTTACTGATCATATAAACAAAGACAAAGGATAAGCAGTACAGCTGAGCCATACTGTAACAAGCAATGAGTAACCCACAGAAATTTCTAAACTGCCACAAACAAGGTAGACACACAGTATTTAAAGCTGCACCAGAGCACAGCAATTTGGACCTCACCGATGGGCTTTGGGTACCGGCGCCTCAGAAGCTGAGACAGTCTCACACTTCATCCACAGCCGAAATGGGTTCCCCGGCTAGCAGAAGTGATGTAAGAAATGCCATTTTTCCTATCATGTTGTTCTTTTAGTTAAGGGGCACAGCTGATAGCTGTAGGAAATAAACTGCTTGTGTTTGACAGATACCTGTGTAGCATTTTTTGTATTTTGAGAACCCAGTGTTGGACCTGAGACTCACTCTTGCTGTCAACAGTGGTGGGCATCAGACTCTGGCTGCACATAGTGGTCTGTGGCCATGAGGAGTTCTTACCATGGGCCTTCAGGCTCTGGACTTTGGCAAGTCCAGACACTTCTGCTGGGTTTCAGATTCATCCCTCCTCCCCAATTGCCTCTGGCTCCCGCTGCCACCCCCGACTCCTTGTCCATCTACCCCTCCTCCCCAATCACACCCAGCTCCACAGCCTACCTACTTCACCTCCATATTCAAGGCCTTATTTGTGCCCTCACTTGAAAAAAAGTGTTGTCTGTATCACTTGTCACTGCCTCCCAGCTAACTGTGAAGAGTGGAATTAAACATATAAACATCACTTTTCACAGGAGCAGGCTACTAGTTATCAAGTCTACAAGAACATGAAATGCACTTTGTGTTTGTATTCTGTTCACGTACAGTACAGAATAGAGACAACTGGACCTTATTAAGTCTCCAAAAAACCCTCTAAAGAAATTACTGTGATTTGGATATGTATATGCACATTTCTTTTAAGGAAAAATTGTTTTCCAGGCAGGTCTCTGCTCCCTCTCAGGGCTATGCCATCAGTTGATTTATTTGGCTTAATTTTAGCTTTCTGAGTGCTATCTTTTGACCCACAACTGAATCAATCACTCTGATTCCCCTCACTTGCAACCAATCCCAGGAAAATCCTTTTTATTCCCCTCTCCCTTAAATATAGATCAGGCCTTCCCTTTAGTTCCAGAGCCTTCAGAGGTGGCTTCTATTATTTCAACTATCACTAAACCAAGGGGCATTTAATTGTTCTTTCATCAGGCCTGAAAGAAAAGTAGCTAGCATGCCCACTAGCTTCAGTTAGGTCCGTGACTGCCAAAAGATCAAAGATATACTTGCTGGCAGCCACTAACACTCTCTAGCATAACATTAATTAAAAACTGCCCTTAATTCAGTTTTCTACTTTCTCTGCCATGTGACCATAACCGTTATCAAACCCTTCTGGGTGCAGCACTTCCTCCCAATAATTACTGAAGGTGAAAGGGGACTCAATGACTAAGCTGTAGCTGAAGCAACCTCATATTAATGTTTTAAAAGTAATATTTGAATAGGAATGGGCTACATCACTAGTTTACCCACTCTCTCTGCTGATGTAACCCACACATGTAGTGTGGTTCACTAACCAATGCAGTGGCACCTAGACCACAGCAAAAGCTAAGATCAAGAGACTTCTACAGAACTGGCTGAGAGCCAGCTGGGGTCCAGACTCTGATACTCAGCTCCAGAGGTCCCAGGTTCAAATCCACCCGGTGGAGGTTACAGGTGGGGGCTTGTTCGGGATTTCAACTGGGTCTCTAAAGCTCAGGATATGCTTCCTCACCTACAGGAAGCACGTAATCCACACACCTAGTGTGGTTCACTGTCCCATGCAGTGGCACCTAAACCACAGCAACAGTTAAGACCAAGAGACCTCTATAGCATGGGCTAGGAGCTTGCTGGCTTTTAGCTCAGAGGCTCCTACACTCAGCTTCAGACATCCCAGGTTCAAATCCACCCTGTGGCCATTACACTGGCAAAACAGGAGATCAATGTAATTGCACTAACAACTCCAATGGGAACCTTTACACAAAAGTAACTGAATCATATTACAGGAGAAAATGTTTTAAGAGGACCAGACACTTACTCTGACTCATATCAAGTAAGGTATTATGTGTAAACAAATACTATTAGTGGAGCTACCCAAGAGTAATAGAGCTTGTCATTTAAGACATTATTCCATGTAATTCAATTTTTTTTTTAAAGTTTACTTCTACCACCCTTACTTTTTTACTGATGTTCCATGCTAGGAAACATTGTTCCATATTTTAAAAAGATTACATTAGAATTTCTTCAATCTTTGTATTGTAGTGTGTTTTTAAATTGAGGACTGTCTTTTCAAAACTTCAGTGTTCCCCACAGGCTATATCTGGTTCCGTTTAAGTAGTTACGGGACAGTGAATTTAGAACAAGACTATTTCCTCTCTTAGTTGAAGACCAGAAATCAGTTATTGTGAAATGAAATCTATATCACATTATTAATTCATTTATCCAGAATGATGGGTCTCTCAAAATTAAGTGTTATCCCTCTGCTGAGCTGGACTACAAATATAATTTTTGCTCAATATACACCACCATCCCTTTCAACTGTTTAATAGCATAATTCACACCAAGATCCTAAGAAATGAAATTTCAGTGACAATATTCCCACAAACTAGTAAAGGAGAATTGTACAGGTTGAAACTCTTAACCAGGATTTTCTGGGCTGGCAACATCTGCAGACCAGCAGGACCACAGAAGTTACAAGACCCAAGAGTCCCAGTGGGACTGGGGAGCCCTGCACATTGGCAGGGCAGTGGGAACCCAATGAGTGCCAGCAGGGCTTCCTGGCAGGGCAATAGGAGTCCCATGCGCAATAGTAGGGCAGCGGGGCTGCCGCTCCTGCATGACAGCAGGAGCACAATGCGCACAGAGGCGGTGAGGGCCAGCGAGAGGGGGGGAAACCAGCTGGGAGGCCAGTGGTGGGGCCAGGGCTGGGGCCAGGGCTGGAAGGAGCTGGTGGCAGGAGGCCAAAAATGACGTCCCCTGTTCCAGCAAAATCCCTCATCTGGGACCAGTCAAGTCCCGACGATGCCAGACCAGAGAGGTCCAACCTATTCTATTTCATTCCTACTAACATTTTTATATTAATTTACACATTTTACAGCCATAGTTGCAATTGGTGCAATTCCAGCCTCTCTGAAATAAATGCAATTTTGCCATTGATGTCAATGAGGCTGAGATTTCACGTAGGATTTTTTTTTTAAGCGCATCTCAGTTGAATAAATGTAACGCCTATCATGAAACTGAATAACTAATGAAAGGATGGAAAAGCCTTCTACCTTTTAGCCCATAAGCTACTAAGTATTTAATATGGCAACTAGTTTTCAGACTTGTAATTATCCTTTTTAGCATATTGTCCATTTATATGACTCTTGTATCTATAATATCTGAATGTGAGAACATATTGTGTGTTGAGATTTTCAAACTTGAGTGCTTAAAATCAGATACACCAATAACATCTTTAAAAAGGATAAAAAAGTATTTAACTGTATGTTTCAGTACCACATGGTTTGTTGTTTTTTTTTAATTCTGCATCTATTCAGCCATATATCCATTCATATAGATGAAAAATGGCCTTTGCCTCCATTTTCATCACTAGAAGTTACTATATTTTGAGTGGAGGAATGCCTGAGGCAGGAAGAATCAAACATTTCCTTTGGGAATAGGCAAAAAACGTTAGTGTATAAGATTAGAAACTGATTGCATAAACAGGTTGATATTTTGGAGGTTGTGAGCATGAGCACTGAACTCTGCCGTACCAAAAAATCAGGAAAGCTGAATGCGATGTGGATTCCCCCCCCCCCAAGATGGATTACAGGCATATAATAGATACACGATACAAGATGTGTTTCTTCTAGATTTGTTGAATTGCATAAATCACTATGAAAAGCCAGATCTTCATCCAATTCTGAGCAGGGACAGTGAGCAACAGGAGCCATCTACAAACACTGAAAAGCATACCAACTATTCACTGTGTACCTATTTAAATATTCAAACTATTAAATAGGATAAAATTTCCACATTCATTCTACATTGTCTTACTAGCTAAACAGTCTCATTGCAAAAGGTTATATCAACAAAAGGGCACAAACATGCATATTTACATATTTAAAAAGTCTTAAATAGACTGACAGGGAAAGCTACACCATGCACCCTTACAAAAATCTCAAGGAAATCAAGAGGGCAATGGACAGTTGGGGGGGGTGAGGGAGGCCTAGTTAGCATATCTCCATGCGAGATGCCCACATTATAAAAAGCAATAAGGTAAGCAACAAATTGCAACACTATAAAGGAGATTCAGAAAACAAATCAACTTCTACTCTACTCAAAAGTACATGTTATTCCTCTGCTGAGTTGGACAACAAAAAGTCTAACTGGTTTGCACTGACTGCCTCCTAATCCTTTCAGGATTCAGCATCCTATCCCAAAATGCCACCTAGAAATTCAGATGTAGCCTGAAGTGACAAGCAACAACAGAAAGAGCTTAGAATAATCATTTGAAGAACAGGTATTGCTCATTCACTGTTTGGAGTTACTCATTTAACTTGCCTTCTATCCAAAATGTCTAGTAAGAGGTTTTATAAGCCAGAGAAGCAGAAGGGAAAGCTGGGTCTCCCAGAATGGCAAAAGTTAAAAAAAAATTGTTTTTATTCCATTTCTCATTGAAGGAAAAAAGCCAGAGTTTCTGGATATCTCAGCACATATTAACATTACTGTTATTAACTAGGCCTTGTAGCAATCTAGAGAAATACACTTTTTTAATAAATTCCAAGGCCCGAAGAAGGTGGGATGGCAAGGAATAGATCTGGGGATCCTGTGATAGCCCCAATACAATTCAGCAGCCCTTGCCATGCAAACCCATCAATAATCCTGGTTCATTACTAAGTCTTATGACTGAAAGAATAGCATCTTTATGTTAGCAGAGCCCATATCTATTAGATCAGGCATGTCCAACTCAAAGCCTACTGAGGGCCGCACAAACAAGAACAGATTGCTTTCAGGGCCACCTAACGTTCCGAGGTGGTTTGCCCAAAAAAGAAAAAAAAATTGTTGTCGAGCAAAAAAACAAAAACAAAACATTTTAGGTGCCAGGCAGAAGGCACCAATACCAGACACCTGGCAACTCTAGGGCCACCAAAGAAAATGTACTTTGTCGGAAACTCAGTTATTTATCTTATAGATTCTGTTCTAGGTATATTTTATAATATTACAATAATTTGATGTGTAAAATTATGTGCTCATATTAAATAATTTTAAAATTAATTTTACATAATTTTTAGTTGAAATATAAATTTAAGGTGCATTTAAATTTTGTATAATATACATAACTTGTTTTGTTGAAATAAAAACAAGTATAGACCATGGTTAATCAAATAGAACAGGCTTCTGTGAAAATTTCAGATACTTTGTAAGTTTGAGATTTTGCATAAAGATATAATTCATGCAATTGCAAAAAATTAACATTTATTGATATAAAATTAATATACTTTTGTGAAATTGAAGAGGGTCCAGAGAAGAGCAATGAGAATGATTAAAGGTCTAGAGAACATGACCTATGAGGGAAGACTGAAGGAATTGGGTTTGTTTAGTTTAGAAAAGAGAAGATTGAGGGGGGGACATGATAGCAGTTTTCAGATATCTAAAAGGGTGTCATAAGGAGGAGGGAGAAAACTTGTTCATCTTGGCCTCTGAGGATAGAACAAGAAGCAATGGGCTTAAACTGCAGCAAGGGAGGTTTAGGTTGGACATTAGGAAAAAGTTCCTAACTGTCAGGGTGGTCAGACACTGGAATAAATTGCCCAGGGAAGTTGTGGAATCTCCATCTCTGGAGATATTTAAGAGTAGGTTAGATAAATGTCTATCAGGGGATGGTCTAGACAGTATTTGGTCCTGCCATGAGGGCAGGGGACTGGACTCGATGACCTCTCGAGGTCCCTTCCAGTTCTAGTGTTCTATGATTTTATTTGGGAATAAATAAATAAAAAACAAAATGTTAACAAAATAACCTCCTCCTCTCCCCAGAGCCAGGCACTATCATACCCCTGTTCTAACCCAATCTCCCTCTGCTTCCCAGAGCCAGCCCCCTCCCAACCTAATGCCTCCCTTCTCCCCCAGAGCCAGGCCCCCCAACCTTATACCTGGGTCCTGGAGTTGACATTGCCGCCTGAGGCACTGGGACAGCATGAGCACAGCAGCCAGCTGGGAAAGCCTGCTGGAGCACCCAGTGAGCTGTGATCGCGTGCACAGAGCAGCCCAGCCAGCCGTGAGCAGTTGCTGTGGCGTTGTGCAGCCCAGCCAACTTTGAGCAGACACTCTGTCACGTGCTCCCAGCGGCTAGTGGGCTACATTTCATTCTTTTATAAAAATGTTCTGGCGGGCCACATGCTCTAATACAGGCATGTAAAACTGGCGTTTGGCAGGCTGCACGCATTTATGTAGGCAGCGTTTGACATCCTGGAATTTGTCACTATCACTCGTCATTGGCCTGCAGCACTATCTAAAATCTCATTAAGCCCTGCTAGATGGCTAATCCTGCCAAGTTTCCAGGAGAAGCTTCACATTCAAGCAAGAGTGTCTGCTCAATTTCAGCTCTCACCTCCCTCCTCAGTTCTTATTGGTCTGTCTCTAAAGTCATTTAATAACTTGAGATTATTTGCATCACCCTGTTGCATTAAACACTGAGGATCACAGCATCCAGCAACTTCTCTCCATGCTGCCTGACAGTGCTTTGGAAATAGCACTTGTTCATAACAAGAAGCTCTGCCTCAGCCTCTTACACTGTTGCTGCAGTCACATTTTATGAGGAAGAGGAGAAAATGGGTGGAGATTAAGATGGAAGATGCGTATTCACAAAGAACTCCATTTACAAGTAAGCAACCTTCATTTCTTCTTCTTCTAATATCCTCTGCATTTTCCCCTTCATAGGATAGTTTGGTAACACTACAACAATAGGTGAGGTGGGATTTGGCATCCCCATTAACCAAGAACTGAAGTACTTCACTACCAAACTGAGCAGGATATGGATACCAATTCTTCTCTGCAATATTCAGCACAAGTATGTTTAGAGCACCCAAGAAGCACCCCTATGGATCTCCGACTAGAAATGCCTGTGGTACGTCATTAGTGTAACCACTGTTCCAGGAAAGGGTGTTCTAATCTTGCCAACGAGAAAACAGAAAGAGATACTTGGAAAATCCTTCAGTCCACACACAGTAAATTTAGGGTCCTTTTAGCATCCTTAATGTGAAAGCAGAATCACCAATGGGACAAGGAAAGAAAATTTTACTGCACTTTTGGCAAGAATCTCAGATTAAGGAGGAGGGAAAAAGAGTACCACATTATTTTTCTTAATCTTTCCTGAGCATCTGCACCAATTACTGTATCATTTCTCTGTACCAGAGTCCATATATTTCTAGGGTCTCAAGTCTTTGAGTTTATCTTTGATAGGGGAAACAAAAAGCTGAAATGAAAGAAAAATGCTAATAAAATGCTTGTACAAGTACAAAAGGTTCAGTCATCAGTTAATGTGCCTCCTTGTTGCTGGCCATGGTCTAGCAATGCCCTTGTGTGTCTCCTCCCCATCAGCAGATATTTGAGCCATACAACTTCTTGTAGTTCAGCTCTCCAGCCAGATTGCTTACTATCTACCCTCTGTTACAGGCAGTTCAATGGAACTGAGGTTTACCCCCAGTGATAGGTTCCAGCTCAAGGACCCTGAGTTAAGCAGCTACGGTCCGGTTCTTTAAATTCTTTCCTGTTTTCTCTGGGTTGCTTCTTGTTTGTAAATGTCTTTCACAGAGCTGCCCTCTAAAAATCTTCTCTTCCTGGCTTTCCATCTCCTCAGGTAATTTCCTTCCAGTCACCGACTGAAGGGCTTTCTTGAGTCAGTTCATTCTCTCTCTCTCTCTCTCTCTGGTGGCCACTCCTCTGTGCCTCCTTATCCCAACCGTTGCTAATTGGCCATTTGGTCACATCTGGAGAAATAACTGATCTATCTATTAACACCTGTGTGGCTGCTGCAGTGTGGAATCTATTTATCCAATCAGTGAACTGTAAGATTACAACTTTATACTGCTCCCTACAAAAACTGATTTACATTGTTTTAGCCCTAGTTCACATTGCCAAGGTAAGCTCTCTCTCAAGCATCATTATTATGATGTACAGTACCACAGGAGAGGATTACTGCTTTAGTTAAGGGTTTTTGAGAAAAAAATCCCTGTATGTTGTCCTTCACTATAATATACTTGCTTACCTGCACAGCTACAAAAGCTGTTGAACTCTAAGATGAAGAGAATACTAAGCAAGTATTCGATTTATATGTACTAGGTGTTTCAGCATCTCTTTCTCTAGGTAGAATTTATGCTTGCTTATTGAACTGTTTTGTTATTAAACCATATCACTATGCTTCTATAGATAATTGACCACATTTCTTGAGAATTCTTAACTAATATTTATTCAAGAAGTATAACTTTAACCCAGCTAGGATCTAACAGTCCTCTTACAAACATTTTAATTACAATTATTAAAGGTATAAAATTAACAGATTTGATTTATACACCTACACAGGGTTGCAATACCATTTATTGGCTGGAATTTCAATTCTAATATCTCCCTAATCAACTTCTAGAATTTAAATGAAATTTTATTTTATTTGCATCAAAAAGCATGCTAATTTGACAGTTAATGTTTTTAAAGTAATGCTTACATTAAATCAAAGTGCTTTTTATAACCTGTTTTCTCCTTGGCACGCATACAAATATCGAAAAGGCATTCTTAAAAGGTAACCAGACGCCAAATTATTTTATGTTGTATATAATGCTTTCTTTAATTTAGTACTGTGATTTCTACAGTAAGAAGATATTGGAATTGCCATACTAATGATCTATTTCAAACCTCTCTCCAGGCAATATTTCAGAGTAAAGTGAAAATTCCCATACACTGCTGGTGAGGTAGAGTAACATTACACAACAGGGATATTTTCCCCTGATCCAGCTAGCATACACTTTAAAGAGTAAGGATTAAGAACTCGTGAAATTATTTTCATGGAAGTGCAACTGGAATGTCTTAATTTTTAATTAAGCTAAAACTTTGATCTCAATGGATAGCCTACAAACGGAGTGGGAAAAATTCACTCCTTCAAGCTGAGTTTAGAGTAAAAAGCTACAGTGAAGCACTCCTCTTTTCATTGTGACAGCCAGTGGGTTAGACTAGCACAGTAAAACTTCTCTTCTTTTAGCCCAGGTATAAGGACACCTGTATAACTCTCCTTATGGACAGCCCCATCACCATCTTCTGTCCTGCCTTCTGCCAAGGCTAATGCAGAGCATCTCTACAACATACAGGGAGCTCAGATGCTCCCTTGCATGGTTGTCTGATAAATGTACTCATCTCTCTAAAAGCCTACCAAAAATTGAACTTCTAAGTTATAGGGAAAAAAACCAACAAAATACAATTACGATGGTTAGTTATAAGACTCTTGCTCACACACGAACAAGACATTTGTATTCATTGTAATTTCACATTTAAATAACTAAGTTATGTTTTTATTTTAATACATTTATGATTTGGAGACTGAGTCAATGCTATAGGCATCTTTTAACCTCATGGGACACCATAATATCCTGTTTTATGAAATTCAAGACATTTTGTTAATGCACCTATACACCCAAAGGAAGAAGAGAGTAACAAGTTATTTTCTTGAAACAGAGAGCATTTTCAGATCTACTACATGGTGTGCACCTGAAGTATCATCACTGACTTAAATGGAGTTCCTCCAGTTACACCATTGTAGCTGAGATCTGAATCTAGCTAGACAACTTTACACTGATCATATGAGGTGACCAATGAATCTTTCTTGGAAAGATTCTGGACAATATTATTGTTACTATTATAATTTCCAAACAGCTGCTCTCTGTCTGAGAGGGTCTATTTTGCAACAGATTCAAAGTATTTTTTAGTCAGATTGTCATATCAAAATTGATCCTCAGAAAAATCTGAATGAACTATGTTCAAGTAGTCTGATTTTCAATGGGAGCTGTAAATGCAGGTTCTGCACCACTAGAAGAAGAAAAAACAATGTATAGGTCACTTTGCCCTGTAGAAACATTTACCAGTGCATGATCCAGATGCAACTTGTGAAGCACTAATACATAACCAGCAGTTGGAAACACACTGTATTTGCAAGACTGACAAAACTGATCAAATAGAGTTGTTTAATGTGTTTGTATTGTTTACTGCAGGAAAAAAAACATTTTGGCACAGCTGTTCTTAACTAAAGATTGCAGTTTAACACTTAGGGCTTGCCTACATGGGGACACTTGGGAAAGTTAAGCCTATTTAACTGAAGGTGAATTTAAAGCAGTCTACACTAGAGGGGAACTGTTGACTTAAGATATACAACTCCAGCTATGTTAATTATGTAGCTAAAGTTGATGCATCATAAATCACCATCTAGTCAGCTTCCCCTACTTCTCATGAGGAGCAGGAGTACTGGCACCAATGGGGTACCCTCTGAGTTCGAATTAACAGGCCTTCACTATACCCACTAAATCAAACCCTGGAAGACTAACCATGGCAACTTATGTGCATTAATCCACATTAAGATCCTGTGTAGATGCTCTCATTCAAATGTAATGTATCCACAGTTCACTTTAGTCGTAGCTTCTGAATGAAAGCATCCATGCAGAAGGTTAATATGGTTTAACTAAACGCACTGTAAATTCACTCCTTTAGTTCATTTTGCTTAAATTTTCCTGAATGTGCCCATACAGACAAGCCGTTACAGATTGAGGGCAATAAGCCACTACAACTATTACTACTTCATTTCATTCAACTACCAAAAGTAACACATAAAACAACATTTATCAATATATTCTTACCTCCACGATCCCGCGCTGCTAAATTTTGACCCCTTTGTAATGTAATGTCCAACTGGTACATTCTGGGATCAGCCAAGGGAAAATCTGCATTACTAGTTCCAATTGTATTTGTTCTCTGAAAGGCAAAAAACCCCACAGAGTAACTAACATATCACAGAACAAAAACCAAACCAAAAAAAAAAAACAACCACACACCACACACATACACCCCCCCACACCACATCCTAGAACTAATGCTGCAACCCTGCAGAACCGTAAGTCCACAGAGTCCTTTTGACTTAAATGGAGTTCCTCACAAGAGTATTAATATCCACTCTAATGGAGTGGAGCCAGGCAGACCCATTCTGGAAGTAAGTTCTGAACTCCACCCCACCTCCTCCAATCTAAACTAGTGCAGAACAAGGGAGACTGATAGGACTGTTGGGCCCCTGGACCAGGTGGATGAGGGCAGTTTCAGAGTCCTGAAAGGGGTGGGGTTGGGGCTCCCTCCTGGCAACCCTTTCTGTGCTGCTCAGAGTGCACTGTGTGGGGCTCTGGCGGGGATTGAAAGGGCCCGGAGTGGCAGCAGCTGGGAGCCCCAGGCCCTTTTTCAATCGCCAGGTCCCAAAGCAGTTGCCCCCATTGCTCCAACTTGTCAGTGGGCCTGTGCAGAACAAGTAATATATGTTACATTACTAATCACTTTAGGTCACGCATATTGTATGCTGATAATCACTGTTCTGAATTAACAGCTGAGCTTTCACGAACACATTAGTATTATTAGCAAACTCTTAACCTATCTCTACACTACTAGCTCGGGGGTGAGATTCTCAGTTCACATACACATATTCATGCTAGTTCTCTATCAACTAGTTCAAATCCAAGGAACAGCATAGCCACAGCAGCCCAACTTAATCAACCCTCTCTCAAAGCAATGGAAATATCCATGCCATGTGTGCTATGTCACTGTGGCTGCTACCATAGCTATGTACCAGAGTGGCAGGTTTGCCAAATTAAGGAAGAGGGATCTGAAGGGAATAAGAGGACAGGAAAGGAATGGAAGCAATCATATACCAAAGTCCCAAAAGAACACTCTGACCAAACTTTTAGTGTGACAGGGCAGGTTAAAGGGCTTGATAGGAGAGAAAGGCAGCTCTGAAAAACAAACAAAAGAGACAGCCCTTGTTAATTAGGAGCAGCTTAGGCAGGGCAGCTATAAATCAATTAAGGGCCACATGAACTGACTTCAGGCTGCCAGGGGACCTCTTTAAAAAGCTTCCCAGTGGAGGGAGAGTGGAGAAGGAGTTTGAAGGTGGAGAGGAACTAACAACGAGAATCAGAGGTGCTGAGCAGAACAGCATCAGCACTGCTAAAGGCTGCAGGGAGAGGTGAAGGGCTCTGGCAGGGAGCCTTTGGAGGCTCTCTTCCCACCCTACTGGCCATAAACTTCAGCCAGTGGCTGAGGAGGACCATTTACTCAGCTCTGACTAGTCAGGGTCATCAGCCCCAACACTCCTTTGTTTTGCCAAGGGACAGAAGGCCGAATGCCAAGCAAAGGCAAGTGGGACTTGTACTGTGGCCCCTAACCTGCAGGATAGTGGGCAGAACAGGGGTCTGGGACTGACCTTGCCTCATTAGGTAACACCACTGAAGTCCATGTCATTTCAACAAATCAGCTCTAGAAATACCAGTGCAGGAATGGACAGGTGTTCTCCAACTCATTCTTTTATCACCTTGTCTGAATTTCAACAAGTTCTCTTTAGTTATACCATCCGGGGGCAGCTTCCCAGAAAAATCAGTCTGAACACATAGAGCCTGGCTGTATTTTCATAGGTTTTGCAAGTTTCCTTTTATTTACAGCTGTCTAATAGTGATGTGTCAACAGTTATAAAGTAAAATTAATTGAGCATAATACTCATTTCACTTTGTCTAGCATAAATAAGAAATAACTCCACTGAAGCCCATGGTAGAACAACTGGAATTAGGATCACAAGTAGGTTCACAGAAGAATCATCTTATCAATTAAACTGCTAACCCCTAAAAATGGTGAAGGGGGGCAGATAAATGAATCTTTCACTTTGGACTATTCCCACTTATATTGGGTTTCTACTACTTAGAGAACAAACCAAACCAAAATAAAGACAACAGCTGCTCTTATAAAAGAAGCTTCTGCAATGTGGACAACAATCTCAGGAGCATGGCTCAGCCTGGTCCCCTCTATATGACCAGCCAGCTAGGGGATGCAAGATTATAGCCCTACTCATTTCTGCTTCTTTGTGAAACAGAAAATGTTATTTATTAAGTGTTCAAGTTCTCAGGCAACTAGGAATCCTTCTAAGGAGCATAATTTAACAACTGCTTGTCAGCTGTATACTTCAAAAATTACTTCATTATGTTGGTAGTTTGTCTCATTCTATTTAGGAATAAACTTGTCAGCTCTGTGATATACTTTTTGGGTCCAACTTAATTCAAAGAAAAAAAAAATCAATGAGTTTTAATGCCAGAAGAAAAAAAAGTTTGGTTAGTACATCCATCATTTCCACAGAACTCTGAAATGCAAGCAAAACTGTAGCTCACAGAATCATGAGCATGATGAAAAGAAGGTGTCTGATTAAAAAGATCAGGATAGAGATACTAATTACCATAGTATTTTATGTTCAGTAGACATTGTATTAAACTCCCTTGATCAGTGCTTTTATGAAAATCAGTGAGTGCTGCTTTAGATTTCATTTGAAGGTCTATATTAGGGCTGTGTTTACATTGGCATGATTTTGCGCAAAAGCAGGCGCTTTTGTGCAAAAACATGCTGTCTGTCTACACTGGCGGGGAGTTCTTGCGCAAGAGAGAGTCTACACTGGCACGGAGTTTACACAAAAGCACATATCTTGCGCAAAAGCACATGCCAGTGTAGATGCTCTCTTGCGAAAATACTTTAATGCAAAAACTCTTGCGTTAAAAGTATTTGCGCAAAATCTTGCCAATGTAGACGTAGCCTAGCAGTATAATTTTTTTAATAGTCAAAAATTAAAGTTATATGATCTTCAGTTAACTTGTTATTGACATAACATTTTAATAGAATTTCTTAATGTTTGCAAAGGCATAATTTCACTGAACTTTGTCTAAATTCACAACAAACTTTAGTTAGCTTTAGTTAAGGTTGCTGTGATCAATAAATTGTATTTCCCATTTTTAATTGTTCAGGATTAAGGAGTATTAATTTTTTTTAAGTCAAGCACTCTCAAATTAGGAAATGCCAGAATAAATGTTGCCCATGTAACCTCAATTCACCCCCTCCACATGCTTTATGATATAGCCTTTAATTGTATGCAGAAGCAACTCAGTTTGGTATAAGTAATTTGCCTAGCATCACATTGCCACTGAATGCCTGAGGCACAAATGGACTCAATCTCTACAGAGGCATTAACTGCCCTCACCACAAGATCAATATTCCTTCATCTTGCCTCATTCACTACAAGTCTTCAAACTTCAAATAAGCCAAGGTTCCTATAGACAACAGTTTCCTTCACAACACAACCCTGAGAAGATCTGCCCTCTGCACTGAAAGAACCTTTTGAGGAAGATAAACTACTACCCTTTGGAAGCAAAACAGCCAATTGTACTAGAGTAAGTTTTTAGTCAAGGCGGTCAAGGAGACAACCCCATGTTCCAGGTGATCCTAAACTTCTGACTGCTAGAAAAGCTGGGATTCGATGACAAGGGATGAACCACTCGAAATTGACCTGTTGCATACTTCAAAAGGGAATGAATCTGACACCAGCCACTGTCAGACAGAATACTGGGCAACACAGACCACTGATCTGACCCAGTGTGCCAATTCTTATAAAAATAGTTGAAAAAAATTTAGTCCTTTCACCAGTAGTTACAGATCGATGCTCCATATTTTAAATATTTACACACACACACACACACACACACACACACACACACACACACACACACACCCCTCTTCCATCAAATCAATCTTCAAATATAAGACCTTGTACCTAGAGCTGGCTAGAAAATAAAATCCATTCACATGAAAAAATAATCACTTCTGAAAAAAACCCTCATCCTGACTCATGACAAATTCAAAGCTAACGTTTTCATGGAAAAATTTTACAATAAAAATCCCATTTGTGGAGAACTAAAAGTTTTTTTGGCTTCCTTGCAAATTGGAAATTGACAAGAGCATTCCAGCCTGGCTGCCAGAGTCAGGTGCATGGAGACACATCCTCCTACCACCAGAGGATGCGTCTGGGAAGGCAGTGGAAGGAAAGGGAAGGCAGAGCATCCAAGGGGCTCTCTTCTACACTCCTCCCTCCCTCGATCCTCAGGCACAATCCTGTTTCCCCTCCAACCCCAAGAGAGGGAGCTATCGAGTTGGGGGGCGGGGAGGAGGAGGGGCAGAGTGCCCAGGCTATCAGCCTCTGCAATGCTCTGGGAACACTTCTGTTAATTTCTCTGAAAACACTGTTATTGCAGCAAACTCAAATTTTCTGTTGAGAAAGTAAAATTTTAAGCAAAACTGAAGTCCTCATGCAGAAAGTTCAGTTTTGTGAAAAGGGTATTTTAAACTGAAAAAAATAATAAGATGAAAAACCCTGGACAAGCTCTACTTTTACCTGATGGTTGAAAAGGCTGTTGTCTGATTATCCTGAATCCAAGATACTCCAGAATCCGTTTCACACTGTTTGCACCACAGCTTTCTCTCTCTATAGATCCCTGATCAGAAAAGCTGCCAAGAAAAGTGATTTTCCCCCTGCATTTTGCTTTGAGCTTTTCTCAGCCTCTTTCTCTTAGTAAATATTGCAGAGGGCACTGGCCAGATATTAGACAGGCATATTAACAAAAACTATCAGCCCAAAAATCTGAAATGAAGATTGGAATTTTCTTCAAAAAGATCTGCAGTTAGGGAGGACTGGATAAGCCACCAGATACGACAGAAGCAGAACAAAACCAGAAAACTTCAGGAAGTAGGGCGTTTCCTTCATGGCAGTGTTTTGCCCCCAACTCGTAAGCAGACTGAAGTACTAACCATTGCAACAAAAAAAAGCTGGTACCCCCCACCTTTTAGTATATATTATATAGACACAAAATGTCTTCAAGAGTCCTAGTGTGTTCTTAATCATGACAGTTTGATGTCATTATCTGCTGAGGAGTTTCTGATAACACAACTGACAAAGTTTAATCTATTTTGGCTTGAGAATACTGATTCATATCTATTTAAGTACCACACCGGGCACCATTTTAAAGCTATTACAGTTAACTGCTCTCCTTTTTCTTGTACAGGATATAAAGCCCATTTATTGAGAAGGGTTACATTTATACTAAAGAATTTCAAACTGCAGAACTCAGACTGCAGTTTATACAATGGCACACATGCTTTGTTGCTCCGAGTCTCTCTCTCTCTCTCTCTCTCTCTCTTCTACAACCCTCCAAGACCATGATATTCATGTGTGAAGCAGATGATAGAAGTTTCATCTCCTAACCTTAGTATTTTACCCAGGTCTCCAGCTTTACAACATATTACGCAATCCAATGAGCAATTGGATGATGTGCCTTTAAAAATTTAACAATTCACTACACTGTTTTTAATTGTGAATAAATGGATGTGACAAACAAAAAGTCTTTAAGCTTGTGACCAGTTAGTCTTGTCCCAGCAGCCAAAGAACTTGCCTCAGCAATACTGTCAAAGAGCTTAAGGACCATTTAATGTTAGAGAAAACATGATATCATACTTCCAATGTGCCAGATAGTCACTGGATGACATGCTGTTAAAATGAAACTTGGGGAGGGATGCACATTTCAAATTTTGACACAGACAACTAAAATTGTTGCTACACACAAACTCATTTAAAAAGTGCTAAGGAAGCTCAAAACACAATGAATCTGAGCTCAGTTACATTAGTGAAATTAGGAGTTCCATCTGTATCAACAGCTGGAATTATACCAAAGTACAATAAAATTAGAGTTCAGACCATTATTTGGGACACCTCCTCAGAACCCAATTGGAAGGGTTCTCCAAGACCACACACTGGTTGAATGGTTAATACATAGGATCTATATTGTTTTGTCCAACAAAATTTCTGACCATCTATGTGGCCACAAACACTGGGATTCGTCAAGGCCCATTAAATTTCAATTGTTTGCCCATCTGAATAACTTGATTAATAAAATTACTCCTACAACACACTTTCACATCTGAACTCCAATATGAACTCTTTCCAAATTCAAGGGCTCCTATACAGGAAAAGGATCTTACACAGAAGAATAAAATGTTTAAAGGAAAGAGGATATTTACAAGCTCATTTGAAGAAATATGAAATCAAGTATAAATTAACACATACATCTACACAGAGGGTGGACTACTAGTGGCTGAGAGTGGGCCAGGTCCTCTGGTACACATTAACATAGTGCACTGAAGCAGGCTCAGATGCAGGTCTATGACACTGTGCAGGAATAAGGGGTATCACTTTTGAGGTCTGAGGCTTGGCTAGCTGATTAGCTGAACCCATAGCACCTGAGAAAGAGGTGTACCTTAATTAGCTGACCCTTACATACAGGCAACAGCAAACAACGGCTGAGAAGTGAAGGAAATGCAACACTTTCCAGGAAATCAAGGGGTCAGAGGCAGGGTCCCAACACCAGTGGACTGCTATTGAAGTTACTGTTGAAGAGAACTATACCGGACAACCAAATGGACAAAACGGGAGACTGGTTGGGAAGTCTGTGTTGCTGATGCCCTGAGGTAAAAGCCAGGAAATCTAGTTACTAGAATTATGGGTGGAAGATTAAGATTTCCATAGGGATTTCAACAACTTCCATCCCACCATCAATCTTAGCCTGGACCAGTCCATACAAGAGATCCACATCCTTGACGGTACAGTACAATGAAATGATGGCCACATTTCCACCACCTTATACCGGAAACTTACCAGCTGTTACACTTACCTACATGCCTCTAGTTTCCATCCTGGCCACATTACATGATTGACTGTTTACAGGCCCTAAAATGCAACCAGATTTACTCCAATCTTACAGACAAAGAGGAACACCTACAGCATTCCTAAAACTTAAATACCCACCCATGGGAGTGAAAAAACAGATTGACAGAGCCAGGTGAGCACCCAGGCATCAGATTCGTCAAGATAGGCCCAACAAACAAAACCACAGAACCCCACTAGTCATCACCTACAGCCCCCAACTTAAACCCCTCCAGTGCATCATTAACAATCTGAAAAACACTCCCTCGCTCTGAGGCCTTAGTAGACAAGCCAGTGATTGCCTACACACAACCCCATAACCTGAAAAAACTATTTCCGGTAATCCCGCATTACACCTCACCCAGGAACCTTCCTCTGCAATAAACTCTATTGCCAATTCTGTCCACTCATCTATACAAGCGACATTATCACAGGACCTAAACACAAGCTACCACATCAGAGGCTCATACAACTGCACATCCTCTAATGTAGTATATGCCACCAAGTGCCAACAATGCTCCTCTGCCATGTATATTGGCCAAACTGGACAGTCTCTGCGATGAAGGATTAATAGATACAAATCAGATATTTGAAATACAAAAACCTCCTGGAGAACATTTTAACCTGCCTGGATACTCACTAATGGATCTGGAAGTGGCCATTCTCTTACAGAATAATTTCAGGAACCAATTAGAGAGAAAATCTGTGGAACTGGCCTTCATATGCAAATTTGACACATTCAGCCAGGGACTGAACAAAGACATTTCTTGGATAGGTCGTTATATTCAACACCCAAATGACATCAAACGTTAAGTATTGGATACTTATGGCCCACTCTATTAACCTCATTTGCACCAACACTTTAATTGACAGGTTTTTTTCCCCTTCTCTCCCTTTTTCTGCTTTATATTTGTCCCTCTGTGCCTCTTGCTCCATATGTGTCATCTGAAGGAGTGGGTTGTGTCTGCAGAAGCTCATGATACTAGCTATATTTTTTCTTAGTCTAAGGTGCTACAGGACCACTTTTTTTTAGAAGACTAATTTGGGGGGAAAGGATTGCTATACTTGCACAGACCAAAGAAAGGCTCTACAAAAGGCTTTTAGTTTTGCTAACGAGGCTCAGTTGCTTCCCTCCATTCCCAAAGAAAGCTTAGTCAAATTAGCCTGAGGGAGTGGGCTGAGCGTAGCCCGATAAGAAGAGTTAGCTATCCAATAGGCCTAATCCTTTACATGCATAAAAATCCTAGTCAAGATCTGAGTGCAGAGAATTAAGCTCTCTGTCAACACACAATACTGCAGGGGACTTGGTTTTCTTTAAATTTTCAGGAAGGATGTTGTGGTTAAGTAAGGATTCAAGTAGCTGGGTAAAACAAATGTTTAACTGTTTTATGAACGAAGTCTTAAAAACAAACCATCAGCATTAAAATAATTGATTGTTAACTCTTGGGAATACCTGCCATGTTTTTATTTGGATGCCTATAGTAAATATTGGTTTCTATTTTTGATTAAAATTAAGAGCTTCAGAAGTGTTTGCTTTCAACATTACACTAATCACTCTTGATCCTCTGCCAGAACTTCTTCCTGCAATCCAAATACGCTGATGCAATTACAATATTAACTATTGTAATCGGTACATGAGGCATTTTAGCATGCAGTGCTCCTTCTTACCTTTGTTTTAGATGAAATGCTAACCCCATCTTACCAGCAAGGGAAACCAAGTCAACAGCAGCAAACAAACAAACAAACAAACAAAAACCAGCCACATGCCTCCATTCCTGTCAAACTAGAAAGTTTCCTATTTTCTTCTTTGATCTCTTCTAAATCTCACTCTTTTTCAATATTACCTACACAGAGTTAATATACTATATAAAGAAGAAAATTTAAAGAGAACCAACAGGGAACATTCTTTAAACAAGTCTCCACAAAATCCTATTTTAATTCTTATGTTATCTCTTCCCTTCCCTGTATTTTGCTTACTGTATTTTGCTTACTTTTATCTTTGAAAAGTCATGGCGATCGGGAGAAATCCCGGATGACTGGAGAAAGACAAATATAGTGCCCATCTTCAAAAAAGGGAAGGAGGACAATCCAGGGAACTATAGGCCGGTCAGTCTTACCACGGTTCCTGGAAAAATCATGGAAGGGATCCTTAAGGAATCCATTTTGAGGCACTTGGAAGAGAGGAAAGTGATTAGGAATAGTCAGCATGGATTCACAAAGGGAAAGTCGTGCCTGACCAATCTGATTAGCTTCTATGATGAGGTAACTGGCTCTGTGGACGTGGGAAAGTTAATGGATGTGATATACCTTGACTTCAGCAAGGCTTTTGATACAGTCTCCCACAATATTCTTGCCAGCAAGTTAAGGGAATGAGGATTGGATAAATGGGCGGTAAGATGGATAGAAAACTGGCTAGAAGGCCAGGCCCAGAGGGTAGTGATCAACGGCTCGATGTCAGGATGGCGGTCGGTTTCTAGCGGAGTGCCCCAAGGTTCAGTTCTAGGACCGGTTTTGTTCAATATCTTTATTAATGACCTGCATGAGGGGATGGATTGCACTCTCAGCAAGTTTGCGGATGACACTAAGCTAGGGGGAGAGGTAGACACGCTTGAGGGCAGAGATAGGGTCCAGAGCGACTTAGACAAATTGGAGGATTGGGCCACAAGAAATCTGATGAGGTTCAACAAGGACAAGTGCAGAGTCCTGCACTTGGGACAGAAGAATCCCAAGCATAGTTACAAGCTGGGGACCAACCAGTTAAGCAGTAGTTCTGCAGAAAAGGACCTGGGGGTTACAGTGGATGAAAAGCTGGATATGAGTCAACAGTGTGCCCTTGTAGCCAAGAAGGCTAATGGCATATTAGGTTGCATTAAGAGGAGCATTGCCAGCAGATCCAGAGAAGTGATTATTCCCCTTTATACGGCTTTGGTGAGGCCACATCTGCAGTATTGTGTCCAGTTCTGGGCCCCCCACTACAAAA
>JANRFK010004149.1:54007860-54026687 GCA_030068395.1 Apalone spinifera
GGGTTGATTTAGTTGGGATTGGTCCTGCCTAGAGCAGGGGGCTGAACTTGATGATTTTCTGAGGTCTCTTCCAGCTCTATCGTTCTATAATTCTATGATACGGCACTCACATGACTGGAGAAGGACAAATATAGTGCCCATCTATAAAAAGGGAAAGAACAACAACTCAGTAAACTACAGACCAGTCAGTTTAACTTCTGTGCCAGGAAAGATAATGGAGCAATTAAGGAAATCTGCAAACACTTGGAAGATAATAAGGTGATAGGGAACAGCCAGCATGGATTTGTAAAGAACAAATCATGTCAAACCAATCTGATATGCTTTCTTTGATAGGATAACGAGTCTTGTGGATAAGGGAGAAGCAGTGGACATGGTATACCTAGACTTTAGTAAGGCCTTTGATATGGTCTCACATGATATTCTTAGCAATAAACTAGGCAGAGACAACTTAGGATGGGTCTACTAGAAGATGGGTGCATAACTGGCTGGATAATTGTTGTCAGAGTAGTTATTAATGGTTCATAATCCTGCTGGAAAGGTACAACAAGTGGGGTTCTACAGGGTCTGTTTTGGGACTGGTTCTGTTCAATATCTTTATCAACGTTTTAGATAATGGCATAGAGAGTACCCTTATTAAGTTTGCAGATGATACCAAGCTGGGAGGGGTTGCAACTGCTTTGGAGGATAGGGTCATAATTCAAAATGATCTGGACAAATTGAAGACATGGTCTGATGTAAACAGGATGAAGTTTAATAAGGACAAATGTAAAGTGCTCCACTTAGGAAGGAACAATCCGTTTCACACATACAGAATGGGAAGCGACTGTCTATGAGGAGGGAGTATGGCAGAAAGGAATCTAGGGGTTATAGCGGACCACAAGCTAAATATAATTCAACAGTGTGATGCTGTTACAAAAAAAGCAAACATGATGCTAGGATGCATTAACAGGTGTGTTGTGAGCAAGATACAACAAGTCATTCTTCCGCTCTACTCCGCGCTGATTAGGCCTCAGTTGGCGTATTTTGTCCAGTTCTGGGCATCACATTTCAAGAAAGATGTGGAGAAATTGGAGAAGGTCCAGAGAAGAGCAACAAGAATGGTGTTCTCTAAACCTTTAATGACCTACAAAGGAAGACTGAAATAATTGGGTTTGTTTAGTTTGGAAAAGAGCAGATTGAGAGGGCAAATGATAGCAGTTTTCAGTTATCTAAAAGGGTGTCACAACGAGGAGGGAGAAAAATTTTTCTTCCTGGCCTCCGAGGATAGAAGCAGCAGCAATGGGCTTAAACTGCAGCAAGGGAGGTTTAAGTTGGACATTAGGAATAAGTTCCTAACTGGAATAGTGGTTAAACACTAGAATAAATTGCCTAGGGAGGGTTGTGAAATCTCCGTCTCTGCAGATATTTAAGAGTAGGTAAGATAAATGTCCATCAGGGATGGTCTAGACAGTACTGGGTCACGCCATGATGGCAGGGGCCTGGACTCAACCTCTCGAGGTCCCTTTTAGTCCTAGTATTCTATGATTCTATAACTTGTGTATGCCAGAATTTGAGCCCCACACCTGCAATCTGTTGCAACCATGCAAAGCACCACTGAAGTCAGAGTCAAGAGAACAGAAGTCCACCCAGAATCAGCAAATTGCAGGACCATGGCCTTAGAACTGCAAACTTTTCAAGGAAGCCCTGCCTTTGTGGCCTAGTGATATCATTTTAGGAGTTAAGTGATTTACAGCTCTACCATTTTAAACATTCTGTATTCTGGAAACTCCTGATGGTACCTTTGAAAATTCTTCATCACAAAGTAAGTGTGGTCCTTATTATGTACTCCTTTACTAATGAAAAAAAACCACAGTTGTCCTCTCAGACTGCACAGTTCTCAGGGCGTTTAAAACTCTATTATTGTACTGATTTAAGTTTTTTTTAGAAAACTGACAGTTGACCATAAAAAAAATGTGTTTTGTTTTAAATCTGCTGCCTGTAAATTTCATTGGGTCAACTTCCTGTGTTATGTTAATGAAGGAATAAACAACATTTCCTGATTCTATTTTTCCCACGTCATTCATGCTTTTTCTAAACCTGTAAAGTATCCCCCGATCCTTTAACCATGTATTTTACAGGCTGAAAAGTCCCTGTCTTGTTAATCTTTCCCCATGTGGAAAGAGTTTCTTACCCTTTCTGTATCTTTTCCAAATCCAATTACATCTTTTTTAGATGGGATGACCAAATTTTCATGCAGTATTCAAGGTGTTGGCATACCATGACTTTGTAGAAGATATTTGTCTTACCTATTCCTTTCCTAATGAGTCTCAATATTCTACAATTTTCCCCCCCTTTCTGAATTCTGTATTAAGCATGATTTGACGTTTTGTTCAAATTAAGACAATTACACAAGTATAAAACTGGAACAGAAAAAATTGCAAATCAGGCCCAAGAAGTTTGCATTGTATATCACTCAGTACGGCATGCAGTGTTGTTGGGCAGCAGGCAGGGCATTTTAACTCCACTATGAGGCAAAGTGTAATGCAGAGCCATGTTCCAGTGGTATTTTCAGAACTGCTATCATCTTTATTCTTGCATCTGATGCAAGTCTCTCAGCAGAGCCTCAAAGGTACTTTTCTGTGGAACATGGGCCAGCTCTTCCTCTCAGATCTCACTAACACAAGTGAATTAAGAGAAATACATACAACTTCTGAATAAGCAACAAAATAAATTGTAATTGATAATCATTTAAAGGAATGATTAATACACCAAAATTACTATCAATAAGTGGATCCATAATGGTATTTCTTGTGATTCTGTTTGGCAAATAAGTTAATCATGCCTATATTGGTTTTCCCAGATAGCATTGAGGAAGCATGTTGTCTGATTGGTCAATAGTTGTGGTAGAGCTATTTTATATCTGCATTTATATATACACATGAAGTGTGTGAATCTGTTAAGATAATTATGTGCTTACTATTAGAAAACAATTACAATAATCTAAAATTAAATATGCAAAGAGTATGTAAGTTTTGGATAGCCTTTATTCTAGAAATGTCAAGAAGGTACACCAAGTGACTAGAAACATTTAGCACATCTTAAGACATTTTTCATACACTAAAGTTTAAAATACTCATATTCAATACCCATTCCTCTATTATACTTCTTGCTGCTGTAAGCCTTAAAAATGTTACTTTCCTTTTTTTCCCCTATCAAGTTATTGTTAAAAGCCCTAAACAGAAGAGTATCAGAGGAGTAGCCATGTTAATTTGGATCTGCAAAAGCGACAAGGAGTCTGGTGGCCCCTTACAGACTAACAGATATATTGGAGCATAAGCTTTCGTGGGCAAAGACCCACTTCGTCAGATGCATGTAGTGGAAATTTCCAGCAATTCAAGAATTTTCTGGAACCTTCCATGACATGCATCTGATAAAGTGGGTCTTTTCCCATGAAAGCTTATGCTCCAATACATCTGCTAGTTTATAAGGTGCCACAGGACTTCTTGTTGCTAAACAGAAGAGTTACACTTTACACCAAAACAATAGAATTATTTTTGGTAGGGAGTTATGGCTCAAGTTACCTATTTCTTCACTGATCTTCAGAAACTTATGCAAGAAATACTGTTCTGAGCTTGTACTTGTGGTTCATTTCTCAACTGCCCAAGTGCAGAACACCAGACTCAAGTGGACCAGTGTGGCCAACAGCTCAGTGCTAATTATCTGGACTATATCCATCCCATAGGTGGGAACAGTTTGGGCAGGAGACATCCATCAATATAAAGAAGAACTCATGTATCTTGCATGAAATTAGTATTCCACTAGCTGCCTGAAGATGGTAGCAAGTGAATGAAAAAAGTGAACTTTCTGAAGCAGCCTTATGAGTTGTGTCCAAGTTAAAATGCCTGAGCAGGACACATCTATAAAGGCAATACCATCACTGACCTAACCATGTAAACCACCACATCAGAGGCTCATACAGCAGTACAGCCACTAACATTATCTATGCCATCAAGTGCCAGCAGTGCCCCATTGCCATGTATATTGGCCAATTCTGACAGGCTTTACTTGAAAGAATTAATGGAGATAAATCAGATCGTCAAAGAGGCAACATACAGAAATCTGTAGGGAAACATTTTAGCGTACCTGGGTACTCATTAATGACTCTCAAAGTCACCCTATTATCCCCAACTAATTTCAAAAGCCAGTTTGACAGGAACTCTACAGAACTTTGACTTACAAGTTAGATTCCCAACAACAGAAGTATAAACGAAGACATTGGCTGGATGGCCCACTACATTCGACATCCTAATGACATAATACCCTTTGTTTGATTTAAGGGGGTTCTAAGTATTCTGATCAGCTTCATTTAGCATGGACACTCTAATTGACCATTTCTTTTCCTCCTCTTTCCTCCCACTGTTCTCTTTCTCTGCTATTGATTTGAAAACTGGACTAACCCCTTAAACTCCAGCCATCTGAAGAAGTAGGTTGTGCCCACGAAACCTCATGACACCATTTACATTTTTGTTAGTCTCTAAGGTGCAAGACTATTTGGTTTTTTTAAGTTTTTACCAGCATACATGACTAGTCACAGAAGGGCATGCACTGCTGAATGAGCTTCAGAAGAGCTGTTATTATTTCTTCTTTCCTTAGATATGCATAAACTATACAACCTAGAATCAAACGCCAAGATGTTGGATCCACTCCAAGAAGTTGGTTCACTGGGAAAGTTTATTATAAAGACATAGTCCTCCCCAACCACCCTCCCCAGCATTGTCATAGCCATATCCTGAACTACTTTGTTCTCCAAAGTTTCCCAACTAACAGGGTCTCCAAAAAGAAAATTCATTTTTATTCTGAAGGTTAAAAATCAGAAAAATTACAATTTTGAAAAACTCTAGAGAAAGTTGCAAACTCAAGGAGAAGCAATTTGTATTGTGTTATTGCTGTTATACGAAGTGGAGAATCCAAGTTAGAAAGAATAGGTAGGTACGCTGAAGCAAGCCTCTGAGGTCTATCGGTTACAAAAGCTTGACTTGCAGAGGTTATATTTTGAATTTATGGTTATGTCTACACTACAGAGGAAAATCAAAGCTGCTGCTGCCAATCTTCCAGGACTCAAATTAGTGATCTAGTTAAGACAACTAATTTGAAGTGAGGGGGGCACTCTGGTTGATTATTAAGGAAAGTCAAAGGAAGACTGTTCTTCCTTCAAGTTCCTGCCATACAGACAGCCCCAACAGCCAAATTAAGCTACTTAGACTTCAGCTACACAATTATCATAGCTGAAGTTATCTTAATTCGACTTTGTCCCGTAGTATAGACATACCCTTACTGATGAAGAGCAGATAAGTTAATCTTTACAGTTTCACTGCAACTGAGGTATCAATATTTGGCTGAAATATTGCCAACTGCTAGGGACTTATTGTGGCTGATATGGAAACTGGGTCCCGATTTTTTTTAAAGATATTACTTGATTTTTTTCCAGTGACATGGCTTTTATAGCAGCTCTCTTGCACAAGTTAAAACCTTCAGAAGGGGACTGTTAATGAAGAATGGGAAGAGCAGTAATCAGGTTGTTGTTAAATCCTATAGGTATTTCCCTGCTAGTCAGCCAGAGGTTGATAACTCCTTGTCTTCTGAACTGGATTCTCCATCTCCATTACATTAAGTGTAAAAATGTAATAAAAGCCAAAAAGGAGTTTGAAGAACAGCTAGCCAAAAACTCAAAAGGTAATAAAATGTTTTTTTAAGTACAACAAGTAGGGCCCGTGAACGATTGAGACACAAAAGGAGCACTTAAAGATGATAAAGTCATTGTGGACAAACTAAATGAATTGTTTGCTTCAGTCTTCACGGCTGAAGATGTTAGGGAGATTCCCAAACCTCAACCATCCTTTGTAGGTGACAAATCTGAGGACTTGTCACAGACTGAAGTGTCATTAGAGGAGGTTTTGGAATTAATTGATCAACTTAACAGTAACAAGTCACCAGGACCAGACGGCATTGACTGAAGAGTTCTAAAAACTCAAATGTGAAATTGCGGAACTATTAACTATGGTCTGTAACCTATCCTTTAAATTGGCTTCTGTATCCAATGACTGGAAGATAGCTAATGTAACACCAATATTTAAAAAGGACTCTAGAGGCATTCCCGGCAATTACAGACCAGTAAATCTAACGTCAATACCGGGCAAATTAGTTGAAACAATAGTAAAGAATAAAATTGTCAGACACATAGAAGAACATAATTTGTTGGGCAAAAGTCAACATGGTTTCTGTAAAGGGAAATCACGCCTTACTAATCTGTTAGAGTTCTTTGAAGGGGTCAACAAAGATGTGGACAAGGGGATCCAGTAGATATAGTGTACTTAGATTTCCAGAAAGCCTTTGACAAGATCCCTCACCAAAGGCTTTTATGTAAATTAAGTTGGCATGGGATAAGAGGGAAGATCCTTTAGTGGACTGAGAACTAGTTAAAAGACAGGAAAAAAAGGGTAGGAATAAATGGTAAATTTTCAGAATGGAGAGGGGTAACTAGCGGTGTTCCCCAAGGGTCAGTCCTAGGACCAATCCTATTCAACATATTCATAAATTATCTGGAGAAAGGGGTAAACAGTGAGGTGGCAAAGTTTGCAGACGACACTAAACTGCTCAAGATAGTTAAAACCAAAGCAGACTGTGGAGAACTTCAAAAAGATCTCACCAAACTGAGTGATTGGTCAACAAAATGGCAAATGAAATTTAATGTGGGTAAATGTAAAGTAATGCACATTGGAAAAAATAACCCCAACTTACATACAATATGATGGGGGCTAATTTAGCTACAACTAATCAGGAAAGATCTTGAAGTCATCGTGGATAGTTCTCTGAAGACGTCCACACAGTGTGCAGCGGCAGTCAAAAAAGCAAACAGGATGTTAGGAATCATTAAAAAAGGGATAGAGAATAAGACAGAGAATATCTTATTGCCCTTATATAAATCCATGGTATGCCCACATCTTGAATACTGCATACAGATGTGGTCTCCTCATCTCAAAAAAAGATATTCTGGCATTAGAAAAGGTTCAGGGAAGGGCAACTAATATGATTAGGGATTTGGAATGGGTCCCATATGAGGAGAGATTAAAGAGACCGGGACTGTTCAGCTTGTAAAAGAGGAGACTAAGGGGGGATATGATAGAGGTCTATAAAATCATGAGTGGTGTGGAGAAAGTGAATAAGGAAAAGTTATTTACTTGTTCCCATAATAGAAGAACTAGGAGCCACCAAATGAAATTAATGGGCAGCAGGTTTAAAACAAATAAAAGAATGTTCTTCTTCACACAGCGCATAGTCAATCTGTGGAACTCCTTGCCTGAGGAGGTTGTGAAGGCTAGGACTATAACAGGGTTTAAAAGAGAACTAGATAAATTCATGGCGGTTAAGTCCATTCATGGCTATTAGCCAGTCTGGGTAAGGAATGGCGTCCCTAGCTTCTGTTTGTCGGAGGCTGGAGATGGATGGCAGGAGAAAGATTGCTTGATCATTACCTGTTCCATTCACTCCCTCTGGGACACCTGGCATTGGCCACTGTCAGCAGACAGGATACTGGGCTGGATGAACCTTTGGTCTGACCCAGTATGGCCGTTCTTATCTACTCTGTCATATTCACTTCAAAGGAGAAAACTGAGCAAACATTGTTCACAAGGTACACGCTAGTGGGGTCAGAGGGAAGAAAGGATGATGTAAATTAGTGCATACACTCCTGAAACAAATTTTGGGCTATTAGTTTTCTGATCATTTTATCCCTTCTAAAATAAAGTCAGAAAGAGTGACCCTTCATTAGCGAAAATATTCTACAAGACATTACCGAGGCAATATTTTCGATCATATCTTCAGCTTGATGTTAGAATTCTAAGTAGGCTTATTCATCCCATATAAATGTTGTGCAGTGTACTGTCCTTTGTTAATCTAAATAACTATTATCCAATATCCACTTACAAATTATATAACTTTAAGATGTACAGAACTTCATAGGCTATCACAGGAAAGAGTAAATATTCAACATGGCAGCAAATCATGACAAATCTATTAGAAGCTAACAATTTACAATACATTACAGAGACAAAATCTAAACAACGATGTTTGGTTCTAAGTTTTTCTTGAACCCTTTTTGTTTGTCATGTTCACAGTGACATGCAGTGTTCAGACACAGCACGCCCAGCTAGTACAGATACAAATAAGCACAGTGTGATGGATAGGAGGGGTGCTGGCCAGCACCTGGTAACTAAGGGGTTACACTCCGGCAGCTAGCGAGGTTGTTGGCAGGGAGCCAGAAGAACCAAGGGGGATAGAATGCTGAAATTTGCATTATGTAAGACACCTTGCCTGTTTTCTTTGTGTGGAAGAGTTAAAACAGGAGTTGAGACACACAAAATCATTCAAACTAAGGCAGGATTACTATGTCTCCAAGGAATATGGGGCCTGGAAGTGGACTTAACCCAGAAGGGATCGTGAGTAAATAAAGGGGGAAGCGTATCCCATCGCAATCAGGGTATTTCTCTTTATTTTTGTGTTTTGAACTGCTCTGTGAGAATCTATGCCTCCCCTCCCCTGTTCACTAAGAGTTGTTTTACTTAGTTGCTCTGTAACACCCAGAAATCAAGTATGTTTTATCAAGTACATCTTGTTTTGTAATAAAAATCACTTTAAGGTGATTTGATGTGTGTGTCCTGAAAAGTATAGGAGGTCTATCTGTGTGTGTGTGTCAGCATCTCTCAGACTAAGAGGCCAGCTACCAGAGACTGCAGTTTGTTTTTCCTCTTGTTTTTCAAGCTCTTTTGTAGTAAAAGAGCTTGGGGTACCCCGGGGAGGGGGGGGGGGAGGAATTCAAGTGTCCGTCCCTTTTTTAGGGTAAATCACTTGACAGTGGCAGCCACCTCCCAAGTCAGCAAATCTATGACTGGGGTGGGTTTTTTGTAAGCAAAGCTTAGAGGCCAAACTATTTAACATGTTTGCAGACCCCCACCTTCTGCATTCGAAGTGCCAGAGTGGGGAATAGTCCTGACACACAGACTCAACACACTGCTTACATGAGCATACAGTGTCCTATACGCCTGAATCTTAGGGTGTAGGATTTGGAGTAGGATAGAGCAAGCAGTGCCTCCCACATCTACCATGATATTTTTAGCAATTTAATGGCCTACTACAAAAGCCTTTCCCTGTCACTGTGAAAGAATCCAGCAGCAGGAGGCACTAGCAGACAGCTGCCAGAGCCTTTCCCTGCTACTACTCCCATGACGGAGAGCCTTTCACTGCTGCCTATAGCTACACACCTCAATGAGCATGGATGCAACTTACCTCTCACCATAGTGCATAGCGGTATGTTTCCTATGCTCTGACAGCACAGGCAGAAGTGGAGAAGGTAGAAGTCAAGCAGCTGTTTTCTGTTTCTTTTAAAGCCCAGAACAAACAATAACTTTATAATAAAAGCTGACCTATGGTTAAATCTATTCTCTTGTCACCAGTCCACACTAATTCTTGCTGGATCTGGTAGAAAACTATTGCAACTAATGATTCACAAATAGTTTATTCACATTTTTTCCTGTATAACGATGTGCTCAAGAGACGCATAAATGCTGAACATTTCATGAGCTAGCTAGAGAACGCATATATTATCGTGCTCATGCATGATATCAATTTAGCCCTCTCCATACAATCCCCCGCAACCCGATGTTGCCACTGTTTATCAATGCCCCAAGTCATTCTGACAGCAAACCCATTCATTTCAGTGGTACAGCTATACATATTTCATACATTTATATAGCCATGTAATTGCTTCCTTCATACATGTACAGTGTCACATACCTTCAGGCAAAGAACTAGTAAAACAGCCAAGAGCTTAGTTTTTTAGCATAACCAATGGCATGGTCACTATATTTCAACACTACTGATTTCACCAAAAAAAACAAGCACTTTCAACCAACAAATCAGGATTCATCTGAGCCTTAGTACAGTAAGTTCCAAGAATTATTGTACTATGAAAGAAAATGTATCTGTACATACAACATGACTGGTGCTTAAATTTCACCTCAGGGAAAAAACCTAGTATGGTTTTAATGTACATCACACACCATGAAAGCCTAATTGCTGATTTTCATACAGAATATCATGTAATTCAAATAAAAAAAGATGGTGTCTTCAAAACAAGTCTCAAGATTAAAGTTGACACCAACAATGGAAAAAAATTCTGTGGAACTGTTCGGAGACAGACATTCAAATTTGTTACTGGTGTAATATCAATGAAATGAACAGAGTTACACAGGAATAAATACAGTATTTGAAGTGTTGCACAGAATCCAAAAGATCTCTAGCCACACTTGAATTCAGAAAAATCCCATGAGTACCATCATCGCTACTAGTGGAAAAAAAATCTACTTCTTGGAGCAAAATGAAGAGACTCGATAAAATAAATCAGTTGACCCTTTTACATACGTAAAAAAGTGTTCAGTTTTCAGTGTATCTGAAAAAAATGGGTCTTTCTTTGCCATTTTGGAAACTTATAGGTGTGAGAGGAGAGAAAAACTGCAAGGAACTAACAGATTTTACAGATTTCAAAGCTAAGTGATGCAGTGCTCCTATGTAAAAATATGGTAAGGATTCCGAGTCCATGAAAAAGCATAAACTATTTTAAATACACTTCTCCCTCCCAAAAATGAAACTTGATTCCAAAAATCACCTTCATGTGCCAGTTAAATACAAAAATCATATGTTCATTATCTTATCACTGTTTAATAGTCTGAAATTATAATCCCAGGCATATGTAGTTCTAATCAATTTCTGTGATTAAAATTCTAAACAAATTAGTATTTAACACACGAAAAACCTCTGATTTGCCTGAAGTGCGCAAGATTACATTGCAAGATGTATCATAAGCACTGCACACAAAAGCATAACTTGATAAATATCTACAGACAGATGTCATGTACATGCCTGCGCAAGATCCAAAAATGAGGAACTGCCTCTTTCAAAAGGTAAAAAATAAGTAATTGTTTTAGTAAATGTAGCACATTCCCCCTCCCCCCCAAGTTTACCTCTAATAACTGTAGTTTAGAAAAAAAAAGAGTAGTTTGAATAGCTTAATCTACATAATGCAAAATAAAATTAAAATATCCAATTTTAATGTCGTTACCCATAATTCCAGTGAGGGTGGTTAAATGCTGGAATAAGATTCCTAGGGAGGTTGTAGAACCGGTCATTGGCAGTATTAAAGTGAAGGTTAGACAAACATCTATCAGGGATGATGTAGATGGTGCTTGGTCCTGTCATGAGGGCAGAGAACTGGATTTGATGACCTCTCAAGCTCACTTCCAATTCTAGTATTCTATGAATTTATGATTTACTATTGTAATATTTACCTTCTGATATCACAGAAGAGTATTTTAGCACTGCTTCTATAAAACCAGGACATAAATATATTAAATGAAAATTTGCAAGTCAACTCTGCTCAAGTACAACCAAATCAATTCAGTAAATATGCCAGATATTTACAGCTACTGAAAAAATCCCAATCTAAACGGGCTATTCCAGCTGCAGTTTCCTTACAAAATCCATGTATTGCTCAGCAGTATGCAAATTTATTCAATGGCAACTGAGCTGCTGATCTTAACTATATTTTAGGAACAACTCAAAAAGCTTCCATTAATATGGACATCTTAATATGAGCATATCAAGGATACATTCTTATTTTCTAAGAAGATCTTTAGCTACATGGTGACAGAAAACACAGTGTAGGATGACCAAAAATGTCTCAGTTTCATAATTCTTAATCTATAAACATACATTATGCTTGGAAGGGAGATTGACTTCAACATGCATTGTATGTGTTTTGTGTTGGTTAATACAGATAACTAACGTCATGCCTTCCTTTTAGCATTCTGAAGTTGAGAAAGATTCATTTTTCTGACTCTAGCATTTTCACACACAAAAATTCTATTTAACCTTTCCCAGAAAAAAGGTATTTTAAAGTACTTGGTTTCAAAACTGAGAAGAGCCTTTGCTATTTGTTTAAGAGAAAAAACACAGCATCATTTATTGTACAATATCATACAGAATTAATTTAAAACAATTTGTGATCTATCAGAAGTCATTAGGGTATGGTATAGTTCAAATATAAGCCAAACACAGTCTTACCTTATTGTACCCAAATTGCAAAGTTTCTCCAGTTTTCAGCTTGCAGCTATCTAGCATAGTGGAATAGGAGTGAACAGATCATCTTTTACTTAAAAAAAAAAAGGTACTTGCACATCCACAATTAGTAGTTCTGAGCTGATAACAGCTAAGCAACACTGTTAACCTCCAGCTGGCAGCAACAGCCTCTTTGCAAATATCACTTGCCTGCTGCTCTGAAATGCAGCTACTCAGAATGAAAGTAAGAGGAAAACGTGATCTGTGAATACTGTTGCTTCATAGTTGAGTCATATCCTTTGAAGCTATCTCCCCCCCACCTCAAAAAAGATTAAGAACTGCCTCTTCCTCCAGCGCTAAATGCTCAACACAGAGTGCACCGTAAATGAGTAGGGAGTGTGGGTTTTACATGTACATAAAAACAAACAATCCAAATGCTCAACATTTATCAGTTAAAACTTTCATTTACTATTTTACATGTTTTCCCCATAGAAGTCATGTATGCCTCTCTATGATGTACGTGATGACACAGCAAAAGAATCTATGGGAAGAAGAGATATGTACTATAATAGTGACCACACATGTGGTTACAAGCTTGTCCATGTAAAGATGTCCAGTGCATTATAAAAACGTGGGAGAGAAATTGTTAATGAGAATTATTTTTTTTTAAAGTCTATTTCTTTTAAAAAAAATCCTCAACTGTAGATATTTATTATCCTTAAAATATCCTGAACTGCGTTGCCAGTCTCTTGTGACAACAAAACATTTGTTGCCTCTGAATTGGAGCTATTTTTTCAACTTTGTCAACATTCCATTTTTGTATCAGTCTTGGTCCTAGGATCTGAGAGAAATGCTGATGAGGTCCAGTAAAGATACCACATGACTCGCTTTGTGTCTCTAGTTTTCTACGTTAAAGTAGTTCCAGGGTTAAATATTAAAATAACCCCCCCCCCAAGAATTCAAACACTATCTAGAAGATTCACAAATGAAATTTTTCTACTGAGAGAAAAAAAACCCCACGGATTTCATACTGAATATGGGTGCATGACGGCAGAAGAAGGGTTCAGGGGGAAATCACAAAGGAAAATGTAGCCAACATGGAGTTTGGATTTACTATGAAACCATGTTTATGTATAATCAAATTAACACAAGCATTCCACTTCTACTTATGCTACATTCATGACATCACACGGACCCACAGGAAAGAGACCCTTGAAGAATCTCTCAGGCATTTCAACTTCCACCTCACTATCAACCTCAGCCTGGGTAAGTCCACATGAGAGATCCACTTCCTTGACACTACAGTACTATCAAGTAAGCGACACATTTCCACCACCCTATACCAGAAACCTACTGACCACTACACTTACCTTCATGCCTCTAGCTTCCATCTCCAAATACATTTCTCAATCTATTGTATACAGGCAAGCCATACGATACAATCATATTTGCTCCAATCCCACAGACAGAGACAAATACCTATAGGATATATATAGGTCATTCATAAAACTGAAATACGCAGCCGGAGAAGTGAAATATCAGATCAATAGAGCCAAGGAAGTACCCAGACATCAACTATTTCAAGACAGGCCAAAGAGAGAAGAGAGAATTCCACTTGTCAACACCTACAGACAACAACTGAAACCACTCCAATGTATGATCAACAATCTACAACCTATCCTGGAAAATGACCCCTCGCTCTCAGAGGCCTTGGGGGAAAAAGGCCAATCCTCATTTACAGACAATCCCCTAACCTCAAACAAATTATTTCAAATAACCACAATAATGATCGATCATCCAGGAAGCCACCCTGCAATCAGCCCCCATGCCAACTCTGCCCACACATCTACACAAGTGATTTCATCACTTGACCCAACCACATCAGCCACCAAATCAGAGGCTAATTTAACTGCACATCCACTAATGTGATCTATGCCGTCCAATGCCAACAATGCCGCACTGCCATGTATATTGGCAAGACTGGGCAGTCTCTACGGGAAAGAATTAATGGACACAAATCAGATATCCGAAAATGCATTACACAAAAACCTGTTAGAGAACACTTGAATCTACCTGGACACTCATTAAAGGATCTCCAAGTCACCATTTCATTTCAGGCAAATTCCACAAGCCAAATACACAGAGAAGGATTGGAACTGAACTTCATTTACAAGTTTAATTCTTACGCAAATGGTATGAACAAAGACATTGGCTAGCTTGCACACTACCTTCCACATCCTATGACTTAACCTACCAACCAACCAATGGAGAAGAAGTGGAGGAAAAGGAGATGCCTTTTATTTCAAAGTATTTTCAATATGTATATTGCCTCCTTACTGGTGAAGAATTTAATTCCCCACTTAATACTTGTCTAAATGAGGAATGAGTCCACTGAATCTGAACTGATATAAGTAGTGCCAGGAGAATCAGGCTCGATAAATGTCAAAATTCAAATGGTTTTCTTTATTAATTGCCACACAATTTTAATATTTCTAAACGCAAATGCTATCAAGCATTAAACATTTGTTATTGCTATAAAAAATAAATAAAAAAGAACCATGGCCTCCTGGAATTTCCTGTTTTCAGTTATTCTGCTGGGAGTGAAACATTACTATTTGTGCATCTTATGGATCCCTCTTCCACAGGGCTACTCAACCAGAGCCGGCCCAAGCTACAGGCGGACAGGGCTACCACCTGGGATGCGCTCCATTGTCGGGGCGCCGCACAGGGCTGCCAGACCAGGCAGGGGCGGGGCCACGCATGCGCCAGGAGGCAGGTCCGCACATGCGCTGGTGCTCAGGGCCAGGGGCGGGGCTGCACATGCACTGCACTCCCGGGGGCAGCGCCGCATTCTTGGAGCCCCAGGCGCACGAATGGCTCAGGCCGGCCCTGTACTCAGCATGCAGCCCACAAGCTGTTTATTTGTGGCCCATTGTACAGTTTGGGTTTATGCAGGGTTCAGCACATGGTCTGCAGGTGGGATCCTTAAAACATGGCCTCCACTGGCAACACGTTTCAGAACTGCATGGTGTCTCCCTGATGAGGTGAGCATTGAAAGATGCAAGTAAATGGGTAGCTGGAACAGATGGGTACAGGGTGTCGGCGTTTCTAGCCCCCAGGGAGGCAGTCCTGGAAATGCCGGGGCATTGTGAGAGAAACAGCACTCATCTGCATGTATATTTGCAACCACATTTAAGTTGTGGTCCTCGGCATGTGCTTTGACTATCAGTGTGGCCCCTGGGGCTTCCAAAGTTTAGTAGCCCTGATCTACTGCTTTCTTTATTCAAATTAAGTATCACACCCCAATAGTCCCCTCCCCCAAAGGGTCCCCCGGGGAGGCAGGTCAGTATTATATATTAACACTGTTGCAAGCATCACAGGGCATTTTGGGAAAGATCAAAGGTGCGAGTGTGGAATGAATGAAGGATTCCTTCACAGGTTGTGAGAGGCCAAAGTGGGGGGAAGACGAAGGGAGCAGAGAACAAGTTAACTTCACACTCTGATTAGGCCCAAAGAGAAGACACTGCCTCCAGCCAGCTCAAGGCAACAGCACTCATCTGACTTTCGGCTACCTGCCGTAAGACAGACGGATTCAACAGAACAAATCTGCAAAGCCAGCCCATATCAAGCAAGAAAAGCAAAGGCCAGCACAGAGGAAAGCAAAGAGAACAACAGAGTCTAGCTGGCGTGTTTGGGAAAGTCAAGGAGACCACAGAAAGCCAGTTTGGACTATCACAAGGAGCACCAGGACCAGAGGTCATGGAATGGAACACCCCCATAGGAGCCCAGGACTTAAAACCCTCCTGAGAGCTGGAGCAATTCAGAGAGATCACAGCGGACCCTTGACGACCTGTGCTCCCAGGATCAAACTCCCATCCACCCTTCCCCCTCCTCTTCTTTCATTACATCCAGACCTGGCCAGCCTCAGGTATTGAGTATGAAAGTGGGTTAGGACTTGGGGCACTAACACTTTCTTCCTTCCTCTGAGTGATATGGGAAGCACCCATCACTCTCCCGTTATTTTATTATTTTATCAATAAAGCTTTGAAACTTAGGCACTTGGTGTGTTCTGTCATCTTCTCCCTTAATGATCCTGTGGCTTCAGCCCGATCATCTGACACGTCAGGCAGATTGGTAACAAAAATCTGTCAAAACAGTGCCACAGGAATCAATGGGTCCACATGGATGAAATAGCAGAGCAAGATATAGCCTCACACCTAAGATATAGCCTTATGCCTAGCACTAAGCAAGTACCAGAATATTCAGCCACCATTCCTGCATATCCATAGAAATATTTGCTTGTTTTAACTCAGTAAATTTTTATTTCCTAATTTTTTAAAAATAGGACCATAGTTATTTATATATCACCCCAATAGTAAACAATGATTCCAAGTTGCTTAGAGATATATTAGGACTGCCAAGTGATCAATCAATTTTTAATCTCACAATTTAAAACAATGTGGTTAGCACTGTGATTCATCACACTGCTTAACAATAGAATACCATATATTTAAATATTTTGGATGTTTTCTACATTTTCAAATATATTTATTTAAATTACAACATAGAATGCGAAGTGAACAGTGCTCAGTAATGCAAATTGCAACTATTTGCACCGTAAAAAAAAAAAAAAAAAAAAAAAAAAAAAAAAAAAAAAAAAAAAAAAAAAAAACACACCACCACACACAGTATTTTTCAAATTACCTAATGCAAATTACCAGTGCAATCTCCTTCATGGAAGATGAACTTACAAATATATAGACCTATACAAAAATATCTGTACTGAATAATACAACCATTTAAAACTTTAGAGCCTACAAGTCCACTCAGTCCTACCTTTTGTTCAGCCAATCAATCTAACAAGTTGGTTTACATTTACAGGAGATATTGCTGCCAGCTTTTCATTTACAATGTCACCTGACACCAAGAACATGTATTCACATGGCACAGTTGTAGCCAACACTGAAAGATATTTAAGCGGTAGTTTCATTAAAGATTCATATGTCACTTCATGCTTCATCCACCATTCCAGAGGCTAAGCCGATGACTGGTTCTGTTCAATAACTATCCAAAGCAGTGCAATCAATACTTTCATCATCTGAGTCAGATGCCATCAGCAGAAAGTTGATTTTCTTCTTTGGTGGTTCAATTTCTGTAGTTTCTGCTAAGGTGTGTTATTTAAGACTTGTGAAAGAATGCACCACACCTCTTCCCCCTCTGATTTTTGGAAGAGGCTTCAGATTATTGAACCTTGGATTGAGTGCTGTGGCTAATTTTAGAAATTTCACAATGGTACCTTCTTTCCATGTTGTCAAATAACCAGTGCAGTGGAAGTGTCCTTAAAACAAGCATGTGATTGCTGGGTCATCATCCAAGACAGCTGTAACATGAAATGCATCATGGAATATAAGTAAATCAGAGCAGTAGACACTTCTTACCACAAGGAGTTGAATCACAAATTCCATTAATGCATTTTTAAAGATCATCACTATGGAAGCATGTCCTCTGGAATGATGGCTGAAGCATGAAGGAGGATATGAATAGTTAGCATATATGGCATGTAGCTGGCATTGCAAGTTATTTAAGACAGTGTCACGTAACCACCTCTTCTCGCTTTCAGTTTGCATGTAAACAAGGAGTAGCATTATCTCCTACACATGTTAGCAAACCTGTTTGCCTGAATAATTGGTTAAAAAGAAGTAAGACTGAGGCTATGCCTACACTACAGAGTTCTTCCCGGGATACTGGAGGTTCAGGTCCAGGGAATGTGTCTGCTCTTCCAAAATTTTTTAGAGCACTGACTAGCTTGGAACAGGACATTTGCCCTCCCTAGCAAGACATCTCCTCCACTCCCCCCAGACAGAAATTGCAGGAATGAATTCCATAGATGGAGGGGAGGAAGGGGAGTCAGGAGCTGGATTCAATTTCTCTGAACTGCTGTATGTGATTTTGGTCATACCACTTAATCCCTTCTTGTCTCAGGTTTCCATCCATAAATGGAGAATTATACTCAACCTCGTAATAGTGTTGTGAGCTGAAATCCATTTTTGGGGATACACACAGACAGAACTGTGAACCTACATAAGGATCTACAAATAAAGCATTTCCTTTTGGTCCCTCTATTTACATAAGATAAAGCTTAAATTTTGCTGAACATGACTAGACCCTCCCTATCCCTCCGCCCCCTCCCCCAACTGCTAGGAGTTAATCTTAATTAACTACCAAAACACTCATACTAGTCTCACCTCTAATTTTATAAAGATTCTTACTTGTTTTTTATGAGTAGAAAAGCAGCTACTGGATGAAAGCCACAATAGAAGGAGAAACGAAGTTTGAAGAGAGGAAAAAATTTAGCAATGTTATTTACCACCATTGTCTGGTACTCAGATTTATAAACACCTCTCTTCCAGTTTGCTAGACATTAACAGACAAGACCTCAGGTATATCCAAAGTGTACACAACACAATTCTAGGTAGTGTAATATGCAAAGGTGACTTAAACAGCAATTTAGGATCCTCTAAACAATCAAAGGATAATCATAAAAGCTCTGCCATCAAAGGACTGCTTTTCCACTCAAGTGATCCTCCTTGAGCCAACTAACATCCATCTTAGGGCCACTTTACACTGTGGCTGTGTCTAGACAGGCCCCCTTTGCCAGAAAAGTCATGCAAAGGAGGCCA
>JANRFK010004149.1:54026787-54052641 GCA_030068395.1 Apalone spinifera
GGCCTCCTTTGCATGACTTTTCCGGCAAAGGGGGCCTGTCTAGACACAGCCTGTCAGTATTGGCACAAAATAACCAATCTTCACAGAAAAAACCAGACCTGAGAATTGTTAACAAAAAACGTAATAACCGTTCCTGATTAATTTAAATACAATAGCACTGAACTTTAGTGCCAAATTTAATAAATTACATCTTAGAAACAGTACAAGTTTTATATGAGAAATGAATAGAGATTGGTATTTGAGATTTGAGGACAGAATGTCTTCTGGGAACTGAATTTTCCTATCAAATTTAAGCAATCATTTTTTACAATATGAAGTAGCACAATCTTTGAAAAACTTAATATTTTAAACAATCCAAGAAAATATTTTGAGTCATGAAAAGCATACGGTTGAAATATGAATGGTGTAGTCTGAAAGGCAGTTGTAACCTGACATCCCAACTTCCCCATAAATGAGTCACTGACAGCAAATTGGAAGAAAGCAGCTGCTAGTACAGGTATGTAAAGAAAAACATTTGAGGCCAAGGAAAAGGGAAAAGAGTAACCAAATCAATGTACAGTGTATCTGCATAATGCAATAAATATTCAAGTGGGTAGTATGCGTAATTTTAAACTCAATTTTTTGTGCTTCCCTCACTTTGTTCAAGTTTAATTTCCTTCAATTGATAATACTTATATTGGAAAACACACTTGCACAGACATACAGACAAAGACTTCTTATTCCTTTTTGCAAAATTATGGCGGTTATAAATTTAGTCTCCTGGTTAAAAAAAAAAAAAAAAGAATAATTGAAAGTTATGGGGCCAATTTTTCAAAGGTGCTGAGCGCTAACCACCCAAATTAAAGTCAAAAGAAAACGCAGGTGATCAGCACTTCTGAAATTCAGGCCCTATTTATTCAGGCTCCATAAATGTGATTACTTGGAACAAATGTGCAGTCAATGCTGAAGGAGTGAAAGATTACTCTGCAACCAAACAAAATTATTTTAAATGAGCCGAGTCCAAATAAATTTTGCTTCAACCTAGTCTCTCTTCCCCCCCCCCCCCCCGCACTCAGATTACTAGTAACCACTGAAATTTACAAAGCTTTATAACTGAATAGCAAATCTGGTAACTAGGCATAGATCCTAGGAGTTATAAACAACTAAATGAGAAAATAATGAAACTAACTTGTAATGCTAATAAAACACATTAGCCATTTCACTGATGCTATAAACTTCCCCTTACATAGTACCACTCAATAGTCCTCTTTACATATTTCATCCACATTGCTCCATACATGTGCCTCTTCATAATCTGTAGGAGCCATTTTTATAGATAACTAGCAGATGTACCTGTTGTTTGGGTCTTAAATTGATGTAATTTTTCTTTTTTGGAAAATACAAGAAAAATGTACATGCTTTATTTCAATTATTGTATTTGTTTACAAATGAAGGGAAATGAGGGCTGGAGTGAGGGTGTGGGGGTAAGGAGAGGCAGGGATCCATGGCTTAGGGCAGAGAGCTGGGAGGTGAGAGAGGCTCAAGGCAGGGAGAGCTCAGGGAAAAAGAACTGGGACAAATCTTAAGTTAAAGGAGGTGCAGGACTCGGGGCAGAGCCATCAGGACAGGGAGCCAGGAGGGGGGAGACTTACCAGGGCCTCACTTGGCAGTGAGGGTGGCGCTGTCTTGGCAGCGGTTCCTCTCAAGGGGCTGTGGCAGTGCTCCCCCATACACTCAGTTTGGTGGCTCTAGCTCTTACCATTTAAGAGGAGAAGTTCTTGAACAAAGGGATGCACTGACACACAAATGGACCCACTCTAAAAAATAGAAAAACTAACCCTTCATACTTATTAACTTCATGAGCTTTCTAACCTTTCAAACAACAAGGTTAATTTAAGTAGTATTTTTGGTGATGTAGATACTCATGAAGAATCTGAGACCACCAAAACAATTGAAGTAAACATACATGGTTTCTATACAAGTAGTTACTCTGGAAAACTCAACTTTCCAATTCTTCCCCATGAGTGGCTTGTAATTACAAATCTTAAGGAAAATTGGAAAACATATGCAGGTTGTTCACGTGTATGAGGTTCTTTGCTTCTACAGAGCTCTCTCTCACACACACACAGCACCAGCTAAAGACTACAGTTTTTGGTTCAACTCCATGCAGGTGACTGGCATTTGACCTAGAACATAAGTGTCATCTGTTCATTCTACAGCACCCTACCAACTTGTAAATGCTCCAAGGTTTCCAAAATGAACATTTTGCTGCTGTTAAACCACCTGCTTATTAATTATTTGCTTTTCACAATGTCAATTCAGAAAGTACACGCAGCTTGAAATGGGAAAAGTGAAGCGAACACAGCCTCTGATTACTAATGCTTTCAAAATATGGAGTCATTTAAAATGCAGTTGAAGAAAAGCTGCACCTATACATTTTTGGAGAAAAATATCCAAGCACACAAGATTATTTTAAATTTAAATCTGATCAGAAAAGTTTTTCACTTCTCTCCCTTCAAAAACCTGAGCTCAAATTAAGTAAGTTTTGGCAATTATTTCCATTTCCAAGTTCTATATTTAAATTATACTGTAGTTTATTTCAACTGAGGTTTGGTTTGGTTTAAAAAAAAAAAAAGATAGCAGTCCTTTCTGATTCTAGTATTGGAAGCTCATCCTCTTCAGGTACTTTAATGTACAGGATTGTTTTCTAAAAACAGATGCAGTTGTCACCAATCAGTAGATCAGGATCTCCTGGTAGATCTTGGAGTCTGTGACAGGCGATCCTGACTGGTTTGGCCAAGAGGCTCTCAAGCATAGCACTTCAGCTGCCCCTTCCCCCACTGCTGCGCATCTGCTGCCCTTTGCCTTGGAGTCTCCATCCCCCCGTCCCTGATAGCCTCCTGCTTGCTGTGCAGAGCAGGGAAGGGAGAGCTAATTTCGGGGTGCCCCCCATATTCTATCTCCACAGAACAAAGGTGGGGGTACAACAATGCTTGGGATAGAGAGAGCTTGCTAGCTGCTTTTGCAAGTAGTGCAGGACCAGGGCAGGAGTGAGCCTGCCTTAGCCCCACTGCATCACCACCCAGGAGCCACCTAAGATAAGGAGTATCCCGCTGGAGCCGGAATCCCAAACCTCTGCCCCAGTTATGAACCCCCTCCTGCACCCCAAGACCCTATCCTAGCCCTGACCCCTTTAGATCCAAACTCCCTTACAGAGCCTGTCTCCTGAACCCCCTCCTGCACCCTAGCTCCCTGCCCCAGACTCAGCTCAGAGCCCTCCCCCACCCCACACACTCCAAATCTCTTAGCCGAAGACCAGAGCCTGTCCCAACCCTCTGCCCCTGGCTGGTGAAAGGGAGGAAGAATGGGTGAGGGAAAGGAGGAAGGATCGAGTGAGCAGGGGTAAGGCCTTACAGAAGGGGCATGAAGGAGGCGGGGCAAGGGTATTTGGGTCTGAGGTAGATCCTGGATTGTACTTAAATTCAAAAAGGTTGGAGATCACTGCCATAAGGTACTGATGATAACATCACAAATTTTTCCATAAGGTTATTTTTCAGAATTAGTTTATGGAAAATGCACTAAGAGAAGAAACATCAACAGATGTTCTAATTAACGTGATTATAATTTACCTGGTGTCCGAATTTTATGTTCTAAGCCTGCATACAAAATAATGTGTTTGTATGATATACCACCAGCTTTTACTATGGAAACTTCAAATTTCTTCTAGACAATTGCCTTAAAAGCCCACCTGTAAAATAGTCGTGTTTACAACAAACTTAAAATGTCGGGGACTAACCTGACCTTTGTCTCTTCTGGGGGGAAAAACTGAATCAAGAGGCTAGGTGATTGGATAGGTAAAAGAATATACAGTATAGTAACATTTAAGGAACAAGTAGTCCTGTGGCACCTTAGAGAATCTATATCTATATCTATATCCCTCTCCCCCTCCCCCTCCCCCTCTCCCTCCCCCCCGCCCCCCCCATATGCAGCCGGCCAGAGTAAGTCTAAGGTCTGACACTGGGTTCTCAAAGTACAAAATATGCCACACAGGTATCTGTCAAATAAGTAATTTATTTCCCGACAGCTAACAGTTGTGCCCCGTAACTGGAAGAACAGCATAACAGAGTGGCATATCTTACGTCCCTTCCTGCAAGCCTGGAACCACGGGTAGGCTGCAGACGAAGTGGGGGGTTGTCTCAGCTTCTGAGGCGCCGGTACCCAAGGACCATCAGTGAGGTTCGATTTGCTAGGCTTTGAGGCAGCCTTAAATACAGTTTTCCTGCCTTGTTTTGCAGTTTGGAAATTTCCAGTGGTTACTCATTACGTGCTGTTGTAGGGCTTTGCTGTTAGTTATCGATCTGGTTCTGTTCTGGATCTACTTGTTCTTTGGCCCTGTTTACATGATCACTACGTTAAGGTAAACAGAATTGTTTATGCATTTTTGCCCTTTACCCTTATCTTTACTTGTTCCTGCTATACTGGCAACAATGCTTATCTTAAATGGCGTATGTTCCCAAAGACTTGCTTCTGGCTCATCAGATATAGGAAAAAGGGAAAGGGGGGGAAAAGAATGCAGGCCTCACCACCCTTAAACTAGCACATACAAAGTTCTTCCTTAGATAGTGTAGTGGTCAATTGCGGAAGTAGGTTTTGCCCATGAAAGCTCATGATTAACAAATATAAATTTAAAAGCTTTAGAGGGGTAGCAGAGTTAGTCTGCAACAGGACAAACTTAAACAACGAATAGACTAACAAAACATGTAGATGGTATCATGAGCTTTTGTGGGCACAACCCATTCCTGTCATCTGACGAAGTGGGCTGTGCCCACAAAAGCTCATGATACCAAATATATATTTGTTAGTCTCTAAGGTGCCACAGGACTACTTAATGTTTTTGAAGTTACAGATTAACATGGCTACCCCTCTGAGACTTTTAACGTTATATAAATCAATGCTCAGTTTTTGAAAGAACTACCATACTGTTCTTTTTAGAGAAACAAATTCCACTCCCAAAGTATTCATTACTCTGAGATTCTACTACAATAGCTATAATATAGACAATCTTACTTGAGATACAGAAGAGGGAGCAGTCTCATGGATTCAAAGATAAGTTTCAGGAGTTGAATAAGAACTTAGTTGTAGGTTTTCTAACTAAAGAGCAGATGTTCATTAACCCTTTCAAGAATTGTTTAGTATATTATTAAGACTAAAATAGTCTTTTGCTTGACTGAAGTGGGGGAACTGAAATGACTAGAAGATATACTTTTACAAGTGTTAGAAGATATACTTTTACCAATTCCAAAAGATTTCAAATGAAGTAAATTCTCTAGGAAGGACTGAAAAGGAGCTGAGTCTGGGTTTAGGTTATTGTTGATTGCCCATGAACAGAATCTTCTTCACTTACAGCAAAGGCAAATTGACAGCTTCCTACAGTTTAACAGAACGTTCTTTACTTTTTTTCCCAACAAGACCATTCCAAATCTACCAAAATGCTACAGCCCATGCTAGAGACAGAGAGAGAGAGAAAGTATAGTTGGTAAATACAACCTCACTACTGGGTCAGGCATTTGTAGTTGTGTCTTTTTTAAATTAGGTCCATTTCCAGGTAGCTCCTGGGGGGGCCTTGGGGGGGGGTGCGGAAGGGGCAGAAGAGAATGTCACTCTCTACACTGAGAATGCTTATTATGTACTACTTTGCTAAATCAACCTGTCAATATTTTATCCTTGCCTTCAAGGTAAAGAGCTAGAGAGTATATTTGGTGAACAATATACCACTCCTACAGAGCTAAATCCTCTTTACACAGTTGGCTGGAATACATTCCCTCCCACCTCCCACCCACCCACAGATTAACATAAAAGCATAACTATAGTGTTGCCAATAACCACTTGGTCCACTCAGCCATATAAATGAGAAAAGTGCTTGTTAATCTCGCTGTATAACTCGTAAGTCCAGAATGTTGCTAGGTACTTCTTCCCCTGAGGAATTCCATCAACTGCAAGTTGTCCAATTCTTTCAATGATTTCCCTAACTGACTACAGGAATGAAAGTGACCATTGTCAATGGAATGGAGTGTGGGGGAGTAAGTGTTTGTTACATGAATAAGGAAGATAAGGAACACATCCAAGTAGTATCAATTTCATAAATGTCTGTATGTGTCAGTTTTGGCAAGGCCCTCCCATGAGAATGTCTAGATGAACCAATCATTTATAAAGGTAGATACAGTAGCTGCACATGAGATATTAGGGTATCACTGATGGAAACCTTATGAATATTCCTTAAGGGCTGAAGATGGGTTAAATTGATTGTTTGGAACAGTAATGATCTCCTTCCACAAATGCCATATGGATTTTCAATGCCAAGGTCTGAGTGGGATGTGAACATAGGCACCTAGCCAACTGAGAGCCCCAGACTTTTGGTCTTTTGTAAATAAAAAGAGGGGATAATGGAGGCTATGGTAACCATGCTAAGTTGAACTTCTCAAGATTTAGAATGGGTCACATCTTAATCTGTCTTTGGGATCAAAAAGCACCTACAATAAAATCTCTTCCCCTGAAATTCCTTGGGAGTTAACTCCAAGGCATCCAATTCTAACCGTGATAAAATCTTTGAACCTCTCTATTATTTGGTTTGAAATTAAAATCATGTAGACACCAGGTATGGTTGGTAACAAAACATAGGTACCTCAAACCTTTTTGTAAGTGAAATCTCCAGGAGCCTTGCAGAAGACCTGATGGTATTCTAAAGAAACTTAAAGACAGCTGCTCACCATGAAATGGGAGGTCTTCTATAAAGGTTCTCATTTCCAGAAGAGCTCTGGACAAAAAATAGCCATGAGATGTGCCTCAAAAGGAAGACAGATGCTATAGCTGTAGAGGTCATACAAGAGGCATTGAAGGACAGGGTCAGAAGTGCTTAGCAATTAAGTGAAAGGCAATGCGGCCCATTGAAGAGTGCACCTGACTGGGACAGACCACGTAGATCCTATGCCTTGGGTCACCCAGAGAGCTGGGAAGTCACTGTGCCACAGTTCCCCCTTCTTGAAAACAGATGAAAATATAATCTTCCTTTGTAAAGTACCTTGAGATCTACTAATGAAATGCACTACTATGAGACTTGAGTCTGTTAACTGTCATTAGTACAGGCCCACCAAAGGGGGGGGGGGGAGAGGGAGAAATAGAACAGAACAACTGCCCCAGGGCCCAGTGGTTCAAAAGTGCCTTTAAACCACTGCCCAAGCCCCGCTTGGTGTGCTCTAAGAAATTGGAAGGTGGGTATGTGTGCGCGCATGCCACAGCAAACTCCATATGGTGCAGCCCTGGCCCTTCCAGGAGTGTGGAGCCAAGCCCTCACACCTTGCCCAGTAACTATTTCTTTGTCTACCACATCTAGCATCTTACTCTTGCTATCTGAAGGGAGACAGTGGACTTGACACTTTTTAGCACTATGAGTAGCAACTGCCATCAACAATGGATAGTTAAGTCTGCATGAACAAGAAAGTCTAAGGACACAGCTGATGTAACAGGTGTCCTTTTTCAGAAATTGTCACTCCAGAAACTATTTTTAACCAGTTATATAAGTAAGTGAAAACCAACTTAAAAAACAGGCAGAGGCTAAGCTACCAGACATTATCCCCATTTTAAAGACAGGAAAACAGAGCAGAGAAAACGAATAGATTTTCCCAACTCCCACACAAAGCCTAGAGCAGAACCAATAATCAAACTGAGATCCAACCAATTACTAAAACCTCCACTCCTTTCTGCCTATACTCCTCTTTGCACAAGATCTCATTGATATCTTCCAAGAGACAATTAATTGATTAATGACAAAATTCCTCCTCCCTTCAGCTTGTTCAGTTTTCCTTACCTTCTATAACTCACTGCCTCCTATCAGAGAAAAGCCTTGCATATGCTCTCCACCTCTAACACCTTCAGTTACCCCAGTGATCCCATCCCATTCCAGCCTACTTAGGACCCACACTCATACCCTAACCTTACTCTTCTCCTGACCCTCTTGCTCTGACTGTTTTCCCCTCAATGCAAGCATCATGTAGTGCCTCCTACCTTAAAAAAAGCCATCTTTGACCACGTCTCTCTAATTGCTGACCCTTCTCACTCACCTGCCGGTTTACCACACATGCTGTTTAGGATTACTCGCTGGAGTTCATCTTTCAATTCCACTCTAGACACTCTCCAATTCTGCTTTTGCTCCTTGCATTCCATTGAACCATTTTTGCTCAATTCTTTACTGGGCTTTAGCTAAGAAGAAGTTATTACTGCTTCCTTATTCTTCTTGACATGCTGGTCAATATTATCTCACTGTTTTCTTGCACACCCTATTCTGCCTGTACCCATCTGTTATCTACTATCTTTGCTTGTAAACTCTTTGGATCAGAAAGTGTTGTTTGTACACCACCAAAAATAGGAACCTAATCTCTGACTAATGCTTCCATGCACTACAGTAATATAAATAATGATAATAAATAAATCACACTTCAGTGTTTTGTTTTAGTAAATAAAAATGAAAGGGTAACTTGTAATTAAGGCACAGGTCCGAAGCTTAACATTGGATATCAAGAAAGTTTTAGTAGAATGTGTTTCTATAAATCTATACAAATCAAGTATTATGTATGATTGACATTTATTACATATCCAGTGTTTCTGAATACTCCCAGAGGGAACATGAGATGCAGCTCTTGTTTAGCAATATATATCAGTTATTCAATAATACTTCAGGTAAGATATTCAATTTTCAATAATCATGTATTAAAACTATGCAATTATCTAAGAGTAACCTTGGAGTAGAAAAATGTATGATCTTATGTGTTCTATTTCAGTCCCTTTTCCTAGAAAACGCTCCTTTTAGAAGTACATTTATCCATATAATGAATGCTGATTCTACCGTTACAGACTGATAGTTCTATATGTTCTAGTGTCCTTGAGAAAACATCCGTATTGTAAAATTACAGCTGGCCAAATTATAGAAGGACAGAATATGGGGATAGCTTGCATCTGACACACTGGTCTTTGTTTCATTAGCAGTAGGCATACAGTTCTATATTTTCAAATTCAAGCAAACTAAATCCTTTGTGCACTCATGGATGTACAAGTTAAAAAGCACACGCATAAGGTCAAATGCATGCATGTTTAAGATTTGTACTTAACTCCCCCAATGGGTGCAGCCTCAAATTCAAGCATCAGCAATACAAGTCAGGATATAAAGGATGTGTCCATGCACAACTGAAAATGTGAGTCTTGCTTATGTGGCTCCACTCTATGCAAAAAGTTTGTATAGATCTTGACATTTTACTGACATATACCCTATTATCTTTAGCACACAAAAATCACTGCCACTTATTAATATTTTGTTTTCCCATTTGTTGCTTGACAGACTATGCATTTCTGCTATAACTACTCTGGACAGTCTCCATATTTGGTACTATATTTGCAAAAATAATCCTTAAATAGCTAATCATGATAGGGGAAAGCTCAAGCTGCAAGAAAAATAGTTTAACACAAGTACATATTGGACACAAACTCCCCTGCTTACGGTTACTATATTCCAAGTTCCTAGGCAGAGTACACCACTGGGAAAAGGAGGGACTGGAGCAGACAACAGCAGCTGGCACTCTCTATCTGCCAGTTCTGAAGGCAGCATTGCTGCCAGCAGCAGCGTAGATGTAAGCGGGGCAATACTATGCCATCCTACCTTTATTTCTGTGGCTGCTGGCAGCAAACCTGCCTTCCAAGCTCAGTGGCTGACTGGTCACTGCTGGTTTCCAGCTGCACATCTCTGAAAGCAGCACAGAAAAGAACCAAATCATGAACTTGAATTCATATTTCAAAATGGGAGATCAAAAGAAAAAACATGTCATGTCTGAGAAAACCCCATAGTTAACCCAATTCATGCTATGAAACAGGAGAATCCTGCCACCAAGGAGACCCCTCTAACACTCTCAAAAAATTCTGCAGACAAACATCTACTGAACTAGCCATAGGGAAAAAGGAAAAACCCTTTGAAATCCCTCATTTTACAGAGCTTCAAAAAAGTATCTTTAAAATGAGAGGAGTTCTGAAATGAACATTTGAGATGAAGGCAAATGACAGATTCTTTATTTGTAAAAATGTCATTATGTATTAAGGGAGATATTATCTCCCCAAATGCTAATGGAAGCTGACACTTCACTCTATCAGGAACAAAGAAAGTCTTTGTATAAAAATCTAACACTAGGAGAAAGTACAACAGACTCTGGGAGCTCACTGAACACACCTACAAACCGTGGTTATTAAGCAATAAATAGGAGCTCCAAATTCCTAATAAATTGTCTCTGCTATGGGGTATAATGGAACAAGGGTTTCAGTAAGGGATGCATGTGGACAGGTTAGCCAAATGAGGACAGACACATTAATGGAATTAAGCGTCAGGCTGAAATTTGTGAACACCACATAATGAACCATGAAATCAGTTCTCCTTTGTGACATCTAGCTAGCAGAGGTGAGGGTTCCTACCAGTCCTAAAGACTCAATCTTGCCCAGGATGGTTAGATTACAGATGATTTAGGACAGCTTTGCAGATAATATCCTGTCCATTGTTTTGTACACAGCTGGGAAAATAGAAAGCCCACCAGAAAGAGTTAAAATACACAGGGAAAACCAGTTTCTCAAATATAGGACAGCCCTCCCCCCTCACAACCTTGTTTTTCATCTACATTTTCTTCTGGTTTTTTGTCTTCAGTTCAAAGACATTGCTCCAGTGTGAACATTTCAGTTAACCTTCAAGGCTTTCCTTTCATTATAACTTTAGTAACAGAGGATGAAAGCCAGGACTTTGGCATTACACGAGAACATCTAAAAGCTTTGACAAACTCATTTAAAATTCACAGACAGAGGTTTCAAAGAAATTGACATAAAATTGAACTTCATAATTGAAGGATCTTCTTCCACCCTCTGGCTTTGCTCAAGCTAAGCTAATGTGGACAGCACTTATATGATGATGTCTTTGAGAAACCCTGATCAATGGGGGATCACGAAAGAATGCATGTTCAGCTGAACTTGAGTAAGGGGGAGAAAGTAATATGACTTGTTGTCAAGGGAATAGGCTCTGTCTATGACATACTTTTGTACAATGTCACAATAACTGGAGAGATCATCATATTCAGAATTAAATGTAAGGTGTGCCTCTAAATTATGCAGACTTTCACTATGTTTTGAAGACTCAAGAAGTTGGGGTAATTCAGGTAAAGTTCAGATGAATTTCACAATTTTAGAAGCTGAACACTTTGTAGAAGGAGAGAAGTCTGGATCTATATTACCCAGTTAGGTCAACTTAAGGCAATTGATGTCAACCTAATTATGTCAGTGTCTACATTACCACCTTCCTCCTGCTGATGTAAATGCCCTACACCAGACAAAACTCTTCCATCTCCAACAGAGGCATAGAACTTATGCCAGGGTAGTTAGGGTGATGCAGTGTCTGTGCAAACACTGTGTCCCTTACATTTCTTAGCAGCTAAAGCAAATCTGTCCCTGAATAGCTGAACCCTGTTTCTGGCTTGACCCTCTTCCTCCTCTCTCTGGGAGCTGAAGAGCCAGGTCAATTTCAGAAGAGAGTGAGGAGTAAAGCTTGTGGAGCAGCTAGGCTTCCAGCAGAGAGCTGCTTTCAAGAGCTGAGGCTCTCCACTGCCAACACTGACCTTCTTATGGCATTGGAGGAATCCATCATGAGGATGTGCACCACCAATTCAATGAGGGTAGTGTAGACAAACTACCACAGTAACTATTGCAGTGGCTGTAGGTTGACATAATATAGGTCGACTTACATTTCTAGTTGAGACATACCCAGATCAAAGCAATGCATGTTCCTGAACTTTGTTCATGTTTTGAAGGCCAATCCTACAATCCTTGCACCCAAACTATCCCTGAAGTCAAAAGAGACTGAATAATATATGAATACCAGTTCAGACTTCTGTCAATCAAAATCAGTGTAGCTGTTGCTGACAGTACTAACAGAAAAGCACTGTTTTGCAGAAGCTCATACAAAATCATGCCTAATTTGACACAATTCTGTCACTGGGTAAAGCAAAATAAAGAACTGAATCATGCAAAATGCCCTTGACTCCCACTGAAACCAGTGGGTGTTGACAGCTTACCACATAGGGGGTGACAAAACCTTGCAGGAGAAAATTCAAAAGGGATGAGGTATTAATTTAACCACAACTGTTGCAACAACTTGATTCAGCAGTTAAAAAAGGCTCTTAAAAATGATCTCAGGTGGGGAAAAGGTAATTGCAACAAAATTATCTTGCTTTTGAAAATTATTTTGCATATTCTTTTGCTAACTTTTATCTTGTATTATTGACAATTTTGGACTAGTAAGTGCCTGCAGCCCAAGTTATATTCTTATAGCAGCACAGAAAATACTGAGCAATTTTCAGAAGATAGGAACGTAAGAGTGACCATGCTGGGTCAGGCCAAAGGTCCACCTAACCTAGCAGTCTGTCCTCTGACAATGGCCAATGCCAGGTGCCCCAGAGGGAATCAATGGAACAGGTAATCAAATGATCCATCCGGTCACCCTGTTAGTTTTGATAAACAGAGGCTAATAGCCATAAATGGACCTATCCTCCATGAATTTATCTAGTTCTTTTTTGAATCCTGTTATAGTCTTGACCTTCATGGCATCCTCTGGTAAGCAGTTCCACAGGTTGACTGTGTTGTGTGAAGTACTTCCTTTAGCTGGTTTTCAATCTGCTGTCTAAAATAATTTCAGTTGGTGATCCCTAGTTCTAGTGTTATGGGAAGGAGTAAATAGCTCTATTCATTTTTGCCACACCAAATCATAATTTTATAGACATCATCTCCCCCCCACTTAGTTCATCTATTTTCCAAGATCTCTCCTCGTATGGCAGTCATTCCATAACCACTAATAATTTGTTGCCCTTTTCTGAACCTTTTTTATAGGTTGAACCTCCATGGTCCAAGCACCGTGACCTGGTCACGAACAAGGGAATTTGCCAGATCAGGGGAGGTTCCTTGCCACTAGTTCCTAGCCCCCCCACTAGCTGTGCTACTGGACCCCTCAGTCCCAGACCTCCTTGTGGGGCTCCCTATGCTGCAAGAGTCTCATATCCTGGGGCTCCCAGCCTGCTATCGCCTCCCAGCCCATGGATTCTCTGGTGTAGAAATATCCACGTTACTGCCAGAAGAATATTGCCAGATCAGAGTCCCAGTTTAGGTAGGTAGAGCCTGTATATCTTTTCTGAGACAAGGCAACCGTATCTGCATGCAGTATTCAAGACATGGGCATACAATGGATTTCTGTAGCGGCAATAAGATACTCTGTGTTTCCTCAGTTTCTTAATGATTCCCAATATTCTGTTTGACTGCTGCTGCACATTCAGTGAACCTTTTTACAGAACTATCCACAATGATGCCAAGATTTTTCTTGAGTGGTAACAGTAGTGCCCATTTTAGATGTACAGTTGGATTTGTTTGGGAAGGTCCTCCCATGGATTGATAACTGGTTAAAAAACAGGAAACGAAGGGTAGGAATAAATGGTCAGTTTTCAGAATGGAGAAAGGTTACTAGCGACTTTCCCCCAGGATCCATACTAGGACCAATCCTATTCAATCTATTCATAAATCTAGAGAAAGGAGTGAACAGTGAGGTGGCAAAATTTACAGATGATACTAAACTGCTCAAGATAGTTAAGACCAAAGCAGACTGTGAAGAGCTTCAAAAAAATCTCACCAGACAAGGTGATTGGGCAACAAAATGGCAAATGAAATTTATTGTTGATAAATGTAAAATTATGCACATTGGAAAAAAGTCATCCCCAACTATTCATATGATATGATGAGGACTAATTTAGCTACAGCTACTCAAGAAAGATCTTGGAGTAATTGTGGATAGTGGCGGCAGTCAAAAAAAGCTAACTATGTTAGTAATCATTAAAAAGGGAATAGAGAGTAAGGCAGAGAACATCTTATCATATATAACCATGGTATGCCCACATCCTGATTACTACATACAGATGTGATCGCCTCATCTTAAAATATATATATATAAGCACTGGAAAAGGCTCAGATAAGGGCAACAAAAATTAGGGGTTTGGAATGGGTCCCATATGAAAAGATTAAAAAGGACTGGGACTTTTCAGCTTAGAAAAGATGGCACAACGTTTATAGACAGAGGTCTATGAAATCATGACTGGAGTGGAAAAAGTAAATAAGGAAATTTTAGTCCCATAACATAACAACTACGGGTCACCAAATGAAATTAATAGGTAGCAGGTTTAAGATAAACAAAAGGAAGTTTATCTTCATGCACCACAGACTGACAGTGTGCAACTCCTTCCCAGAGAAGGTTGTGAAGACCAGGACTTTAACAGGGTTCAAGAAGAACTAGGTAAGTTAAAGAGGTTAGGTCCATCAATGGCTATTAGCCAGTATGGATAGGAATGCTGTCCCTAGCCTCTGTCAGAGGCTGGGAATGGATAATGGGAAAAGGATTGCTTGAAGATTCCCAATGTTGTTCATTCCCTCTGGGGCATCTGGCATTGGCCACGGTCAGAAGACAGGATACTAAGCTAGATGGACCTTCGGACTGACCCAGTATGGCCATTCTTATGTTACAAACATACTTAGAGTATTTGCTTGTTTAGCCAATTAGAATTATCAGACCCAAACTGCTTAGCGCTTGTCTACATGTGAAAGACATTTTCGATTAAGATAAGGTGTCAATTTAAAGTGAATTAACTATTTCTAATTAATAATGTGTACAGCAGCAATGGGCAACCCAGGCTATTGAGTGGGCCGGCTGAGTGGCCCTCCATCTCAGTGACCTGCAAGACTGTTCTTACTAAATGATCTTGTAGGCTAGAGTAGTTTTGCTAGCTGCACTCGCATACCTAGAATTTGCACAGCATGCCAACTGAACCATACAAGCACTTTAACGGAGAACTGTGCACTCTTTGCTGCCAATCAATGTTGTGTGCAATTAGTACCACCACATTTCACCTGCCCTTGTTTTACATTAGTGTCACTTCAGTAATAGTGGAAGGGGGGAACCCCGCGCCCCCACACACACACCCCCAACCCAGCAAAATCTTGCAACCCCAGGTCTGGGCAATTGTGAACAAAACATCTTGCGGGCCATACATAGAACCATGGTGAGCCACAGGCTGCTCACCATTTGGAATAGGAGTGCCTTATTCCTAAACATTGTAATCCTTTTTGTTAGATACCTTAATCCAACGGAGTTGATTAAGGTAGTTTGAATAAAGCAACCTTTATCCCAAAATAAGAGCTCCACACATGAAGTTAATTACCAATAGTTGTTCTGGAGTAACTCCCTGTGTAAACAAGCCATTACTACATGTTGGACCTTCCTGGTCTGGCACCCTGGAGCCCAAACCTGTTCTGAAGAATTTTTATTTTTTTTAAAAACCAGAGCAGAGGTCAATTCCAGCCCCTCTGCTGATGGACTCTGGGTTCTCCCTGAGTCTGTCAGCAGATCACTGGGACTCTGCAAACAGCCCCCTTCCTTTCTCCAGGCTGAAGAGGGCTCCTCCACCCCCCAGGTTGCTGGGCTCCTGAGGCTCTCTGGTCTGGCAACATTTTTGTCAGACCAGAGAGGTTCAACTTGTAGTACTTATGGCAACATCAGCCAGCCTAGTCATACATCAGCTGCTTCTGTATCTTATTGGTTCCAAGTGCAAAAGAACATCTCCAAGAAGGTCTCCAAGCACAACTATGACATAGCTGGTATCACAGAAACCTGGTGGGATAATACACACAATTGGAGTATTGGTATAGAAGGGTACAGCTTGCTCAGGAAAAATAAGGGATAAGAGAGGAGATGTTGCCTTATATATTAAAAGTGTACATACTTGGACTTAGGGGAGATGGTCATAGGAGACTGACTTGTTGAGTCTCTGGGTTAAGAGGGATTAAAAAAAACAAACAAGGGTGATATCATGCTAGGTGTGTACCCAGGCAGAAGAGGTGGATGAGACTTTTTGAAGCAACTAATGAAATCAACCGAAGCACAGGATTTGGTGGTGATGGGCGACTTCAACTATCTAGACATATGTTGGGAAACCAACACAGCAGGGCACAGATTATCCAATAAGTTCTTGGACTGCATTGGAGACAATTGTTTTTTATTTCAGAAGGCTGAGAGCTACTGGGGGAAACTGTTCTAGATTTGATTTTAACAAATAGGGAGGAAGTAGCTGAAAATCTGAAAGTGGAAGACAACTTGGGTGAAAGCGATCATGAAATCAGAAGCTTCAGAAGGGTAGGTGAGTTAGTCTGTAACTGGAACAACACACACCACAGTCTAGCAGCACCTTAAAGACTAACAAAAAATGTAGATGGGATCATGAGCTTTCATGGGCACAACCCACTTCAGATGAATGGAGCATTAGAAGTCCAGATCCAAGAATCAATAAGGGGAAGGGCTGAGGAAAGGAAGGGGAAAAAAGTGAATTAGTGTGTTCAGGTTATAAGAAGCTGATTAAAACAATTTGCACCTTCTGTAAGTACCCATTGTTTAGCTAGTCAAGTCAAAGATGTGGAATCATGAAGTCAGAGATTAGGATTCTAAGGAATGGTAAAGGCAGAAAAGCAAAATAGACAATGGATTTCAGGAAGGCAGTGAACTTAGACAGCTGGGAGGGAAGTTCCCATGGGAAGCAAGACTAAGAGGAAAAACAACTGAAGAGAATGGGCAGTTTTTCAAACTGACATTATTAAAGGGCCCAAAAGAAAACAATTTCACTGCATAGGAAAGATAAAAAATATGGCAGGAGACTATCTTTTATTAAGCAGATCTTACATGACCTAAAAATAAAAAAGGTTCCCACTTTTTGTATGACTCGAGATCAAATTACAAAGGATGAGTATAAGCAAACAACACACGAATGCAGGAGCAAGATTAGAAAGGCAAAGGCACAAAACAAACTTCATCTAGCTAGAGACATAAAAGGTATCAATCAAGCAGACATTCTACAAATATACTAGAAGCAAGAGCGGCAAGGAGTCCTGTGGCACCTTATAGACTAACCGAAGTGTTTGGAGCATAAGCTTTCATTCGTGGGCAAGGACCCACTTCGTCAGATGCATCTGACGAAGTGGGTCCTTGCCCACAAAAGCTTATGCTCCAAACACTTCGGTTAGTCTATAAGGTGCCACAGGACTCCTCGCCGCTTTTGCAGATTCAGACTAACACGGCTACCCCTCTGATACTAGAAGCAAGAGGAAGACCCAGGATCAGGTTGGCCCATAGCTCAGCAAAGAGAGAAACCATTGTTTCTCTTGGAAATGGCAGACATGCTTAACGACTTCTTTGTTATGGCTTTCATTAAGATTGATGGTGACAGGATGCTAACAGTGAGTGGTAGTGGAAATGGGGTATGCATAGAAATTAAAATAAAAGACAGCAAGTTAAAAATTACTTAGAAAATTTAGAGGTCTGCAAGTCATCAGGACCTGATGAAATGCATTGTAGAATACTCAAGGAGCTGACAGACGAGGTATCTGAGCCTTCAGTTGTCATCTTTGACAAGTTATGGAAGTCGGGAAAGATTCCAGAAAACTGGAAAGGGCAAATATAGTGGCCATCTATAAAAAGGAAAACAAAAACAATCCAAGAAACTACAGGCCAGTCAGTTTAACTTTTATGCCAGGGAAGATAATGGAGCAAGTAATTAAGGAATCTGCAAACATCTGGAAGATAATATGGTGATAGATAAGAGCCAGCATGGATTTGTAAAGAACAAATCGTGTCAAACCAATCTGATAGCTTTGATAGGATAACCAGTCTTGTGGATAAGGTGGACATGGTATACCTGAACTTTAGTGAGGCATTTGATGAGGTCTCACATTACTGTCTTTTAAATAAACAAAGGAAATACAACTTAGATGGGGCAACTTTAAGGTGGGTGCATAATTGGCTGGATAATCACTCAGAATAGTTATTAACTGTGCACAATCATGATGGAAGGGCATAAGCAGGGTTCTGCAGGGGTCTGTTTTGGGATGGATTTTGTTCAATATCTTCATCAACGATTTAGATATTGGCATAGAGAGTATGCTTATTAAGTTTGCAGATACCACCAAGCTGGGAAGGATTTCAAGTGTTCTGGAGGAGAGAATCTCAATTCAAAATCATCTGGACAAAGTGGAGAAATGGTCTGAGGTAAATAAGATAAAGTTTAATAAGGACAAATGCTAAGTAGACCACTTTGGAGTGGAGCCATCAGTTTCACACATACAGAAGGGGAAGTGATTATCTAGGAAGGAGTACTAAAAAAAGGAATCCAAGAGTCATAGTGGTCCTCAAGCTAAATAGGAGTCAACAGTGTGACACTGTTGCAAAAAAGCAAACATGATTCTGGGATGCATTAAAAGGAGTGTTGAGAGCAAAACTCGAGACGTCGTTCTTCTGCTCTACTCCAACTGAAGCCTAATCAGTGCATAATAATGTGTCTAGTTCTGGGCAACACATTTCAAGAAAGATGTGGAGAAATTGGAGAAGGTCCAAAGAAGAGCAACAAGAACTTGACCTATGAAGGAAGACTGAAAGAACTGGGCTTGTTTAGTTTGAAGAGAAGACATGATAGGAGTTTTCAAGTATCTAAAAGGATGTTACAAATAGGAGAGAGAAAAATTGTTCTCCTTGGCCTCTGACAATAGGACAAAAAGCAATGGGCTTAAATAGCAGCTGGACATTAGGGAAAGCTTCCCAACTATCAGGTGGTTAAACACTGAAGTAAATTGCCTGGGGACCTAGTGGAATCTCCATCTCTATAAGAGCAAGTTATATAGACATCTCTCAGGGATGATCTAGACCAGGGTAGGCAATTTTTTAAAAGGGGGGGGGGCGGCACTTCACAAATTTCAAACCCAGAAAGGGTGGGGCCTCAGGCTAAAAGGGCAGGATTGAGAGCTTTTCTTGTCCTGGGGTCCTTGTCCTCTGACTTCTGGCCAATGGAAGGGACCAGGGGCAGATGGGAGGGTGCTGGGAGCTAGCCTCCTCTCAGTTGTCTGGGGTGGAGGCTCAGAATTCCTGGTAAGGTCACTGGCAAAGTATTTTGGCAATAAACAAACTATTAATACATTTTAATGTAGAACTTATTTTAGATCCCATTACTAAACTAGATATGACCATTTGAGACGCTATTTAATCCCACATAGTTTTAAATATTGATCATTTCCTGTGTGATGGTGTACTTAGGCCTCTGATAAAGAACTGATTCCAAGAAATTTTATTAATGTTAGGCTGTTTAAAGAAATTTTGAGATGTCTAAAAAAAAAGTCAGACTAGTCTAGGCATAATTAAATTGATAATCTATCACCATTGCACTGGATATTCATTTTCCAGGGTACAACCAGGTTTTATTATTCTAGCACCTTACAAACACTTAACTGTTACTGTACAAAACAAATAGTACACGCAAATATTGGCATAAGTTGTGTGACCTTCTACTTGCTTTGACTGCATATAAACAGGTATAAGAATTTCTCTCTTCACTTCATGAAAAGTAACAGCAGTAGCTGTGTTAGTCTGATCTTGGTTTTAAAAAAAAAAAAAAAAAAAAAAAAAAAAAGCAGCAGTCCAGTAGCACTTTAAAGACTAACAAGATGGTTTATTAGGTCATGAGCTTTTGTAGGGGCAGATCCACTTCTTCAGATCCAACATCTTGTTAGTCTTTAAAGTGCTACATGACTGGCTTTTGTTGTGTTTTTTTGGAGGGGGGGGGAGGAGGGGTCTCTTCACTTCAGAGAGAAAGATTACATGGATTCACTGAGGTAGTTGACTTCTTTATCCAGAGCACAGATGACAACCCACTTACCAGCATGAAACTGGTAAACTCAGATCACACAGTAAATGCCTAGGAATGCATTCTTTCTGTAAAGGGGTCTGAGAAGTATAGTTCAAGTAATATTTGAGTTCCCACTAAACCGCCTCATATCATTGCCAGACCATAAAAGTTCTCCAAGAAAAAAAGCTTCAAAAGACTCCATGATGCACATCTGAGTAGTGCCTAATTTGGGGTGGGCAGTAATTTTTGCCCAGGCCATGATTAGACTGGGGTGGAGGAGCCCCTATGCTTCTCCCATCCCACTAGACACCTTTGCCTCTGGCAGAGAGGGAGGAAGCTTCACCCGCTCCCCAGGCCAATCAGGGCCTGGGGATGGGGGAGCTGCACAAAGCTTCCTTCACCCTGCCCCTGCCCTCTGCAAGCGTATCGCACTTTGAAGTGCCACATGCTCCTCATGGGGGGAGGAGGGGAAAGAGGAGGGAAGAGAAAAAATTCACACACTCCTCCCACTCCCAGGCCAATCAGGGCTTGGAGGTGGGGGAGCACGTGACCTCTTCTCCCGCCCTGCGAGGGGCGCATGGTGCTGCAGAGCACTGCCTGGTCCTGCCAGGGCTGAAGGAAGTTTCATGCGCTCCCCTGCCCCTAAGTGGCCTGGGGGCAGGGGAGAAGCAGGGCCTCTGAGGGTCAGATCAACCCACTTGGAGGGCCATATCCAGTCCACAGAGGCCCTTTTGCCCACCCCAGCCTAATTCATTTAATCAAGATGCAAAAGGACCAATAATCTAAAGTTCCAAGGAAGTCCAGTACTTCTGCAAAGCCATGTACAGGTTGAACCTCTCTAGTGAGGCGACATCATGATGTGGCATGATTTTAGTTAGCTGGTTGTCCACATATCAGGGGTGTGGCCTAGTTTTCCATGGTCTTATAACATTTATTTAGCAGCACAGAACACCGAGCACCAGGACTGGTGGTTGTATTTAGCTCTAATTTACCCCAATTGTAACTGTCCAGTAAGTAGTGGAAGTGTCGGTAATGTTGCTAGACCATATTGACTTCCCATTGTTCAGCAAATACTCAGGTTTGGCACCAGTCAGGGCCTGAGGGTGCTAGACTAATGAGGTTCAACCTCTACTAGTTTTTTTATATATGAGCTACGAAGAGTAGATACATTAGGGAGTTTGTTTGTTATATTGTTTGCAAATGAATGAGTTTTTTTATTTTTAAATATTAAGGAACCAGAATTCTTTCAAGCCATATACATTTTAAATATTCATCAAATTTTGGACCTAGAACATGAATTGCTTCCACTTAGCAGCTATATATTTGAGCTCATGAGATAAAAGTGGAGAATGGTTATAAATGCATTAGTGGAATCAGTTACTTATAAAAGGCACAGCAGGCCAGCTTATTAGAAGTTTTGCACCCTTGAAACACAGCGGAAAGAAGGAAACTTTGTGGAAGGCAATTTAAATGGAGAATGAATTCACCTCTACATTTAAATTTTATATGAGGTGAAGCGATCTAGTATCAAAGGAGGCTCTCTAGTGCTCATGTTCCGTCATATACCAAGGTGGTAGGTAGATAATGAAATTTTGCTTGGTGAGATTTTTCTAGCTCTTCTAAATAACATACTTCGGTCCCACAATAACATGTGAAGAGGAGAGCAACACTGATTGAAGGTGTAGAAAACCTGACTGATGAAGGAAGATTGAAATAAATGGGTTTGTTTAGTCTGGAAAAGAGAAGACAGATAAGAATTTTAACATATAAAGGTCAGCAAGGAGGGAGAGAGATTACCTCTACTTATCCTCTGAAGCTAGGATGAGAAGGAATGGACGTCCATTGCAGAAATTGTGGTTTAGGTTCGATATTAGGAAAATACCTCCCATCAGAATTGTTAAGCCCAGGAGTAAAATGCCCATGTTGACCATGGAATCTTCGTAGTCATCTAACCTTCTCTTAATCTCCAAATAAAGTCACTTGCCCAGGACAAGCTAGGTAATCCTTCATCCTACCAGAGTTCAGGGGACTGGACTAGGTGACCTCTTGAAGTCTTTCCAATTCTAGGATTTGGTTCCACTGCTGTTACAAAATATTCTACAGTATATTTATGTATAGTTTACTTTGAGGGGATTGTAAAGAATATTTTGTGATTTTTCATGTTAGTTCACTGGGCCTTTGTCCTGCAATATTTATTCAGACAAGTAACACAACCCAGTCAGTAAGACTGATTCTGATAAAGAGTACTCAATAAAAAGGCACTAGCTTTAAGGATACAATTCTGCCATGGGTTGAGCACACCAAAGAAAAACTCCTACTAGAGTTGAGGTCATTAGACACCATGCAGGACTAGGCCCTAGTTCACAGAATGCAATGATTAGCAATACATATCACCATCATTATTATGGAGTAGTGAAGTAATACTGTATTGTACAACACCAGTCTCTCGTGCTTATAGAAAATAATCCTTTTGTTATTCTTATTTTGCAGTGCCAAGAGACACCATACAAACAGGAAATACCATAATTAAGTACAGTAAATTTGCATTTGGATTTGAAAATAAATATTCCTAGGAACTTTAGGAAATGTTATACAATTTTAGCTAACTTATTCCCAATGTTTATTTCTACTCCCCTTTTGGGATAAATTCAGATTTTGTTCCATTAATGACAAACTTCAATATTTTTTCTTTGAAAAAAAATCACTGAGTAAATATAAAATAAAGAGGATTGTAGAGCAGTAAAGTTTTTATTGTACTGAACAGTTTAGTCCATGAAGTGAGAGATCACCAGTAAAATAAGGTCAAAAACTGAAATTCCTATGTAACAAAATGCCAGAAAGAATTTTCAGAGGTAAGCCATACAAATACTTTGAGATGTATTTAGCACATTTTGTGTACTCTGAGAGGAATACAAAACATTCAATAGCTGGAAATTTATGGCCAGGGTTTTATTAGACAAGAAGCAAAAATTTCAGACATGGAAACCAGATGATTGCGTGACAACATATGACTACAATAAAAGCATGTAATTATCCAGCATGTTAGGGGAATGGGAGATGCTGGTCAACAAAGTTACACTTTACTGACTGAATACCAATTTTCAAGTAATTAGAATAAGATCAATATAGTATATAAGTCTTCACCAATCCAGTACTAATACCGTACTGCAGGATGGTTGTCTTCTTGAAGCACTTGTGTATATAGGTAAAGTTTTCTATTCAGTAGACTTATGCAATATGTATTACTATAGGCAGTGCATGGTCCTCAGATCACTACAAATACACTTCACTCTAAAAGTAGACTGAGGGTTCATCTTTGAGGGTTCAAAAGACACTTAAGAATCCTGCAGTACCTCAGGGTCATCATTATGAACTGCATCTTAAAATAGGAAAGAAGAGAACTTTTACACTCTTTGAATTGGTAAAAGTTACACCACGTGTAGGACGACAATTACATGGATCCACACTGACTATATTTCATTCCTTTCAGTGTGTAAGGTCTCTGGTATTTTAATCCATTTACTAATCTGTACAAGTTAATGGCCTGCCAACATAAGTTACTTTTATCCAATACTCAGATGCAAAGGTCCCCATCACTCCCTCCTGAGAGCAAGAGAGCAGCAAAGAGAAGTAAGGGGTAGGTAATGGGCAAAGTCATGCCCCACGAGGCTCTCTGAAGAGTTCCATTTGCTCTCCTTTCAGCATGGTGAAGAGAATAAAGGAGAAGTGAGTCAAGTCAAAGGATCAGTCTAGACTGGGTGGGCAATAAAATGGCAGTGGTTCACCAGCATTAGCCCCTGATGGGCCGCTACACTTACCTGCACCTCCACAGGATGGGCCACCACAGCTCCCACTAGCTGGCAACAGCAATCTGTGGCGTATGGGAGCTGTGATCACCTATAGCTGTGGAAGTAAAGGCAAATACGGTAAAGGTGTGGGTGCCTATCAGAGGCTAATCCCAGTAGACCAGATCCAGCCCGTAGGGCAATATTTGTCTACCCCAATAGAGACCTAAAATGTGGATCATTTCAGGTCACCAACTTTTTCTTCCTAACTTTGAGTGCATCAGGATCATCTGGTATGGGTTATGAAAATTGCTGAAGAACTTTCTTCAATGTTTTATTGGAGTCTATGTATCAAAATATTACAACTTTACACCAAAGTTTGGGAACACATTTCTGCAACAATGTTTTCTGGTTTTCAGACATCATAGCCATGGGGGGGGGGGGGGAAATAGACAACGCAGAAAAGAGAGCAAATCTTTCCAAATGTAGCTGCTTAAATGTTCAAATCATGTCAATAGTTGTTTTTAATACATAGTAAAACTATATAGAAGGAAATGAGTTTAGGATTGAATACCTACTACTGGGTTTCCTTTATTAGGCACTTCTTAAGCACTACTATGATCAGTACTGTACAAGATGCTAATATGGAGACATTTCCTGCCTTGAAAAAGTTTGTAATATAAAAGAGACAAAGTGGAAAAGCCACTTAGAAAACCAGGGGTAGGAGACAGATTTGTGTTTTACTTTTTGACATAATTAGTGTGGTGTGAGGATGGGAAAGGCATAAAACTACGATTGGGTTTTTGACCATGCTGATTGTACAGAAGACAAATCTGGCTCTTTGTTGTGTTTTTTTAATTCACTTCATAGCATCAACAATTAAGCATCTCTTGGTAATTTCTACTTAGAGAATAACTGCAAAAGTTTTGCTAAAATTTAAAACTACCAGTAAGGCTCCAAATATATTTCAACTATGTGCAGTTTCATCTAGGAGCTCTGTATTTTAGCAATCCTCTGCAATGAACTTGAGCTGACTTTTTGGTTTCATTGCCAAAATGACATCACACAAACTATGCCATCCAAAACACACACACACACACACACACACACACACACACACACACACACGGGGATGAAAACAGGATTTAGGACTCGCTTCTGAACCTGGGTCAGGTTCTTATAATGGAATGGTTCTTCCCAACAGTTTTATTTATAATACTTCTGTTATCACTTGATACTACAAAAACAAGAGGAAATCTGCAGCTGAGGATCTAAGGAAGGAAACTATTGCCTTAAGTGTGTAAAAATGTATTACAGGTTGGACCTTCCTGGTTTGGCACCCTCGGGACCTGAGCAGTCCCAAAAACAAGAGGTTGCTGGACTGGGGAGATCAGGCATCAGGTTCCTGGTCAGTGGCCTTGCCGACTGCCACCCAGGCTCCCTATCCACAGGCCACTGACTTTCTGGGCTGCAGGCTGAGCAGACTAGCTCTACGCCTCAGCTGTTCTCAACCTCTATGCCTGGGGCACTTGGGTCCAGCAACATCCATGGTGCTGCTGGAACACTATGTCACCAAATCAGAGAGGTTTAACATTTATGTATGTATGTTGTCCTTTTTATCCACTATAAAAAGGACCTTCAACCTTTTGGCTTTTCAAAATACTTAAAATTCCTCTTTCAGGCCGCCCCACCCCGTGCAGCAAAACAGTGATTTGATTCAAGTGAAAAGAGTGAATGGAAGCTTGGTATCTCCCTATGCTGTCTGGCTCTTATCAGGCTTGCAATTCTCTAATTTCTTGGTAAATATTCCTATATTTATTTTTCTTGCTGTTATCTAATAATAGATATGTACAATATTAGTGTTTATTTCTCAACACCAGTAATTCCTAGTCTATTAAAGTATCTCCTGCTTTATAAACAGAAGTGATTCATTGATTCTTCTTCTATAAACACTTAAATGTCAAAAGGAAGTAGTCTTATCAAGGGAGTGTTTTGTTACTCAACATTAAGTGAAAAGGAGGAATCAGTTATATTGTAAGGGAAAGGATATACAGTAAATATTTCAGATATTAACCTTATACAGTAAAACTCCATTTGTCCAGCATCTGATGGTCCAGCACCCCGATGGTCCGGCACCATCAGGAACCCGGAAGTATTCCGGACAGCTGGACCATTCGAGCTGCTCTGCCTCCGGCTTCCCCGATTCAGCAGCTGCTGAATCGGGGAAGCTGGGAGCAGAGCAGCTGGAGTGCTGCCAGTAGGTA
>JANRFK010004149.1:54061085-54084392 GCA_030068395.1 Apalone spinifera
CCCCCCCCCCCCAAAAAAAAAGGGTCAGGGGATACATTATTGACCAAGAAATGGTCAAGTTATTGACTAAAAGAAGTTGGCTGCCCTTAAGGGAACTACCCTTCCTTCAAGATGATTATGACTTTTAACAAAGGAAGCCATTTTAAACTCTGTTCTCCACGGCACACCGGGGTGTCGCGAATACAGTTTAAGAAACACTGGTATAGAAGCAATATCCAAAATTTGTACTATAGTTAACATTCAATGTATATGCCCCCTGCAGAGCATTCTTTCAGGAACATGGCAGTTCAGCATATGGAGTAGGACTGTCAAGCAATTACCAACAGGCATGCTGATAGAGGGGAGGCAGGAGGCAGTTGTACTGGGACCCAGTGATTCTAAGGGGCTTTTGGTTCCTGCTACTGCAGCAGTGATGTCATCTGGAGCCCTGGAACATTCTGAACCACGGCCAGAGCACCAGGCACTCAGTGGAGTTCAGAGCTGAAGGACCTGGCTACCTCCAGTTCTGCCTCTGAGGCCCTGACTCCTTCTGGGGATGTGGAGCTCGGGCTCCTCCCACCCTTTGACACAGAGCCCACAGTGGCTGTCAGCCCCGCTAATGACAAATTAGATTGTGATCACTGTTTAATAGAATACCATTTATTTAACTACTTTGAGGTGGTCTACATTTTCCAATATACTGAATTTCAGTTGCAACAGAATACAGAGTTTAGTGCTCACTTAGTATCTATTTTATTACAAAATATCTGCACTGTAAAAACCAAAAATTATTTTTCAATTCTAACAAGTACTATAGTGCAATCTCTATCATTACAGTAAAACATACAAATGTAGAATTATGTACCAAAAATGCATTAAAGTGTTACATTTTTTTATTTAATGCCTACAAATCCACTCAGTCCTATTACTTTTTCAGCCACCCTGACAAACAAGTCTGTTTACATTGGGGGGCAAAAAGGGGGGGGGGGCAGAGAAGAGAGAGACAAAGATGCCTGCTTCTTGTTTACGATGTCACCTGAAAGTGAGAATGGGCATGCACATGTCACTGTTGTAGACAAAGTCGCAACATACGTACATGCCAGATGCACTGAACATATGTACATACCAGATTCATAAACTGCTTCATGCTTCAGCCATCATTCCAGATGTCATACTTCCATGCCGATCATGGATTATGCACGAATAAAAAAACCACACACACAACAAACAAACAAAAACAACCACACACCCGAAAGGTGGTCAGACCACTGCATGTTCATTTTCATTGTCTGGCTAAGACGTCACCAGTAGGAGATTGATTTTCTTGGGAAGCTCGGGTTCTGTAGTTTTCAAATCCATGTGTTGCTCTTTTCAGACTTCTGAAAGCATGCTCTTCACCACTTTCCAAAATCTAAGAGAAAGGCACTTCAGATTCTTAAGCCTTGGGCCAAGTGCTGTAGCTATCATTAGAAATGTCACATTGGTACCTTCCTTGCATTTTGGCAAATCTGCAGTGAAATGTTCTTAAAACAAACACATACTGGGTCATCATCCAAGAATGCTATAGCAGGAAGTATATGGCAGGAAGAAAAAAAAATAGCTGGAGAGAGACAGTTCTTCCCCAAAGAGTTCAGTCAAACTTCATTGATGACATTCATTTTATTATTTAAAAAAAAAAAAAAAAAAAAAAAAAACAACCCTACATTAGCATGTTCTTTACAATGGTGGCTGACACATGCAGAGACATGAATCTCTGGCATATCAGACACAAATACATTCTAAAGTGACTACAAAAATGCTATGCAACTGCCTTTTCTCACTGAGGTGGCATTGGAAAAAAGCAGGTACCATTATCTCCCATAAATGTAAACAAACTTGTTTGTCTTAGCAGTTGCTTCAACAAGAAGGACTGAAGGGACTTATAGTCTAAGGTTTTATTTATTAAGTTTGAGTGCAGTTATTAACAAAATCTATCATGAAAGTGTAACATACAAATGTAGAGATTGTGCTACAGTACTTATATGAGGAACTGAAAATATTTTTTTTATAGTGCAAGTATTTGTAATAAAAAATATAAAGTGAGCAACTTATAACTGTGTTGTAACTGAATAGGTTTGAAAATGTAGAACATCCAAAATGCTTAATTTCAACTGACCTTCCATTGTTTAACAGTGCATTTAAAACTGCCATTACTTAAGATTATTTAAACTTAAAAAAAAATATCAAGTTTTTTAGTTAATCACATGAGTTAACTGATTGACATAACTAACCAACACATCTTTTCTGTGTGCTACTGTTTCCACAAATACACAGTAGGACAGAAGATGGAGTTTGGAACCAATAAAGGGAATTAACATTGCTTTATCCCTTATGGGCATGTAGAAAATTATGGAAGAGATGTAAGTGGCAGATAAAAAGGTCATTAGCTTCAGACAGTACAAAGTCTCAGCATAACTGAGTAGCCGCCTGTAGACACTTATGAGCAGACACAATCATTTACTGTCAAAATGTACATACATTTGGGTCATTACTGAAGTGCTGAATCCTGCTACTTGGATTTTTTTGCGGGGTGTGTGTGGGGGGGTAAAAGCGATTAATAATTACCTGATTTTTCCTAAGTCGACTATCCCTGTGAGGTCTACACACTATATAACCATGTTCTCTCAACCTCATCACTGATGCGTAGGTTCGAGTGTTTTGCTTTTTCTTGGCTTACTTCCTTTGTATCTCCCCAAATCATCATAATGGCATCTTCCCAGAACTAGCCTAAGAAAACCGGATGTCCTGCAGAAGCTAGTAAGACTTCTGAGGTAGACTGCACCCTTGTGGAGTGGTCTGATATACTGTCAGGCACCTGTTTGGTCAAAGAATCAGGACTGGTTACCAACTAGTGGGCAATCTGATTGAATATCCTATGTAGATTGGTCTGCCATTTGATTCTCAGTGTAGAAGCCAAAACACAGCCTAGGAGACTTTCCAAAACATTTTGTCTTCTCAAAATAGAACATAGCTCTACATGTGTGTGCAACTTCTGCTCCACTGTCTCAGCATGAAGCTATGTGAAGAACATAAATCCAGTTATGTCCTCATTGACATGGAATGCCAATCACTGTGTTAGTACCTGATTGAGGACAGCTGCTTGTTCTCCTGAGCAGAGGATGAGCAAGCACATTCCTCCAGAATAGGTGATGCTTAACCCATGGGATAGGAGACCCCTGACGGTGTCAGAAACATCGACCAGTACCAGATCTAGGACTCTAAAGGATCTCAATAGGCCAATGCAGCTCCAATAGCTGTGAAGGTACCAGTCTTGGTAAGAAGCCAGGAGCAGCAAAGCCCTTACCCAGTCAACCTGCACAGTTGCTGCTGTTCTCCCAGTGCAAAGGCAACAAGATAGCTGATGCCAGAGTCAGACTTCCACCAGGTACTGCACAAGTTGATGCTAGTTCCCAGTCTCAGTACCAAGCACACTGGTACTGACATGAAGTCTTCTGACAGATCTGTTCAGATGTACTGGCTCCAATGCTCAGGGAACTTTTCCTGCATTTTGAGACATCCTTAATGTCTGACAGCCTCATGGTTTTATGCAGCCTCCAAGTCATATTAGGGGAGGCAAATATCCACTTCTTGTCCTTTGAAGACATGTGCTCCAAATTAAAATTAGTCTCTGCTTCCCAGATGAGGTATTCATAGGCCTCAGTGACCTTTCATCCAGTTTCAATGTCTATGAAGAGGCAGAGTGACAGCCTCACTCTACTGAAAGCCTAGGCACTGGAATCCAGGGTTGGAGCCTGGCTATATTGCCTTCTCTGAGGAAAGCACTGGGTCACTATTAAGTACGATCAACAGATACCACAGTTCTTTGGGGCAGAACAGACACTTGGCCTTTCCTTTGTTAAAAGGCATAATCATCTTGAAGGAAGGGTAGTTCTTGAAACCCAGGGATCTGCCACACTCATCCATGATAACTGGTTCCCCCGGTGATTGGTGGAAAGGGGGGTGGGGGGAGGGGAGAAGAGAAGAAGAGCCCATTTCCCTCTAGGGTCCCGTAAGCTGCCCTAAGCACCAGTAGATAGTAATAAAATGCTGAAGTGGAAATTAATCCAAAGACAGTTGTTCCAAGATGTATCACAGGTGGCAGAGAAGGATCTGGGGTATAAAAAGCAGTTCTCGCCTTAGCAGAATGCATAAGGACAGGAAAGACCCTGATGGATGCATGTACACTAGAAAATTCTCTGATATAGGTGCACTGGATGTGTGTTCACCACATGCTATGGTTCACATGCTATGAAATATGCATGTAGACTAGCACTCAAGAGTTCTACATTTAAATCAATAGTTTGAAGTAAATCACATTCTTGGCATTAATTTTTGCAAATAAGATTTTTATAAAATGGAATATTGAACCAATCTTTTTCAACCTCCAGTCCTGCACACATTCATATTTATCTTTATGCACACAAGTAATTCAATTGGGACTACTGAAGTGCATTAAGGTATACAGAAATGAGAAATTGTGTGTAATGAGCCCAATATATCTAACTTACATTTGCTCACTGAATAGGCACCTGGCTATTCATGATCCTTCTTTATTCCCATCATTCAGTGTGTGGACCCAGGTCTGTTTTTATTAAACATTCCACTCTTGTGCTGAATACAGAATTATTAATCTCCTAATAGGATTCTTCAGGGCACCATAATAGTAATCATAGCCAAGTGTTTCACAAACAATATATCTGTGATATAGTGAGGCATCATACTCCCCATTTCATGGATGGGGAACTAAAGCAGAGAAATTAAGGCCCAAAGCTGTTCCCTGTACTCAACTTTAAAAAATGCCAAATATTCAAATAATTCTTTATACAGCTGAAGTACAGCTCCCAATGACTTCAATTGCAACTGCAAGCGCTCAGTACTTACACAGTTTTTGGTTTGCGGATCTGAAGTTGGGCATTTTGAAAATTAGGTACACAACTCAGTTGTGAAGAGCTTGTTTTTGTTACTTGCTTAGCATTACACAAGAAGCCTGTGACAGAGCCAAATGAAGAATAGTTATCCAGGATAGGAGGAGTTGTGCCTAACTACATTCAAGTCCCTAATAACTCATGTCTCTCAACCATGACACTCGAATAGCAATAATGCGTTTTTAAATCTCAAGATGATGGTCAGCATACATCAATGTAAGAGGAAAAAAATTAATCCCTTCCTCTCTCACCCACACTACTAAGGGGAAGAAAACAATTGCTACACACAGAAGAAAAATTAGATGGGGTGATCAAATGTCCTAGTTTGCAGAAAACTCCAGATAGCTAGGCTGGATCTTTCGTAAGGTAGGTTTTATGCAAAACTTTATATGAATTAGTTTTCTGTCCTTCTACCATGCCAGCCCCACTTAAACTTATGTTAGACACAAAACCCTTATCAGGTATGGTCTATATGGTAGTCTTGCCTCAGGGCAGAGGACTGGACTAGATCTGAGGACCCTTCCAGTCCTATAATTCTGTCAGTGGATCAGGGCGAAGCAAGACCGGGAGGCCAAGTAACAGATGGAGGTGGGTTAGGAGTCACAAGCATGGCTACACTGCCAAACCCTTCCACAAGGTGATCAATACCTAATCACCACAATGCCAGCTGCCGTAGCTACCACAAACTCCAATCCCTGGCTAAAGGTACTCTGAAACTTAGCCTTTTTTCCAAGTCTGATAAGCACTAAATTTAAGTGAATTTTTGACATTTTAATGCAATGCACATTAATTTATTAAACTCAATTATTCCATTCTGATATGATCTTTCTGCTTGACTCAAGCAGTCACATAGCCAATAAGCAATTCATCAGGCAATAACTTTAATGGAATACAAAATTACTCTTCCACAAAACCACTGTGCACAATAAATCAAACAAGGGCCTCAGAAATACTATTTCAGCATCTCGCAAAGCTGGAAGGCCTTACTTACAGTAAATTTACCCACACTTTTAAAACAATTCTTCAGCATTGAAATGAAATGAACAGCCTCAGTATTTTTAAGCAATGACTCAATTTACATAATTTTATGAGATTTCAATGTAAAATTGGTATTTTTTCTAGCGTTTGTTAACATCTCTAATTTGCAGATTAGTGTCTAATGTCTATTTGTGTAAACTTAACTGCTGGATATTTTAGTGGTTACACATTTACATGAGGAAGGGTGAGGAAGGTGGGAGCCAATGCTCATGGAGAGCCAGCTCCTGCCTGCCCCCGATTTGCTGCCTCTGATAAAGAAGCAGCAGCATAAGGAGTAGGTAGTTCCACAGAAGCCAATACACATGGGGAGCCAGCTTGAAAGCTGCTTCCCGCAGTACTGGCTATCTCCTTCCCCCACTCCCTACTGTGCTACCTCTCTATCAGAGGCAGCAGCGCCAGGGGCAAACAGCTCTGTGGGCTACAGAGGCAGCAAGTGGGGGTATGCATGTAGTCATTAGGATTAACCAATAAGACCAGGCTTATCAGTTAATCGTGTGAACACTACATGCCATTGCTACTGCAAACAATGGCGAATGCCCATCTTCACTACAGCAGCAAAGCCACACTGCTGCAGCTGTGCCTCAGCACCATAGTGTAGCAGCTTTCTACACCAACAGGTGGTGACTGGTTATCAACACAGTTAATCCAACCCTCAGAGGCAGTAGCTAAGGTTCAGGGAAGAATTCTTCTGTTAACTTAGTTTTGCCAACACTCAAGGTTAGGATCACCTAACTATGGTTCTTACCCAACAAAAAATTCACAGCCCTGAGAAACTTAACTAGCTCATCTAATTTTTAAGGGTAGGCCAGGCCTAAGAGTGTTCTGTATTTGAATCCTCCAAGAAGTCTCTTCTGTCCCAAGTGTTATCTATGATTAGAAGATAAACAAGAGTAGAGTACACATGTTCTTGTTTATTATAACCAACATGTATCAAAGGAATGCAAGTTTTTAAGATGCACCATTTTCTTTGGGTGACAAGGCATGTAAGAGTATGGTATATTGCTCAAATACATCATAATAAATATACATGCAGCAAAAAAAGTTGAGGCTAGGTTTAATTATTATTAAATATTCATGATATAAAGCAAAGCATCTAAAATGCACAAGTTCATACATTTTCTATTGCAAGTTCATTACATCGACAGACATTTACTATTTCTGGTATTTATAAATTATATTTTGTGGAAGTCAAAGTTGTGAATATTAGTTTATTCTTATTTATGCTGTAGGTTAGAGTTTCTGTGCACTAGGGGAAAACAATACTACAATAGCTCTCTCGGGCGGACTAAATTATATGGTCAGCTATAAAACACAACAAGTTCATATCCTTTTGAAGCAGAATTTCAATTATTAAATTCTGTGTGTGGTTTTTGTTGTTGTTGTTGTTGTTCCATCACACACACAACTCTCAGAAAAGGGTCTGAATAGAGGACAGGACTCCAACTACAAATGTGTTCTGGGACTTGCCTGCCACAGAATACAGACAATATGATTATCAAGTTGAGGATCAATTAATTACAACCCTTCATCAGTTGAAACTGCTAACGAGAGATGGTCCAGAGGAGCTAAGCCAACGAAAGAATGATAGCAGCTCATTTTTAATCTAACCAAACCCCTGAAAGACGCAAGCCTTCCTCTTTACAATCCTCTTTCAATAACTTCACTAAAGAAAAAAAAATCTCTGAATTGAACATACAGCATATACTGCTTTCACCCCTCAACTTTATAGCAATGCTAGCTTATCCTATTCCTCACTGCAAACAAGGAACTATCATCAGTGATCAGACAGAACTGAAAAAGAGAGAAAGACTAATATCAAGCAGCAACAACCTTCCAGCTCAGCACTGTTTCCTCATCTCAAACGTGATGAAGAAGTTTGTCAAACCATTGCCAAGGAAATAGATTTAAAATGATTCTTGTAATATTTCTAATGGGATATTAAAATGTTATTAAATATGAATAGGAGAAATGTCTTGATGTAAGTGATTATACTGCATAGTCCTGAACAGCAACCATCAGCTATCTTGATAAATGAAGAAACATTCCAAGTTAGGAACCCTAATCATCATTCACTGCTTGTTTCAGAACCACTCCTTCAATGGCTTCAGTCATCTTGATAGACCCTCTTCAGTCTAGCAGATAAATGGAAGAGCACAATCCACCAGCAGCAAGTGGAAGTTAGCCACTCAAAATGGAAATAAAAGTGTACATTTTAAAGTGAAGGCAATTAATCCTTGCAATAATGTACCTAAGGGTGGTGGTGGATTCTTTATCCCTAGCAATTTATTAGATTTTGTTTCTAAAATATATGTAATTTCTGTTAAATGTCTCTGTAGGAAGCATTCATGAAAGAAGATGCAACTGAACTAATTATTATTTGTAATTTAAGGAAAAATAAAAACTAGTCATAATTGTAATTATTTTGGCAGACAAAGAACCACATGTGACTAAAATAGTGCAAGTCCTATCCCTACAGGCATGGAGAGTTTGTTAACATTTGGTCCACTCTGTCTTGGTCCTCTAGCGTCGACTATTTTTAAAAAATTCTAAAAACTCTATAGTTAGTTGTCTCAACAACTAGAAATACTATTTTCTATTCAATTCCTGCTCCTTGGTACTATGACAGTTTTGAGGCAGCAGATTTTTTGGAAACACCAACCCATTTCTGCTGTGAGAATGTTTTGATGTTTTCAAAATAAAAATTATGGAATTTCAGTTCAAAGAAAAAAAATCCAAGTTTTTGCATTCTCCAATTCATGCCATAAAGGTTCAGAAAAAAAAAATCAACTTTATGGAAATGAAACTGTTTCCCAGCCAGTACAACTGATGACCTCTCATCAGTTGTTGAGCCATTTGAGTTCACAATAGATACCTGGTTGCATCTCTTACACTTAATTGCATTTCTCACTTCTGCACATTTTTAGCAGGCCAGTCCTCAATTGGTCTCCTGTTCCCAATTTCCATGACAAATCTACTTGTGAAGTAAGCATATTAGTATAAACATTGAAATAGCCAACTCAAAATATTCAAAATTCATGACTCACCCCAGCTTCCAAGTCATGAGATTGGTTTTAAAAGAAAATCTTGGAATAATATATTGTAGGGCAGAGTTTGCCTTTTGGGTTTTGAGCACTTAGGTCATATTTTCAGTCATCTTCACAATCATGACGGCTAGAAACCTGCCTTTTCTTTCAACTTACAGATCTCGCATAGTCACAATTTCAATAGCTGAGGTGTTAAGAAATAAATTGTGTGCTGCCAATTGTGAAACACACAAGCTGAGGAGTAATGAACAGCCCAGTAAGTAGGTATTTTATGCATTGTTAATTAAAAAGATAATGTGTAGTCTAAGAGTCAGTTTAGCACTCCATGCTATGGTGAGTTCTTTCAACTAGCCAGGCTTTTCTCAATTTATTTTTCAATACTGTGAAAAAGGCTTTTTGTGGTCTTGACAATTTTATTTGATGTTCTAAGCACAACGTGACATTCCAAGAGAATTATAACTCATTTTTCCTCTGCCTAGGTTTCAGGTAGCTGTAGGAGTGAAATTAATGGATTTTATTAATGCTTATGAGTGACGACCCGACAGACAAAGCCAAACAGTTTTTTAAAAAGTTCTTTAAAAGCTTCCACACACAGCTTTATAAAAACTCACACACACACACTAACTAATCTGGACCTATAATGCATCTACTCTTTCAGTTTGGGGCCTCTCCTATACTGTTTGAGAATTCAGCTAGCCAGTTCTGAAGACTTTTTTTTTTTTAAATTGGAACTCTAGAACCTACTATTGTCAGTTTTGCTGCCTACTAGCTGGATTGCGAAGACAGTTTGCTCATCACTATTGACTAAATAGATAGAAATCCACACCTAGACATCCTCCCTTAACTTTATTTTAAAAGGGACTTTTCTTTCCACACACAAGAAGTGATAACCACTTGTCAACATTATAACCCACACAATGAAAATTCTCCAAGAGGCATGTAAACATAATAACCCTTCTAACTTAAGTTCCTCTAAGCACTCCCTAAATGCCCTAGAGAAATGGTAGATTTTAGTAAGTTAATTTTACATGAAAAAGTAACATTACAGACCAGTGCACACATGTCCCTAGAAAATAAGACTGTTACATTTGAGGAACTGAGTGCAATTATTTAAAAAAAAAAAACCACCACACGTGTGCACACTGTAGCTGGTTACCTTTTACATTTGAAATAGCTTTCCATGGAGCTGACAAGTCAATGATTCTAAGTATTTAGCACAGGTGCGGGCAATACTTTTTGAAGGGGGCCGCTTCAATTTTGGAAGTGGTAACAGGCTATCCCGAAGAGGCATTGCCTCAGGCCCAAGCAGCAGAGCCAGGAGACTTCACATACTCCCTAGCCCCCCAGGCTCTGATTGGCCTGGAGAGGGGAGAGTGCACAAAGTCTCCTCCAGCCACCAGGGGCATGCGGCACCTAAAGAGAACTGCCAGCTGTTCTGAATGCTCTCTTGGCCACAGGTCTTGATTGACCTGGGGGTCAGAGAGCAGCAGAGGCGCCACAGGCCAGATCAAAAGGGTTGGGGGGGGGGGCCAGATCCAGCCCATGGAGGCTGTCTTGCCCACCCCATGTTTGGGGGTGACCATATTTCTCTGTGCTAAATATACAACACGTGATAAAGTTACCTGCATTCAAGTAAAAATCTATTGCAATCAATTGCACAAACATACATACAAAACATCAAGACGACTGAGCCCCTGTTAGAATCCATCTATGTTGCGTGGATTTTGCTGCTTACTTTCTTGCATTTAATGTGTTAAGGTTCACATGGGGAGGAGTGAAACACACAGAGGGGACACCACCCTTAGACCTCTCACATGGGGGTTGGGGGGCATGACAGATCCAACCCTCCTTGCCCATCCCTCTTCCCCCTTCATTCCTGGCTGGGTTCCCAGGATGAACCTGTCTCTCCTGATAACTGGCACTGTATTAACCAGAAGGAAAACGTGCAGGGGGAGCAAAAGGTCACATGCCTCCCCTCTACAGATTTCTGCCAGAATGCGGTCTTTTGGCACAGTGTAAAAGGGAAGAGATGGGAGCTGCTTCCTGCTGCAGAGAAGGGGGGGGGGGGGCGGGGGAAGAATGGATGACCTGGTTAGTGTCTTTGCAGAGCTCTTCTCTTCTCCCCTTCCCTCTCCCTGCCCCCCTCCTGCCTCCCTACCATGTGTAGAAGAAACCAGCTTGTCCCTTCCTGTCCACACAGTATCAAAAGGCAGCTAATACCTCCAGGCTGCTTCTGATTACCAACATAACCCAGCCACCTCCTGTCCCCTGGGCAGGAAGGGGTTAAGCCCTAAGCATGCATCCTGCACCAAGGTCCAGGGAACCTGACTATAGGAGCTTCTGCAAACCTGGCCATGGAGGTGGCTCATCAGAGAAGGGCACCAAGGCAATGGAGTAGCCCCATACTCCCTGAGGGCAGGATCTGTGGGAGATCGGGAGGCACGAGTGAAGAGTGTGCTAAGCCACTGCCTCAGGAGCTACTGTGGAGTCTGCAGGTCAAGGGCATGAATAGGCTGGAAGATAGCTTCCCCTCTTACCCTTCTATTTCAGAGTTTAACTGAGGGGCACAGGGGCTTCTCCATGCCAGCACCATTCAGGGCTTTGGCAAATGCAGTACTTGGCTCCTCCTAGCCAGCGCCCCAGGCTGAAGGGTCTTAGAGCTTTCCAGGCTGTTGGCTTAGCCAGAGGCAGTGAGGGGAGGAAGGAGCATGCTAGCTAGGCTAGTATTGAGCTGAGCACTCTGACCATGGGCTGGTTATCTGCGTAGCACTGGGATCAGAATGCAGCAGTTCTGCGGTGAAGGAGCGAAGCAGGGAGAGCACAGCAAGAGGAGGAAACACAAAGGGCCAATGGGCAGACAGCTGAGGCACCTCAACCAGCCACTACCTGGTGTCTGCCCTTGCTCACCAGCCACTGCAGCTCACAGCTGCAGATACAGGAGAAGGTTGGAGAGCACCCACTGGCTAAGAGCCAGCAAACAGCAGGGACTGCACTGATGGACCAGCGAGGGAATGGCTAGCTGGACACACTGCATCTTTGCCCTGCCACCAGCCTTGCACACCCACCCGCTTAGCTACTGCTGGCCCAATCACCACTGGTGGGTGGGCAGCTGGGCCTCATCAGTAATGATGGGGGAGTAGATAAGGTACCCTTTTTAAAGAAAAAACGTCAACTCCTGCAAGAGGGGTTAATAGCAGCAATGTTCGTTTCAAAACAGGACATCTGTTCCCTCTTGTTAGGATGGTGAGGATTCCAATGAGAGGTTGGTCTGGATACGAAGATCATATTAATTAGTGATTTCCTGTGATTGCATAAATAGGAAATGCATTTAAGCAAACTAATTGTGAGAATGCTGAAAAAATACAGAAACTTCAAAGAGCCCAGCAATCATGTCCTTTCCCCATCTGTCTCTCTTTCCAAAAGAATAGCTATTCCTTACTTCACAAATCACTGTTGCCATAACACTCAATTGAAATAGAATTGTCTCAGTACAATTTTTTAATTTTACTGAATTCTTGCTATTTGCAGATTCTCCTTTCTTGCTCTGAAGCTTTGCTTCAGGGGAAAAAAAGCAAGTTATCTGAAATGCTTGGTAATGTGGTTGGATTTTCTCTCCCCTCTTCATTTAATATGGACATTGTCAACTACTATGGATACCAGCTTAAGGGCAATAATTCCCGCTCCCCCCATTTGTAACCTGATTTAAACTCAGGTTCAGATGACAGTCCAGTAACTGGTAAAGCATTTAAGTCCTGGAAACCTAAACATTTATAATTAGGGAAAAGGCAGTATCACCAACACTTCCCATCTACTTTTAGTATTTAGACCATACTCCATAGAATAATATTCTATGGCTATTGATATTTTTTCCTGTGATACACAATTGTAAAAAGTAAATGCAGTACCTAATAGGTGAGGAGTTTGGAGATAAACATTCTCACAACCTTCCAAAATATTCCGTCCTCAAATGGCTTGGTTCTTCTCTTCACTCATTTCTTAGCAACATGATCTTTTGCAAACCATTCAGTAAACTCATTCTTTTCGTGGCAGCTCTTCTTCAGTAGCACGGCCTCCTGCTATCTCCCTCTTTATTCATAACTAGTCTGACTGCAAGGACCTGCATGTTTTGGGTTGGCACCCACTGTTCTGTTTAACTACATGGTGTTTCCCCATTATAGATTCTGCAGTATGCAGAGTACATCTTGAAAGGGAGCACCACATGGCCTAAGATTTGATTGTTTTCCAAATGAGATACAAGATTACAAGTCCTATAAATATACACAACAGTCATTACGTTCTCATCACAATTTAAAATAACCTATTAGATTATTTAATAACCGCTGAGATAGAAGTTGAAGATTAAGGTACACACACAAGCCCTATTAAAAATATTCACTTGTCAGTTTTAGAGTATTACATCTTCAGAATAGAGATTAAGTAATATTGCACTGTGAAAATCATATTGATGTTATGTTCTCTGCCCAAAATAATCTGAAATGAATTGTTTCTGTAACAGGATTAATATGTAGTGAGTCAATATTTAAAATTTTATAAGCAAAATAAATCAGAGCAATAACTAACTCTTCCCCTGTTCTTAATGATCTGAGATGGCACAAAGATATTACTCTCAGGAAAGTAATATCTAGCACCTAAAAGTGTGTCTCAGATACAAGTCATATTGCTGTACTTCAGGACACAAAAAATCTGCAATATAACATTGTTTTGATAGCAGGGGGATCTAGTACATGCAAAAACCCTCTGCAGTTAAGATTATTACAGCCAGCTTTACCATACTAGAGGTACAGCAAGATGATTGGAAACATTCTAGCAGTCACAGGAACAACAGCTGGAGTCATCTACAATCCATAATTCACACTGCAGCTGGGCTCTGTTCCAGAGAAGCTCAAAGATTTTCATTCCAAATTATTTATCATCCAAACACGACTTGAGCCATCTGATTTTGAGCAATATACTAATTCTGATTTTGAACTAGTATATTGACTAACACCTTTCCTACATCCTACAACTAGCCCTCTCTTCCCTCTGAACAGAATCTTTTGTAAGTTTTGTTGGCTACCAAAGCATAAAAGCTAGAGCATAACCAAACATAATAAAGACACAAACATTAAAAGGCCAACGAGAAAATCCGAGTGTTAAGACACTTCAGGAACGGGATTGTAAGGTAAAGGAAACAAAAGTTACCAGAGCTAACCCACTGGCATGACACTTTAAAATACACATAATGTGATGACCCTGCCTTAAAATGTAGCTTTTCAACACTGAACCTGCACATTTTTGCTTCCAGACAGCGGTCAGTGTGATTTATTTCCCCTTTGACCGTCACCTGCAACTGCAATTCCATCCACTCGTGGTTACAGAACAAAGATGCCCTCTGTCTTCTGAGTTTATTTAGCAGTAAGATAAATCATGTTCATATTTAAGATATTAGCCATAGTAAATATCCCCCTGAAATGACTATGGGCAGTACCATTCTCTCATTATTTCGGGCATATTTGCAGATTTACACCGATGCCACCACATTGGTTTACATGAGATTCACATCTGAACATATTCTTCCATTGGAAGAGTATTAAAATGCTCAGCCTCTGAAGCAAAAAATATATAAATTCAGCCATGCAAGAAATTACTGCTTTGTTGATCCACTGCAATCGGGCACAATTGGTCCCATGCTACTGATTATAGCAATTACTACCATAAGCTAACACATTGTCTTCAGGTCAACTACTCTTAACAGCACTATACTCATAAGAAAATGCAGGACAGGTGCCTATATTAACCTAAGTACAACAAAAGAATACGGAAACACAGGAAATGGTAGGAGAGATGACAATATTTAAAGTCACTTCATAGGCTAATACACTTGAATTGAAGGAAAACATGAGAATTTATATGCATTTTAAAGCTACTTTAAACCAATGTATTCATTAATCAGGTGGCATTTCCAAAGACCTAAATTTCAGCTGCACATACCATAAAAAAACTTATTGCCCACAGAAATCACACAACTGTACCATTAACAATGCATATTTTTTTCTTAATTTTTTTATGGTTCTTGCCAATGTAAGACTTTAGCAAGCAACACTTTCACTTGTAAATTGGTTCAGCAGTGTAGCCATGTTAGTTTGTAACTGCAAAAGAATTAAACTAATGGTCCTGTAGCACCTTAGACACTAACAAAAAAGGTAGATGGTATCATGAGCTTGTGTGGGCACAACAAACTTCTTCAGATGAATTGGTCATCAACAGCACAATTCTGACTTGAGAATTCTCATTTTCAACTCCTGCTAATGCTTTTCCAGACCTGACAAGCCAGCAAGAGATTTTTCCCCCCTTTCAAATATTCTAACAGAAATGAGAACTGGTGAACAGCACCTGGAACTCATGTGTACTTCCTCTCAGCTGCCTATTCTAGTTTCTGCTTCCTTTACTCATTCAAATGCTAGAACCAATGTTTTGTTTGATTTTTCTTTGGTAAACCAGAGGATGCAACAAGAAAGCCAACATTTTAATGTACTTAATTCAGCTGTGAGGAACTTCTGGCACACCCACCACACATGGTTCATCAGGATTACCCATTAGAGAGCTGCCAGATGACTTGTTCACCCACACATCCACAGGCACAGCTGCTCTCAGCTCCTAGTTGTTATGGTTCACCATTCCCAGCCAATGGGAGCTGTGGGAAGTGGTGTGGGCCAGGCCACCATTAGGGATGTAAAAAAGGTTTAAGTAACCATGTAATCACTAAAAATCCTAGCAGTTACATAGTTAATCATTCTTTGGCAGGGTTGGTCTAGGAAGAGGAGGATGCTGGAGGAATTCCCCCTTCGTCCTCTGCAGCAGGACTCTTTTGCTCTGCAGGCGTGCTTTGGCTGTCAGGAGCAGGGCTGACAGCTGATACATACCTGCAGGGCAAATAGTTAACCACAACAGAAACCATTAAGCTGATGCTCATCAGTTAACTGGTTAACCAGTTAGATGCTTCCATCCCTGCAGGCCACTGTTTCCCACAACTCCCATTGGCCAGAAATAGTGAACCACAGCCACTGAAAGTTGAGGGGTTTTGTGCTTGTGAATGCTCAAGTAACAAACAGTCTGTGTAAGTCAGCCTTGGCAGCTCCATTCAAAGGGGATCATGAATCACTTTGGTGTCCTGACCCACAGTTTATGTAAAGCAGTAGTTCTCAAAGTCTATTGGGCCATTTCCTCCAGCAACTTCACAGCTCTAATAAAAAAAATATTAAGGCCCATACCCTATTTCAGCTGCTTCCAGACACTTTTATATACATCTAAACTGTGATTCTGACTTGAGGACAACTCTGTAGATTCTCCCCCTAGTGCTTTTGATTGAGGCTCTCCTGCTGTTTTGCTGATTACACTGTAACTTGCAAGTGGAGTTTGAGCAGCAGTAATCTTGGGTAACCATAGTTCTGCTGCTGAAAAGAGAGTATACATTTGAAATTAACTGATGCACATTGGCTGGTGAAATCAAGGTGTTCTTCCAGTTGTCTTCAATTTTTGGAATTGCTTTTATATTTCTGAAAGTGAAGTTATTTTGTGACTACATTTAGTGAGTTCTTGGTTTCCCTAATGAGAAAATAAGTCAGTGTTCAGTTGACAAATCTAATGAGTTTCCCTTCTTACAGTGACTTTCAGAGAAGTAACCAATATGTATAGTCACAATCATTTACAAACAGCTCAATAGTTTTGTTAAAATCTTTTCTGTAGTTCTTCTTACGGTTGTATACCAATTTGATGTTACATCCCAATTGAGCACATCCTTAGAGGGAACTGCATTAGAGGGCTAGTTAGGCTGAGCTCCTACCTCACCTTCCATTTGTGTGGGTCAGCTTGCCAGCTAACTTGATATCTGGCGCTGCATTAGCTCACCTTGTGATGTCAGGAAAAATAGCTACCAATTGCAAAGCAGCAAGAATTAACACATTTGGCTAAAAATAAGCCCTAGCTAATATTCTCCAAAGTTGACTGGCTTAAGCAAAATATTTAATTTGGTATTTTAATTAGACTCCATAAATGTCACTTCTCTTGTCTGCAGGTGATAGTGATCTCAGCCCAATGGTGGGTGGTGTTTCTTCGAGAAGCCATTGCCACCTTTGTGAACAGACCTTGTTGAATTCAAACATTATACGTGTACAATAAATGTTTCTCTGCCTCTCCCAAGATAATTATACAGGATATTTTAACTGAATATACAGTAACTTTCATTTATCTCAGTGTTAGTAAAATTGTTTCATCTCAGTAATTGTCATTATTGCACATTTGTCACAATAGTTTACTATGAGAAGTAAGTGGGAAGAAGCAGCACCAATGTGTTCTTAGGGGAGAAATCAAGAGTATATCCCTGGAGATGTTAAACTTCAGTGCCACCTTTGGGTTTGATTCGCAGTTGCCAACCCTGTTGACCCAAGACATTTGAAAGATAATGGGGTAAGCTGTTAGCTTTAAGAATCCTGTTTCCAAACAAACAGGAAACTCAGATATGTTTGGGATGTTACCAGATCAGAGGGCTATGAACAGATAAAAAGCAACTCAAATCCAGTGAAGGGTAATAGAAGAAATGGGCCATAAACTAAGGAGTGAGTTCTCACAGGGAAACAGAGGGAGGCTCTGTGAAAGACTCTAGAGAGTACTAACAGTGTCCCAGTGTTGGTGATCATTAGACACTTGATAAGATAGATACTTGTGAAGTCTTTGAGATCTTTTGTCCTGAAGTACTTCTATTTTATTAAGGCGACTGTTCCCACAGTTGCCCCACAGGGAACAGTAATGCAGGACCTGAGCCTGAGGCAGGGAACTGCATGCAACTCAGATCTCACTCAGGATAGAATCACACAGTTCTCACTCTGAGTTGAGTGATGGCTTGAAGCCCAAGAGTTGGGACAGGGAGCACGCGACAGACTGAGGAGGGCTCTGAAGTGCAATTTGTCTAATAATGTGAATCAGTTGCTGCTACTTAACCATCATGTTACTTAATCCCTATCACAATAGGTCTAACCCATAAGATAGATAAAATGCCAGCAGCTACTGCACTGCAGCTACACTAGCACTCCCACTGATTCAAACGTTCAGCCATAACTGCTGTCTTGTCCATTCCTGCACTAAGTTTATCCATCGTAATACCTGGAAATAGTATCTTTTAATAGTAATCTTTTAACAATAGTATCTTGTTTTGGAGAAAGGCTAGGATTTCAAATAGCTATTATGAAATAATTTCATACAGAATCATCCTGGACAAGTAATAGGTCAAAAAACTGCTGCATAGCACAGTATGAGCACACATGTAATTCCTGCGATGGGTTGAAATTTCTGTTTCTAACTTGTATTTAGAAAGCCTCAAGGACTGCAATATTGTCTCATGTAGGATGAGTTTGTGCTCTCCTACACAAAATAAAATGGGAATATTTGTATAAGACCCTGACAAGTTAAGTAATCCAGTTGATGCTAGTAACTTAGTAAAATCAAGACATGTCAAATTTTAAATAGCCACTTACTGCAAATGAGGCCATATCAGCCACTCCCTTATATTGCCAGGTACCAATAATTACCCAGGCCCTTCAGTTTACAAGATATTGGCACATCAGCTTTCTTCCAGCCCCCTGGCAGTCCCCCAGTGTGCCAAGACTTACTTAAAAAAAACAACCAACATTTAATTGTCCACCAAACTCAGCCAGCTCTGTAAACACTTTTGGGTTCAAGTTCTCTAGACTGGTTGATTTTAAAAAGTGTCTAACTTCCATAGCTTCCGCTTAACATCTTCTAGAGAACATAAGAACAGCCATACTAGGTCAGACCAATGGTCCATCCAGCTCAATATCCTGTCTGTAGACAGTGGCCAATACCAGATGCCCCAAAGAGAGGGAACTCAATAGGTAATCCTCACATGATCCCTCTCCTGTCACCCACCTCCAGAGAATCAGAGGTTAGGGATACTATTCCTACCCATCCTGGCTAATAGCCATTGATTAACTTAACTTTCCATAAATCAATCTAGCTCTTTTTTTAAATAGAGATATCCCCACAACACTTCTGTGAGCAAGGGAAAGTACTATTATCATTATTTTGAAGAGAACTAGGGCACAGATTAAGCTACTTCCCATGGTCAATTAAGAAGTTTATGATGGGCAACCCAATTTCTTTCTCTAAGTCCCAGGCTACTGCCTCAATCTTTACACTCACTTGTTTCAGTAGTCCAGGAGGATTCCAAAAGCACAACAGCAGAGCACATATACTGTTGGCACCACAAAAACAAATATTACTCAATTTTATAGCAATATCTGTATCTGAGGACAGGAACAAAGCTTTTTAGATTCTATTTGTCACTGGTATTTTTCAAGCACTTGTGTGGGAGTAGGAAAGACTGTCCCGCAGAATGGATTCTTTTCAGAATGTCATTTTGATTTTATTTTAATTCTCTATCAAGTACAGATGCTGTTTGTCATGCATGACCTGGCTGCCAAATGCTACTGATTTGTATTGTTACTTACTGAAAATATAACATTTCCTTGGGACATGACAGGTTTATTCCATATCAATGTGACACACAAACATCACAGCCCAATTAGAAACAATCTTTAAAAATTCAAATCTCAGTCTTTCAGCTGGACATCTGTCATGGATACCACTGTTTCAAATCATTAAATTCAGCCCCAAGACTACAGAAAAATCCAAATGGCCTGGGTAATTTTTTGTAAGAGAACACTGTTGACAGAATAGCAATCTCAGGAAGAGGCAATATACAGCTGTAGAGACCTACAATACAGCAAGAGACATGTCTACAGATTTCAGCATGTGATACTCTATCTTTATGTACTACATGAATTTATCATTAGAGGGGCAGTGATGGGCTAGAAAGTAGTGTGGTGTATTTGCTCTTCTCCTTCAGTTGGGGAAGAGACATAGGTCAGCCAGCAATGGAGGTCTTGATGCCATTTAGGGGAGGCAATATAAAGAGCAATTCACAGAGGCAGGATGCCTGAAGTCTTGATAGAGGTGAAGTAATGGAAGCAGTTGGGGTGAGAGCTCATATTAGGATCCACCTTCTGGGGTCTTCAGAAACAGACTTTGTTGGGGAAAGCTGGCTACTATGATGCTGGCTGACTAAAGCAAGAGAAGGAGAAGCAGCACAATTCACCATCATGGGTGTCACCTCCACTGTCTCCTGGGATCATTAGGTCCACAGTGATGCCATTGTAACATCTCAGGATTAGAAGATATCCTGACCAAGCTAGGGGACAGAAAAGAACCCAGATGACATTGCCTATTCCAAGTCCAACTAAATCTCGTACACCATCTGGAATGTGGTAATGTCTCTCCACTCCCTGCTCACCACACACTTCAAATGTATCTTATCTCTTTCCCCTCTGCTCCCTTTTTCCTTCAGTCTAATAAGACCTTGCAAAATATGCAGTCTTGATGGGCGTAGGCAACATTGGTGTAAAGCTGCGTAATTAGGGCAAATGAAGACAGTGTCTTAATAGCCTAATGCTAGTACTACTTTGCAGAGTTTTGCAAGGGTTTATGAAACAGCATGCTGTGCTCAGTTTTTCCAACAAATAAGATTGCAAGTGAGAACTCATACAAAGAAGCCGTATTTTCTATCTTTGCTATATTTTTTCCTCCTCATGTCATCCAGGGATTAGGATCAGATTAACAAAAACTAAAGCTCCATCTCAATATACCACAAAAATTATTAGGAACTTGATATTAGACATAAGTAGCCAAAATTTGCAAAACTCAACACCAGAGCCTCTCGTTATGCTAGATATTGGTTAATGTATTGATCCAAAGAAAAGAGGATTATTCATGAGCTCAGAAAATTGCTTTTTGTGCTGAAACCTCTGCTGGTCATTTTTGGAGTCACCGGTGGAGTTAGGCCAGAAAAGAATGATCCTCATCATCCAGGTGCTGATCAAGGTTATTTTCATAGAATCCTAGGGTTGGAACAGACCTCAGGAGGTCACCGAGTCCATCCCCCTGCCCAAAGCAATACAAAACTGAACAATCATTCCAGCCATGGCTCTGTCAAGCTGAGAGAAAAGCTTTTCAGGAGGGAGATTCCACCACCTCCCTAGGTAACCCATTCCAGTGCTTCACCACCCTCCTAGTGAAATAATTTTTCCTAAGATCTAACCTAGAACTCTCCCATTGAAACTGAGACCACTGCTCCATGTTCTGTCACTTCTGAGAATAGCCTCTGTCCATCCTCTTTGGAACCTCCCTTCTAGTAGTTAAAAGCTGTTATCAGATTTCCCTCTCCCCCCAAAAAACTCTTCTGTAGTTTAAACAAGCCCAAATTCCTCAGCATCTCTTCCAAGTCCCTGTTGAATTTGTGAAATAGGGTAAAAATGCATCTGACATGCTCTGGCTAAGGGTTGTGTGTCATACACTAATATGGAAACAAAACAAAAATTAAAATGGTTTTCCAAAAGTTTTTAAAAGCACTAAATATTAACACATGAAATAAATGTAAGTTGAACACAGTATAACAAATTCCTGGGAAAATATGCCATACTGTATCTTCCATGGCTAAGGAACAGTCAGTGACAATTTTTCTTCCCTTTTGTACTGCTACATTATTCAAATAATGATTGTATAGTCACAGACATTAGTATCATTTGGACACACACAATTTAGATAAACTTTTCAAACCAAATTTGATTACATAAATCCAGGCAAGTGTTCCATGTATCAACCAGTTTTCAAAGTTCATGTGTGTACAAAGTTGCTGGAAGAAGTAACATTTACACGCTAAGGAGAAATGCCTGACTACATTTAGGTGGATATTCTTGCACAGCCTACTCAACAGACGGTTGATCATCCAGGCACAAAACTTCATACAATCAAGTTAATATATTCCTTTTCAGGCTGTTGAAGATACATCATCTACATAAGCAATTATGACAGACCCAGGAAGCAAATTACTATTGGAAATGATAAAGTCTTAAGTGTTATTGTTTTAATAAAGTTAGAGCTTTAAAATACGAGACCGTATTTCAACACTATTTGACAAGTCCATTCATCAGTTTGGCCACTGGACAGGTCCAAAACTAACTTAGTTTGGCCCAGGCACACAATGCAGACATAGCAATGAGGAGCTGAAAACCTATGTTTGCTGCCTGGCACGGGCCTGCAAGCACAGAAACCTTAGGAAAATGAGAAGATCTATTAAGATGAATGGGGCAGTTCACTTCCCAGAGCAATTGATTCTGGCTGTCCATCTCCATTGTTAGGGAAAGGCTACTTCACCCCTCTCTGGGCCTCCTATCCTGCAGAGTCCCATCCCCAAACACTAGGCTCGCATTAACGTTAGGGACTCTGCCTTTCCATTCTCCTGATCCTTCCTGCCTCCAGATCCACTTGATGTTCTGCCCCTTTCTGTGTGAAAGGCCTGGGCATCAAGCAGAAGGGGTAGGGCTAAAATACTTCCAGGTTCCCCACCCCCAGACAACAATTGGTCTGGGGGTGAGGGAGTGCCTTTGCACCCCTCCCTCCCCCCCCAGGCACTTAGGTCCCTGGCAGGGCAGAAGGAGACTTTGTGCACTCCCTCGCCCCCAGGCCCTACTTGGCCTGCAGGTGCGAGAGCAACAGGACCTCCACAGGCCGGATCCAGCCCAGAGGCCTTTTTACCCACCCCTGTTCCAGATGGTACACTGACTCTTCACTGCCCAAACCCCTTTCCTACATACTCTCCCCATCCTGGGCGCACGCACCCACCCACCCACACCCTTCCCCCCCCCCCATGTACCAGGAAGGATGGAAGAATAGGTGTGAGGGAGCAGTAAGAGCAATGGCTGTGATGGAAGTAATGTTGAAAGAGTCCAGGTAGTGTCAGAGCATCAGTAAAGAAGTCTGAATCCATGGGGGATGAAAGTGCACTGGAACAGTGCAGGGAAGAGTGTAGTGAAAAAAAAAAAGGAAACCAAGCTGTGCAATGAAAGATACGGGGGAAGCTTCTGCAAACAAAAAAGTTTGAGTGAAAATAAAGTTCTGTGTTTGAAACATATCTATCGTAGTTACTCATACACTTGCTGGGTTAGGGACCATTTTTTGTTCCTAGTAGTTAGCATCTGCTGTTCGACACAACTGCCACAAAACAAAACACAAGAAGATTACATTTACAATGAACAAGGCAACAGTCTTCTTCTATTTTCCTTCCTCCTACCCCATCATTTTCATACACAACTTACTTACAAAGCACATTTATCTATCCTAGTTCCAGCTCTTTTTGGGGGGGGGGGGGGGGG
>JANRFK010004149.1:54093309-54115562 GCA_030068395.1 Apalone spinifera
CCCCCCCCCCCCCCCGGAAAAAGCCTTTTGAAAAAGCAGGCACTACCAGTTTTGCTCCATGGGACAATTTCTTGTTCAATTTTGTCTTCTTGACAGCAATTGTGACCTTCAAATGACCTGAACTTAAGCTGAATTCCAGAAGAGCTCACCAAGAGGATGGACTTTGTCACATGATGAATGATATCCCAAGCTGAACTTTAGCACTGCAAAATCTTTTAACAAAAACTGAAATATTTTACTTCCAAAAATACAACCCCACCGAAGACTAAATGAGGGAAAAGGTGCAAAAACAATAGACGAAGCATCATTTAGGTTATGTCTCCATTTCTATGTGGTAGCAAAGAACTATACCATGCAGTATTGGGCTGTTGTAGGATAATCATCTTGAAGAATATAAAGAACAGCAATACTGTGTCAGGCAAATGGCTCATCTAGCTTGATATCCTGTCCTCTTAGAGTGAGAGAGAAGAACAGGACAATTTATCAAGTGATCCATCCCCTAACACCAAGTTGCAGTGTGTATCAAACTACCAACTCAAATTCAATTTAAATCTTGATAGATACTAAAACTCAAAATGTTTAATTTAAATGCTTCTGTCATCTGCTTTGTCCCCAAATGTGCATATGGGGCCATAAGGAGAATTAAAGAAAAGAGTTAGTAGAAAGAAGGTATGGAGCTCTATGACCACAATTCAGCAAAGCACTCAAGCATATATACAGTAGTAACATTATGCATATGTTTGTACATGTTGATCAACTGTGACCTATATTTTAATATCAGATTATCCAGTGTAGCTGAGTGACCTATTGCGGGAGTTTTTCAAAAATATAAGGTTTTAGGAATACAAGTCTTAGTAATTTTCAACACCCTAGAAGATAGAGAGGCATGGACTTCACCCAGATTCTGCATTGTCAGTAACTTCACTAAAACCAACTGCTCTCACTCTGCTGCCCCACCACAGTCAACTGTCAGCAGGCATGGGTCATCTCTAGCACTAATTGACTTGAATATCAGCCCAGGTAAGACTGAGTTAACACTAATAGGATAGTGGACGCAATCAGAGGAAATGGGAGGGACATCTCCCCTTTTATTACTCAGCAGCCTAGAGTCTTTCTAGATACTCAATTGCTTCAATAGATTTCAATTGCAGGATTACTAGAGTGCTTTTATTCTTTTTTCACCCTTGACAGAGGGATCCAAAGAAAATTTAGGTCTTTTCTTTTGTTTTGCCTATTCACCTTTTTTCTTCCACATGCTTTCTGAAATAGCAATCATCTTAAGTCAGACAGGAAAATTCTGTCTTTTGTTCAAAAAATGTTCTGGGTTCCTGGGTTTAAAAAACGGAGTGGGGAAATCTTTCGTGTGCATCTTTCTTCAAATAAGGCTAAGAATTATGGCACAGTACTTTTTTCAATTTTAAAAGAGTTAAGTCATTCAATAAAGACTGGTGCAGGAAAATGAGACATGCTAGCAATCTCTCTTTAAATACATTTGTAACATTACTGTTCTCTTACAGATGGCTTTAAAAATGTAACTGAAAATATGCACGTTAAATACTAGTTTACCATTTTATGGGTATGCTGTAATATTTTCATTTGGTTTTGTAAGTGGGGTCATTTCAAGGTAATTGCTTGAAGTGTGTTTTCTAGGGCATACAATTCTGTGAGCTCCATCATTCTTAGGTGGCCATGTGAAATAAATATGTAACCCTTTGGTATTTATATGCATGTTATCAACAATAAAATCCTTATTCTCTGCTTCTTCCAAGAAAGAGTCTAATATGCATGGGATTATTCTGACGAGCTGGAAAGTATCATTTTGTCCACTTTCAAATACTACCTAATGTTATTTTACTAGTTGAAAGTCACCCTCTTGTCCCTGCAATACACTCCTTCAAGTGCTTGTACTTATTTGGTTTGAATTTTAACTCGTGTCTATATTTTCAGTAGATCATTTGAGTTCATATGTTCTGTGGTCCCCTGTTCATAGATCTGGTTTTTGCTTCTCAAGCAATGTGCCATTTGATGAAAGTCTAATTGGATTTTACCCTTAAAATGCAGGTTTTCGGGTTGTTTGGTGGAGGTTTTCAGCCTTAAAAATGCTTGCCTTATTCAGACTAGCATTTCTTTTGGTTGAAAGTTGTGGTGGGACTTAGTCTGAAATACTCTTTTGGAAGCTTCTGGTTATCTGTATCAGTCCATCCTCATGGCAGACCATAAGACTACCACCACTCTTAGTCCCTGCTGCCCACTTCTTATACATCCCATCCTCAAGACCTCACAGGGTAGCCATCAATCCTCCATCGAGGTTGCTCACCAAAATCTGGCCCAGACTGAAGTTTTTCAGAAGTCGCCTACCATTGTGCGATCACATAATAAAGGTGGGAGCACTAGCCCAGCAAAGCTTACACGTTTTTGCCACTACTTTTTCCTCAACTTCCCTAAATAGTAAGAGACAACATAGTGGCTAATGGACAGTTTAAATTAGCACTTAATTATTGCTACCACAAGTGGAGTTATGCTGGCAGTAGTGCAACAGCAAATAATTACAATACAATAGCAATTCTCGATAAAACAATTTAAATATCTGGAGAAATGGCTGTAGCATAAGTGCATTGCCTCTATAGCATCTTGAGATTGGTGAAAGAGGCCCATAGTTGAAACCAGCTCATCTATATGACTGAATACATCATCCTACCTTTACACAACTCACTTGTTCCCATGTGTCCAGAAACTATGGACTGATGAGTTTCATTTCCAAAAAGCATTGGACCCAGGAAACTAAATTACTTTGTCAAAAAAGAGGGACAATCTATGCTACAGAGAGGAAGGGATGGACTGCAATTCCTGCCTGCAACAAAACCTAACCAAAGATGTTTCCTACCTTTTCATGTAGCTGGCTCTCACCAAGAGCCTTCTAAGACCAGAAAACAGAGAGGAAGGCACATGCATACAACAGAGGTAAAAAACTTTTTGGCACAGCACCCAGAGTGTGTCCATGGTGAAGATAATCAGTTCTCTGTGTGCTTATCTACTCAGTGTGGAGATGGAGCCTCAAGTGATCAAAAAGGAATTAAGAAGATGGAGGATGGACTTATTTTTACAAGAGAACAATTCTGGAGTGGGTCTAGACCTTATATTGGATGGGACCTAGGATGTCCAGTACAATTTAATGGAGATAAGTATACCACTCATCCTAGTAGTACTGCCAGTCCCACTTCAATCATTCAACTATATTTTCTTATCCACAATAGCAATAACATTTCCATTTTTTATTTCCAACTTACTTTCATCTATGTCCATAAACATTGCCCTGGTGCCTTCTGTCTGATTTATGTTACTGTCTGCATTTTCTATTTTAAACTTCATGCTGTCAGATTCAGGGAAATTTTCCCAGCACCCTGTCAACTGAGCTCTGATGTGTTTTGTAATTAGAAATACTTAATTTTTAGATTTTAGGAAAAGTAGCTTGCAAGTTGCCTTAACAATACACATACTTTGCTATCAATCTACCAAGAAAAAAATTACTTAAAAACCATAGTTTGTTTGCTCATACATGCATTAGATCAGCAGCACAAACACATTCTAAGCAATGAACAATTAGAAAGAAATCAGGATCCTCTTCCCCAACAGCCCCAAATGCAAGATAGCTAGATAGACTTGTGTAATGCTGGGGAGGAGCCAGTGGTCATGGTACACATGGGTACCAACACCACAGAGAAGGATAGGGGTCCTGGAGGCCAAATTTAGGCTGCTAGTTAAGAGAAATCCAAGACCCCTATGGTAGCACTCTCTGAAGAGCTTCCAGATGTAGGGCCAAGCAGAACTGCAGTGTCTCAATGCATAGATTGAGACAACAATGTAGGGAGCAGAGGCTTAGATGTATTAGGAAATGGGGAACTTTAGGGGAAAGAGGAACCTATACAAGGAAGATGGACTTCACCAAAATGGAACAAGATCGCTGGCACTAAATTACAAAGCTTGTAAAAGCAGTTTTTAAGCTAAAGACGGGGGAGGGGAGGGGGGAGAAGACTGAGATGCAGGTGCTGAGGAGCATGTGGATTGGACAGAGACATGCTTTAGGGGAGGGTCTATTAATACAGATTCTCTAGGTCCTAGTAAAGAGGAGACAGTGGAAGAGGATCAAATACACGTAAGACCAGTTGAGAAAGTCAAATTAAGAAGAGCCTCATTTAATGACATCATGTAATAACAAACAGCTAAAAAACAAGTTTTCCAAGTGCTTGTATACAGACACTAGAAGTCTAAATAAGATGGATGAAATAGAATGCCTTGTATTAATTGAGGATACTGATATAATAGGGATCACAGAAGCTTGGTGGATTGAAGCTAATCAATGGGATACTGTAATACCAGGGAACAAAATATACTGGAATTACAGAACAGGTCCTGCTGGTGGGGGGGGAAGTGGCACTATGTAAAAAAAAGCATACAATCAAATCAAGTAATTCGATGTAATTCCATGCTCTAATATGAATATAGCAGTAAGGATCTATTACCAGCTACTTGACCAGGATGGTAAAAGAAGTGCTGAAGGGAGATTAGAGCAGCTATAAAAGTAGATTCAATAATAATGCATTTCAACTACCCCCATATTGCCTAGCAATGCATCACCTCAGGACAGGATGGAGAAATGAAATTTGACATCCTACATGACTGCTTCTAGGAGCAGCTGGTTCTGGAACCCACAAGAAGAGAGGCAATTCTTGATTTAGTCTTAAATGGAGAAAAAACAAAACACAAACCTACAGTAAAAAACAAAGAAAATTTAAACACCAGGTAAAGAGGCAGAAAAAGATAACGAGGCAGGATTTTAAAAGTGGAAGTTAAATCCTAGTGAGGAAAATAGAAAGTAGCATAAACTGTTAAATGAAGTGTACAAATATAATTAGGAAGGCCAAAATGGAATTTGAAGAAAAGCTAGCCAAACACAATTTTTTTTTGCTTTAAGTACATCAGAAGCAGGAAGTCTGCTAAACAGCTAGTGGGAACACTGGATGATCAGGATGCTGAAGGAGCACTTGAGGACCATAAGATCATTGCAGAGAAACTAAATGAATTCTTTGCATATGTCCTCATGGTTGAGGACATGCGGGACATTTCCAATCCTGACCCATTCTTTGTAGGCGACAATCAGAGGAACTGTCCCAGATTAGATGTCATTAAGGTGAACCTATAGACAAAAATCTCCATGGCTATTATGATCAACACCCCTCTCAATACTCCTTTCAGGATCCATGGGTCTTATACATTCCTATCATAAATGGTAGTGTTCCTCATACAGTGTACTAAATGCACAACTATGTGGGTCAAGTCAGATAATTACTACACTTTCAAATTGACATAAGTTGATGAACACTGTATCACCCATGGTTGAACACTTTTCACAAAGTGAACACACTATTTCTGACCTTTCAGTCCTTAAAAGGAAATCTGTCCAAACCCTTCAAAAGATAATCCTAGGAGTTTAGATTCATCTCTTTGCTAGACACTACAAATCATGGACTTAAACACTTTGGATTCATAGCTAATTATAACAACCTGCTGCTCATTGTTCCCCACTCTCTACTTTCAATGACAATAATGGGACTCTTCACCTTGAACCGTCCCTTGACATATCCATTAAGTTCTTATGCTAAGCAATCTCTTCCAGTTTATCTTTAGCTGTGACCGTACATTTTCAAAAAGATGATTTCTTCATGAACTTGAAAAGCAGTCTCATACCAACAGAAGTTGGTCCAGTAAAAAGCTATTACCTCACCTAACTTCTCTCTAATATTCTGGGACCAGCACTGCTCACATTTGACTGTTAAAATTACCTCAGTAATGGTAAGTACTTGGACAACTCACAAGGAATAGAAACTGATTCCTCTTGACAGATTCCTTTTTTATAGGCAATATTCTGCATTACATCATGAAGCAACATAACGACTTTTGAGGTCAATTATCTCCTGTGATCACCTTTCTAAAAAAGGGAAGAGATTTCACGTTTCAAATACTATTATGAAGGCTTAACCTCAATATTTCTCCCCCCCCCCCCACAGAGAACACGACAGTAAATTGTAGTTTATGTACGCATTTAAAAGGCTTTGCAGGTCAATCAATTTAGGTCATTGGAATTTTAATCTCCCCCCCCCCCCCCCCCCCCCCCCCCACCAGAAAGAGTCAGGATTTTACTTTGTGCTTCATCAAGATTCCATATTCAGAGTTAGATTTGATTCTTATTTCTATCACTACCACCTCAAATTGAAACATCTATAGAAATAGGATACCTAGCGAACCAATATGAACTCAAATTACTTGTTAATTATGACTTCAGAGTAGAATATTTCTCTGGCAAACATCACAAAGACTATGTTTCAATCTCCCATAGGTAGCCAAATGACAAAACCAGCATTAGTTATCTCTTACACATCTTTGAGTAAGGCTCAGGAAACTTGATAACAGTAAAGTAAGGTTTATTCCCTTCATTCTTTCCCTTTATGCCAACCCTAATGCATCCTGGGAATCTTAATTCCTGGGCTCAGCTACAGGAACCAGATAGGAACAAACTTACTAACAAACAGAGGTAGTTATTGACACCTAGCTAGATGACATATGCCATCAAAACTGCTCATCTGTTTCAGAGCAAAAATCCAAATGACAATTATTAACATGGGAATAATACATGCAACTAGAGGAAGTGAGTTTTCACCCAGATTCCTACTCATTCTTATGTACAGCATGAGATGGAATGCTCCTTCATCTAAAAATCTGGGCTTTTACTCATTTATCCTGCACTGAGGCGGTGCAAGAAATAATGCTATTGCTCTAATGCCTAACCTCACCAATTACCATTGGCTGTAGAAGCCATGGTATCAGACAACTGCAATTGCTTCATGGAATTCCACAGCACAGGTTGTATATACCCCCCGTAGGTACGAAGAGATAATCCGAAGGTGCACAGCCCACTTCAAGTTCATAAAAAAGGGCTTCTATAGGTCCAAGAGTAAAGGGACTTTCTGCCTAGAAAAAAAGAAAACACTCATGTACTTAATAGTTGCAGGCTTGAATATAGGTTCTGATTTATCTTGTTACTCTCTTGCAGAGCAGACTCATCTGACGCGTTCAGCTAGATCACCCAAGGTACAGTTTTCCATGAGTGGTGATCCATCCCAGTGGGTTGCAAGATTTTCATAATCAAGATGGCTGCCCACGATAGGGTAGTTTTGTCAACTACGCTTGCATACCTAGAATGTTCTGGGTTTGTCTACTTAACCCTAGCAGCACTTTGATTGGATCCAGAGGGAGCACACAGCACTCAGTCAATGTTGTGTGCAATCAGAACGTACACCTCACTTCACGTGCCTTTGTTTAGTAATATTGGTAGTTCTTCACACCACCCCCTCCCCCCCCACGTGGCTGGAAGCCAGCAGAATGTGCCAATCATGTGCATGGGCAACAGTAAACAAAATGTCTTGCAGGCCACACACAGAACCCAGCTGGACCACAGGTTGCTCATCACTGGTCTAGCAGAATCCAGAATTTTTTGTCTGAATGGGAAAATGTAGATATCCTACCTAGAAAGATGGTTTTACTGGGTAAAAAGGAAGCAGCACATTGGCAACAGGTATCCTAGGTAGGGAAACGCATTGCCTTCCCAAACTGCCTCACCTGGCCTTGCCCATGATTCACCCAAGTCCACCAGACCCACTCTCCAGCCTGCTGTTGAGATACCAGACAGGCAAGTTGGGAGCTGTGCTGCCTGTCATCCCAGTGCTTGCGCCACTCTAGCTGTCCATTTCTGGGGCTGGTGGCTTGGCCTGAGGGAGGGCCTTGCTGCTCAGAGGTGAGAGAGGCACAGCACCACTCCTGTACCATTCCTGTTAGCCAGCTCTAGGGCTGGGGGAGGCTGGGTCCTTGCCACCTGCTGGCTCTCTGGAGCTCCGGGTCTGGGGAGAGGTTGGAGGGGCATGAGCCAGCAACCACACTGTGGAGAAGGCTGGGCAGGGGCCACCAGGGCACAGATTGGTGGACGGAAAGATATGTGCTCTGGTGAGTGGGGCTTGCCTCTCCAAGCTGCGGGCTGACCCACTGCCCATGGATGGGAATAGATTTCATACTGCTATTCATGCCAACAAACAGACTGTCCTGCGTACTAGCCCAATTTTTCAGTTGCTCCTGTACACTGTCCCTCCTGAAATAATCTAATCACATAAGAAATGAGAGAATAGAAGACGAACTCTCAGAACCCTATGCACATCAACAGAAGACCAGAGATTATTAAAAGCTATGTTCAAAGACTGAGCTAGCTGGTTTCCAGAACTATTCACCAGAGACTTAACCAAAACAGCGAACTCTAGTCACTTAAAATCTCAAGTTATGCTTTAAATGGAGCATCCTAGAAGACACATAATTTCTGCATCCACTAAAATCCCAAAGTGCTTTTTAAAAGCTTCTTTATTCTTCATTAAAAATATGAAAGTATAATTAGTTTCAAAATCTGAATATAAAGCCAAATCAGCTATTAGTATTCGGCTTCTTTACACATCTCCTGTTAACGTCTGCTTGATTTTTTTTTTTAAAAGCACACAAAAAAACAAGCTACTGGGCATTGCCCTCACAATTAATCCTCTGCTGAGAAAAGATGGTAAAATTTGGCCTTTTGTTTTTAAACTCAAAACATCCTGAGAACAATTTCAAAAGAGCACACCATATGTTATGCCTAAGGAATCGAAGGCCTAGTCAGGATACTGTACATAAAAGCTCCCACTACAAAGCACTGTGGAACATTGTTTATTAGGAATAAGAACAAGGGTAAAAATCCCTGATGTCTCAGACACAGACATAACGATCTTGCTCATAAATGCATACACAGCTATCAGTTCATTTCTCTAGGTCAGTGCATATAGCATAATGCTATTAAATAGCAGCAACAAATAACTACAAGCCAGGCTATTCTCCAGCAAACCTCTTATCCCAGGAACTGTGAAGGAGAGTAGCACAGGACTAGTCCACCATTTCTGTATTACTTGTGGAATTTTCTTATGTGGAAGGTATTCCCTAGAAAAGTGGTTTTCAACCGGGATACATGTACACAGGGATCTTCCAGAGAGGACATCAACGCATCTAGTTATTTGCCTAGTTTTACAAGAAGCTACATAAAAAGCACTAGTGGTATAAACTAACACATCACTCTATATTTAGACTGAGCCTCCCTAATCCAGACTTCTCCTGTCTGGCAACACCCCTAGTCCAGCATTGTCAGTGACCCTGTGGGTGCCCTGGTGCTAAAACACTCAGAAAAATTGGCAGGATGGAGTTTTGCAAGGCCAGGGACAAGGAAGATGGTGGGAATTGGTTCCCTGGAGTCCAGTAGCTGGAAGTGGTGGGGTCAGCACTGACCGCGCTTGGTTTGAAGCCAGTCAGCTCCCAAGGGTGCCAGGTGAGGGCATAACTCTTCGGTAAAAGGAGGAAGTAAGCAAATTTTTTTCCAGTAATAGCATACTATGTCACTTTTGGTATTTTATATGTAGCTTTCAAATGACGTTTAACTTGGTACTACACAAGATGTCAGACTCCTGAAAGGGGTACAATAGTCTGGAAAAGTTAAGAACCACTGCCCTACTGGCTATTGCTGACCCTTCGTGGCAGCTGAGTCAGAACAGAGAATCATCCTCGAAAATTACAATCCTTCAAAATCAAAGTACAAGGTATTTGGCTTTTGAACTCCCCTGATTAATTCAGGATGTGAGCCAAACAGATGCGCGCACACAATTCTAGGTTGAAAATTCAAGTGCTAAATGCACATTGCCCTGGCTAAGCACCTCCTCCATACACCTGCTCCCGACTTCCCAGATTTCTTCCTTCCTATTGGTCTCCCTACAACTTGCTCCCCACTGCTGGACTCCATATTACCAGACTTCAGCAACTGCTCCCAGCATGCAGCCTGAAGTACAGTGATGGTCCATGAGCTCCTGCCTCTGCAGTTTAATAGATCATGTAGGCCGGACAACTACTTACTAGCTTGGAGAGAGGAACAGGAACATTCTCTGGTTCCTAAGCTTTCGACTATAGATAGTGCCCTACCAAATTCATCTCACATCATGGACTATGAAATCTGGTCTTATGAGGGTAAAAGCACACATCTCAGGGGGAGAGAATAGCATTTCTCAAATTGGGTTCCTGACCCGGAAGGTGGTCACAAGACAAGGGAGGTGCGCGTCACAGTATTGCTACTCTTACTTCTGCACTGCCTTCAGAGTGGCTGTCAGGCAGCTAGCTCTGAAGGCAGCACCCTGCCAGCAGCAGTGCAGAAGCAAGCATGGTAAAACCATTCCATACTATGCTGCCCTTACTTTTGTATTGTTGCTTTCAGAACTGGGCAGCCAAAGAGGTGGCTGTTGACTGAGGGCCCAGACCCTGCCATCCTTACTTCTGCTCTGCTGCTTGGTGACAGCTCCACCTTCAGAACTGGCACCCTAGCCAGCAACCACCGCCCTCCAGCAGATAAACTCTGAAGGCTGCACTGCTACCATTAGCAGTGGGAAAGTAACATAACAATACTGTACTTCCCACACACACTTGTCAGGAATCCACACCCCTACGATTACACCACATGAAATTTAAACATTAAATAGCTGAAATGATTAAATTTGAAATAATAATAATGAAATTGACCAAAATGAACAAGGAATTTGGTAGGGCCTAACTATAAACATCTACCTCTGCTATTTGCAGCACAACTGACTAGTGGCAAAAAGGGAAAAAATGCCTTTCATGGGGAGTCACCAGGCCCTGCACCCCCATCCACAGCCAGATGTGACTCAGCCAGCAGGTAGAACAGAAGGTTTACTGATTAGCAGGGACACAGTATAGCACAGGATTGTTGCTAACAGAGGAACCAGGAGCATTCAGTACCATTTCTCTCGAGGAACAGGGACCCTGTTCTCTCCTCCCCTCCCCCATCTCCCCCCCATTCCTGCTCCAAGCCTCTTCTCTCATCCTAAGCCAACTGAGACTGACTCATACCCCCAGGCCCTAGTCCATTGCCTCATGTCAGCCTCACCTCTCTCTTTGTTCCCTTTTCCAGGCCCAAGGTATCAGCTGACTGAATCCTCCACCTAGTTCAGATGTCAGGATGCCCTGGGCCATTCCCTAACATGCCTTCCCTCAGTAGTTCTCATCCAGAGATCCCATCCCTTGCTGGACACCAGCCACACAGTCACTACAGAGTAGCACAGGACAGTAGGAATCACATTTAGCACAAAGCAGCCAACAATGAATACAAAAACCGAGTTAACAGTGCACTACGAGAGTGGACAAAATCCCCACTACATCACACTGCTGTTGGATCAGAAAATTCCTAAACCACCTCTGGTTGATTACATCATCACAGGCAACAGCAGCTAGAACCTCTCTAATCCAGCACACTCTGGTCTGAAACATCTGTGGTCCAGCATGATTTTAGTTAGCCAGATGTCCACTTATCACATTTCCTGTGGTCCCATAAAGTTTGTTTACAGCCACTAGTCCTAGTTCTCAGTATTTGGTGTTATTTAGCTCTAATTTTCCCCTAAAAGTGACTTCCACTGCTTGCTTGGATGTTAGAAGTGTTGGTAATGCTATGCAACATTGACCTCCTATGGTCCAACAAATTCCCTTGTTTGGCATCTGTCAGGTCTCAAGGATGCTGGCTAAATAAGTTTAACCTGTGCAAATATCAGCCACAAATCCTAAACTTATATGGGCAAAGGTTGTGTGAGCAATAGCAGCACATCAGAAGCAGAAGACTAGTAGATAACTAGATACAATACCAGGAAGCCTGAGAACAGGGACGAAGCTGAGAACAGAGCAAGGAAGCAGCCTGTTGCTAGCTGGCAAACAGCTTACAACAGCAGTAGTAAGTGGACTCTAAGTAGCATTTTCCTAAAATAATCACCTGCATTAACAGCAGGAGCAAGATGTAGACAGGCTCCAGCAAAATCAGACAAAATAATTGAACTCTGGTAAGGATATTAGCTAGCCAGTAAAGCCAGCAAGATAACGGGGCCTGCATTGAGTATTCATGGTTCTAGGCCTGATGAGCACCATGAGGTATAGTCTCTTCTATATCTTTAGACTGCCCACAGGAGCTGGATTAGGAACTTTCTGGTTGAGGTTTGTTCTAACTGTTAAAGTAATTGTCATTAAGGTAAGTGCATCTTATTTTCTGGCAACCCAAATTCAAGGAGTGCTCCATTACTTGCACAGAATGTGTGAGCATTAATGGAAATTCACACCAAGAGCAGATCCTATACCACCTAGTATCTGGAACATCTATAGCGTTTGCCACCAAGCTCATGGTTCACAGAGCGTACGACCAAATATCTAGTAGCGATTGGTGTACCTCAGTACTCAGAGAAGCTCCCTGAAGCGGGAGTGGTAATGAATGATCTGTAGCAGAGTTCTATAGGACTGGCATAAATAGTGGATTGTATGTTCTGCAAATATACCACCACCTAAAAACCTTATCTTTTCTCTTCTATTCATTCACTTGCAATATATGCACATTTGGAAAGCAAAGAGCTGCTCGTGTTTGAAGAGACCACAAACACTTCCAAAACACAAGTGATAAAAAGCCAAATTCTTTCCAAACTCTGAAAATTCCATCTGTTTATTTGTGGATCTCCATGCTCATTACACAAGGAAATCAACTTACTCATTCTGGAAAGCAAATAACTCCAATATCTGTTGCTTCAGCTGATGAAACCTCCTCCTTCAAAGGTATTTTTCTTCGCAATCCAATTTCACATTTAAAAAAAGTGAGGCTCTACTTTCTTTCTTCATATTCAGCTTCTTCTGGAATGAATTCTATTTTCCATAGCCAGCAACTTATTGTTTAGGATTCATCTCAAATATTAATAAAAAAAAGGTATCATTTTGACAACTAGCAATACTATAAATGCTAGCTAAATTTGTCTTAATTGTCATCCTTATGCCCCAAAAAGAGCACAAAGAACGCAGTACCAGTTTGCCTACTCTTCTGAAACAGAGCAACAATCCAACTGAAAACCATTGGATTTTAAGGCATTTCCACATGTTATCATAAGAACAAACCCTTCTGCTCTCATCTTCTATAAAGTTTTTTACATAAACTGATACAATTTTCCACTGGACACTGGCACTGAAAGTCAGGTCCCTAAATACTTTAATTGCTTTTCAAAAATGTATTTGACTCAAGTATCTTATGTGGGTCTACAGTTTCGAGATCACCTCTTTCTCCTTCACCTCCATGAAGCGTTCCTATCATTTTCTTTATTTCACATCAAAAAGCAAAAGGAAATATATTATATACATGCTTATTCTCTGAAGGTAGAAAATTCGCAAATTGGCAATTCAATTTTTAAACATGAGAGCTAAAACAAGATGAACCCTATAAAATCTGCCACAGGTAAGGGAAGACTCTTACCAGTGAGGTAAAAAGGAAAGCCTTCAGGGCCTGGCAAAGTGACGTCAACTGCACAATGAAGAGAAAAGCACATTCCAAGGCCAAGGCAGAAGTCCCATGCAAAACAAGGACTCTGAAAAATCAATGGCGGACTGAGAAGGCACAAAAGCGCCAGCATCTCGCACATGTCAAGAATATGAGAAGTTTCTTCATGCCACTAAAGCTGTTTACGGACCCCTCCCATGCTCTCCCCCCTCCCCCCCCAAAAAAAAAACCACCGCATAGAATTAATCCCGAGATCAAAGGATGGTACCCAACTCTTGAAAGACAATGAAGCCATTGCTTGTCACTGGGAGGGAGCACTTTTAGGAGCTCGTGAACTGCCCCACTACCGTAGTCTCAGAATCCCTTAATCAAATCCCTCAGCAGCCGCCTAGCGACGATATTCAATATCATCAGGCAATTAAATAAAGTGTCATCCTGTCTAGAGTGGTTCACAACTGGTGCCTGCCTTAGGGCATGTTGTCAAAAATAGGATGGACACCCCAAACTGGTAGCATGTCTATAATTAGATTCACTAAGCCAATAACAAATGTGACTTCCTAGATAGACAGTCTAACCAGGGAGTGACATACACAGTTCCTTCAGACTCATCTAGCTTGCCACCCGAACAGACCGGAGAGTGAAAAAAAAAGTGGTCACAACACCAAAAAAAAAAAGTTATTCAATATTCAAGTTGCCTCCAATCCCATGAGAGACTGGTAACCTAACCAAGATCTGTTGACAGATTTTATGCTGAAGGCAATCCTGTAATAAACCTTTAAATAGTTTAATCAGGAAAAATAAATTAGAATAATTTACAGGTTAACACAAACACAAAGAATGCTACTTATCTAAATTCTAAGAGTGACAAAGTTCTAGTTAACGATCAATTCAAAGCATCTCCAGGGTAGAACTAAGGGGTCACCCCTAGGGATCTCCACTATCAGCTTTGAACTCTGAAGAGCCACAGACTAACAGCCAGAAAGATGCAGTTTCTTCTTGTCAGGGGACTTTTATTCCCTTCCCTCAGAGTTCCAAATGAGGAGACATTCACATGCATGTCTCCTCTTCATGGATGGAAGGGGGCAAACCAAGTCTTTGGTCCTCCAATGTTCCAAAACCGTTTATCTGATATCTATGAGTCTTCTGCTGTTAGGCAGATGATAAACACCACTTGTGGCAAGTAAGTATTTCTTATTCTCATATGTGTCTCCTGAGTGAGAGAATTTATTATTTCACAACCCTTAAACAAACTTTGTAATATGGGTGTAGATATAGGTGAGTGGAGACATGCAAGGGTCTATCAGCAACTTCCGGCACCATTGAAAGAAACATGCCCATTTTGTAGGTAAAGTCTTTTGTGTGGAAGATCTCTTGCTAGAGAGAAGAATATCCTTCACTTGTTGAAAACATCAGGCCTCTACGTCCCTGAACCAGATAGGAACCACGCTTGAAGATGAAGAGCATGCGGCTGGGGATACAGCATCGTCCCGCTATTCTGGGAGAGAAGGTCATGCTGGCATGGCAATAGATAGGGAGGTTGAATTGACAGTCTGTGCAGGTATGGAAACCAGGTTTGGCGAGCTATTACAATGACACGAGCCTTAGCTGTGCAGATCTTGTATAGGACTCTGGGAATAAGTGGTTTGGTGGGGGTGGGGAGGGAAGACGACGAGAAGGCATAATGTAGAGGGGCTCTCCATTGAATTAGGAACACATCACCTGGGGAGCAGAATTGGGGGCATTTGGTATTCTCAGAAGAAGCGAAGAGGTCTACGGGTGGCCATTGGGAGAAAACAGTTTGTAACTTCCCAATGCAGCTCCCATTTATGGTCTGCAGAAGAGTTGAGGCTCAAAGAGTCCCCAATGGTGGTGGTGGTGCCAAGTAGGTATGATGCTATGAGTGTAACCTGATTGTGGACACACCAATTCCACAAGCAAATGGCCTCTGTACATAGGAAGCAAGAGCAGGCCCTGCCTTGCCTGTTTACGTAAAATCTTGTGGAAATACTGTCTGAGGATCCAAACTGTGCAACTGGCAATTCTAGGTGCGAAATCTGCACAGGCATTTCTTACTACTGTGAGCTCCAGCAGATGGATGTGGAACAATGCCTCATCCCTCCCTCTGGGGCATCTGGTATTGGCCACTGTCAGCAGACAGGATACTGGGCTGGATGGACTATTTGTCTGACCCAGCATGGCCGTTCTTGCCTTCTTCAGTACAGTACTTCATCTGTTTTAGCTGCAAATAATTTGTTTGTCCAATGGAAGGTCCTCCACCTTGGTTTGAAGTTCATGGGGAACACCAGGATGCCTGTTGTATGACCACTGCTAGGGCCACTGCCCTAGCTGCAGTACCAGCAACATCCAACACCATTTGTAGGGCAATGCATGTGACCCTCATGGACTATTGCCTTCAGGATAGTTCTCTGATTCAGGAAAGTGTTCAATGAGTTCCCCCAGTTTTGAATAGGTTATGAAAATCGTGATTTGCAAAAAGGGCAGAGTAACTTGCAATTTTCACTTGCAGCGTGGAAGAAGAGTAGATCTTTCTTTCTAACTTCTTGTGGTCTTTCTCTTGATTACCCATCCTATACTGTGGGTAGTTTAGATCTATGCTGGACCAACTCTACAACCAAGGAGTTTGTTATAAAAATTCCATGTTTTTTGGGGGGAGGGGGGTAGGGGGGAAAGGAGAAGAGAAGGGGAATACTTCCTGTCTGCCCTTTTACAGGTAGGTGGGATGTATGCAGGCTTTTGCCATAGTTCATCTGATGTCTCCATAATTGAGTAATTTATGGGCAAGGCAATCTTTCCTTGCAACATGGGGTGTAAATTCTTTAACAAGCGATGCTGTTTTTCTTGTACTTCTTGAAGTGAACTTGTTGGCTTGCTGCCACTTTTAAATAAGTCCTGAAGTTGTTTAAGATTGTCCATTGGGCATGTGTTAGATGGTATGACTGCATCATTTGGCAGTGATGAAGAGTTATTTGTTGGAGACTTGCCCAGTGCATGAAAATCTGGGTCCCTGTCATCTATCTGTCCGTCCTTCTCTGCGTCTTTGGGCACGGGAAGGGATCAGGTTGGAGGCAAAGGTCTTTTTGCTGGTGTAGAGTGAGTTGAGGACCACTGTGTGTAGGAGTCCCCATGTTCCCAGCGTGCCCACTGAGGTGGGAAAGGTAGAGGGAGGTTAGCCCAGTGTGGATACCAGGGGGCTGATAAGGTCTGACTGTGACCCCATCAGTGATGCGTACTGCGATGAGAATGCACTTACCTAGTCATCATGAGGTAAAAGATGTGCTCAGCATGCACCAGAGTTCTAATTATGCAAGGAGAACTGTGGGTTGGAGATACTGCAGGTATTAAATCTGTAGAGGCAGGGCATGAGTGATGTTTGCCCTGGCTGTCAAGAGCCGAGTGTGGCCTCCTTGCTGTTGCCCACATCAGCTGCAGATCTGTATCTAGTGGCAGCATGGCTCAAGCTGAGAGCAACAGCACTGAAGCAGATACGGTTTTATTTCAATGTGTTGCATCTTTTTGCAGTGCCTGGTTCTTATGCAGCACCACAAGCTTAGAGATCCCCTGGGCTTCTGTTGGCACTGAGGAAGCACGCACCAGGGTCGGTGCTAGTGAGAGCTCTGCCCACCGTTTTCATAGCATGGGTCCCCGAGGTACCAGATCTCTCTCCCCTGCTGACTCTTGGGGAGGAAGAAAGAGAGTGTGCGCTGGTGAAGTTCTTTCAAATATTTTCTGGGGGAGCAGGGAAGCGGCTCTTTTCTTTGGTGAACCTTCCTGTGCTCAGGTGGTGTTTTGTGCCTCAGCAGGCTGCATAGCCATATCGAATTATATCATTCTGAGGCAGAACTCTCTATCCTTTCTGGCTCTCACATCAGGCTACATCAGTGATCACACTTTTGTGGGATGTGGGTTTCCCTCAAGCAGCAAATGCATAGGGAATGGCCATCAGATACTGTCATGGGCTCCTGGCACTCACCACATTTCTTGAAGCCTGAAGAGCCAGACATATTGATTTGTCTGCAGTGCTACTTTTTTCTTTAAATAGAGAAGAGGGGAAAACCAGAAAGGAGCCTGGTTCACGCTGCCCTGAATGGCTAAGCCATATTCAAATCCTGTGAGGGGGAAGAAAAATAAGGTAAAATTGAATGAGGGAAATTTACGTGAATTTCTAACACTATAAAGTTAACTGTCAAAATACTAAAATTCTGAGGTAAACAGTCAGAGAGCATGTTAAAGCTCCATCTGCAGCCAAGGGCGGTTAAAGAGTAATTGAAAGAGGTCAGGCCATGCGTGTTGGACGCTCAGGAGAAAGCGCCGTGAGCCACCTCTTGCTCATATATAGCCCAACAGTGGAAAAACTGCATTACAAGGCTCCGACCGACCCGTCGCCAACAGTGCAGCATCTATAGGGACACCACTCAAAGAGGAATGTTTGTATATGCTCTCAACACAGATTACTGTAAAAACCTCAATTTTATAAAGTTGAGAAAAAACTTGTTTTTATACAATAGATCTTTTAAAACTACAGATTTATAATAATTGAAAGTCAACTGCTAAACATTATGCTCTCTGACCATGAACAAACAAGATTTAACAATTTACTGTATTTCATTATTTTTGCAGAAAGATTCGGTGGGAAGGGGAAGATACAAAACGTATATGGCCACTGGAGATGGGGAAGCAGTCTTTGAAATCAGAGGTGGGAAGAATCTTCTCCTAAGAGCAAAGTCTTTTTTAAAAAGCCCTAAATTCACATTTGTATTCTACAATGTAAAACCCCCCACCACTTTTAAGATCTTTGATACCATCTAAAAGACTCTCCAAACTCATCAGAAGCAAGCTCCCTATGGACCAGGGCCCAACAACTCAAAGCAGCTCCATACTCTACCAGAACAAATGAAGGTCTGTCATGATAATTAATACCCTTCCCACAACATACCCCTGAATCTCAAAAGTCTTACACATCTCTCACAATGTGCTGTACTTCATCTAGTGCACCACAAAATTATTAAGTGGGTGAAACTAGAAAAACAAATCACTATGCACTCAAATGGACTAAATAATTATAAGACAAAACACCACCTGTGGGTGAAAACTTTTCATAACTCACTAGCCCCCCTTTTTATCCTAGGGCTACACAGGAGTTAAATGGGCCACTTCATTATGAATGGCCTTTCACAACGTGTGAATCTATTTCAACTTGTATTTAGCTTTGACAGGAAGTAACTTTCCCAAACCTGAAGAGCTGTGTATAAGCTCAAGAGACTATAGTTTTTCAACCAAAGATACTGGTCCAATAATATTACCTCACCCTCGTTGTCTATCACCTTGTCTGTGTTAAACCAAAGTTCACCACTTTTGCGATTGATCTTCCAAAGTCTGATTTAGCAAGTCAAGTTAAAACACATTAAATCAAACACAGAGGAAACCCCCACTGTGTTGAAGTAAATTTTATATCTTTTTATTGCAACACATTTAATAATTAAGCCCATTAGTTAAATAAACTTTAAAACAAAGAAATGTATATTAAGTAAAGAGTCAGGGTTTTGGTGTTGTGTCTATGTTAATGAGATTAGAAATATTGAAGGCCCAGGTCTTCGATGTAAATTGTTTTGATTTTGCTTAATATAAAACAGCACTGTTTACCTTTGAAGGTTTTTGTGAATGAGAAATGTATCATTATAAAGATAAAGGCGTGAAGGCCACCATTAGAGCCAGACTGCCAAGAAAGAAGAGGGCAACACGGGTGAAAGAGACTGCGAAGTGACATATCGACATCAGAAGAACTATCAGCACATACCCATGGTCAAGGATTGGCGGATTCACGACTAAAGTGGAGCAAGCAGCCTCAAAAGACAATTGATTACAGGATGAGCTTTTCGGAAACGTTTTGGAAATGTCAATATCAAAAGATAACAGTAACCAGTCACAGATTGACACCGCAAAATCCATAGAGAAAAGGATTATAAAAGCAGGGCGCTTTGCCATGGAACTTTGGGTTCGTCTTGCCACCAGCTCCAGGAGAGCATCAGATCATGACCAAAGCCTGACTCCCCCTCCCCCCATGAGCGATCTGGCTGGCCACTAGATTGATCCACATTCTGGACTGGTAACTATAACATCGTCTGGTGGGACTGCGTGTATGGTATTTGTGTGAGTGACTGAAAAGCATATGCTACTGTTGTATTCTCAATAAATGCGGCGTACTGCCTTTTCCCCTATAAAAGATCTTGCATGCTTTGTTTAAGCAGAACAACTGGCTTCCAGTAATTTGACTTTGGCTCCCCTTACTCCTCACACATGAGAGCATTTGCTCCCATAGGCCTACTTCTATAGGGTAGCTGGAACGGCATATCTTAAGCAGAGCTACCAGGTCTAGCATAGATCTGGCCTAAATATCCAGGGACCAGCATATCTACAGAAGCACCACTGCCTAATTCTGGAGGAACCTAAAATGTCTTAGCACCCACACTTTCCTTGTGAAAGACCCAGAGTTAATTCCATTATTCAACTAGCTCACTAATAGAAATAAATTTGAGGATACATGCTAACAGCAGGCCAGAGCCTCAGTTTCTGTAAACTAATTTAGTTCTTAACTTTGAAGGGGCTATGCATATTTAAACCAGTTGAGGATCTGACCTATTGGTTAATTTAATTCTCAGTAAGAGAAACAATTGATATTAGCGGTAGTAATTAATGTAATCAGGTCAGATGAGTCTCAGGGAATTCTTTAACCTAGAGTGAATAGGAAGATGTCACGTAAAATTCCAAAACAGTTGAAGTTAGCTTTCGTTCAACTGCCTCATGAAAATTAAGCAGCTTTGTCTCATCTTTGCTCCTTCTCTGTCTGGGTCAACCATTAGAATGACAGAGAGTTCCACAGAGAATTCCATGTAATTGAAGTCTGCCCACAGAAGTGATAGAGTGAAAGTAATTCACTTGGCAGCAAATCTCTAGTTGCTGAATGATATAGGGAGAAACTTACAAAATAGAAGGTTGACAGTCTTCATACACTTTTAAAATTTGGTAGTAATGATGCTCAGAGGGCTATTGAAAGGCTGGGTATTTTGCTGTTCTTGCACTTTCTACACACTTGGCAAATTCAGGCTAGAAAGGTTATGTAGCAATATCCCCACAATTGCATTTTAAAAGAACCGGGCTTTAAGTACAATTGTGAACAGTAGAACACACACACTCTCACTGCCCCCTTGCACTTCCCTCTCTCTCAGATGCACTAGTTGCCTTCCACTATAAATTTAGATGGTCAAAACCTTTGTGCAGTGACTATCTTTTTGCCATGTACAGCACCTAATATAATGGCATTTTAGCTTCCATGTGCTCACAATAATAATTGATTATTCAGTTAAAAATGCCTCTGATATTTTGACAAAGTCTCTAAACCACCTGCTAACCAGGAAGTGAGCAAGAACGAGGAAACTTGTTTTGGTACATTAGTTTAAGTAAAAGGATTAATAAATGTGGCCATCCCCATTTTAATGAGGATATAACTACAATATAGATCTATATTTTGATGATTTCAGAGATTCCTAATTGCAGCAGAAGCTTGTATCCATAAGCCAAACTGAGTTGTCAATGCATAAAAACTAAATAGGATTCAAATTTGAAATAACTGCATTGGAAGGCTCCTCCATGGGCAAGATTTATTTCTATTCCTGTATCTTACAAGTCTAGTTTTTTGTTCCCAGAGCTATATGAAGACAGAGTTATCTACTAAAAAGAAAATGAGATGATATTTAATAATGTGTTAATATAGGGCATTCTGTCCTCCTGAGGTTAACCTTTCCCAACAACATGATTAAAATCAATGTGTGTCCTATATTGCTCTACAGTATAGTTTCAGTGGCTTACTTGTATATCCTTCTCCATCTTATTTTAAAAGTTTTAAATGGTATGTAGTAAAGTCCTACAACTCCTACTCAAAAAGCTACAAGGGTAAGAGAGAAAATGTTAGATTTCCAGACCTACAAAATTATGCTTTTATCAAGTCACACAAATTGGTTCTCGCTTGCTTACACACTTATACAAACATTGTGGAAGCTGAACAAGGTATTCAAGTATCTGATTCACCCACAGGTCTACTCAGCTTGTTTCTGTATAGGGCAGGAAAAAAAAGTCAGGCCCCTATGGTGATGGCTGAGGGAAGGGTCTGAGCTGCAACAGCTGAGAGGTACCAATTTCATTCTTGCCATCATACAAAAGCACCAGTCTGGACAAACCAGACTTGCAAATTGGGAACAAACCTAAAATTAGGAAGACCAGCTGAACAAGAGCATCATATAGTAGTCTCAGTCAACTGAGGGCTTTATCACTTTGCCCTCTACAGCACTACTTTTGCCCACAACCCATGGTTGAGTGGCAGTACTTTCAACTAAGATTCTTGCTATGCTATAATATCAGTTTGGCCCAGATACTCAGACTATCAAAGTCCACACAACTTTAGAAACTAGGTATGTTAAATATCAGTTAACTGAATAGTCGATTAACCTCATGAATTCTTATCCATTAGTTGACTATTCTATAGTCACCAGGCAGCCCCCCCGTCAGGGAGGAGGGTCTGAGCTCTAGGAACTGGCACAAGCCAGAACTGAGTTGGGCTTCCTGCCCCTCTGGCTCCTAATACACTTTAAATGTAGAGCCTCAGCAGGGGTAGGTCCGGGACACAGTGCAAGCCAGGACTGAGCTGGGCTGCTGGGCAGCCTGCTAAAAAATGTAATAGCCGGGGTGGGGGGGGGGGGGGGGGGGG
>JANRFK010004149.1:54115662-54128838 GCA_030068395.1 Apalone spinifera
CCCCAACTGACTTCTCTGTGGGTCAGTGACCCCTGACTCAAAACAGGTTCCCTGTCCTTCTCTTAAAGACAATGCAGAAACCTTGTGTGAGAGATCTAGTATTTTATTTAAAAATGAAGCTTAGCCAACAAGTCCCCAATTGGAGCCAAGCCCCCCCATCTGGCTGCAGCATAACACTCCCACACACACACACACACACACACACACCCTAGATGGAACCTATTGTACACTGGACCCCCCTGCCCTGAACCCCTCACATACACCAACCCAAATTCCTGTACCCTCACATCCACAAGCCTGTGGCTTGCTTAGTACCCAACCCTTCATCTGACCCCAATGGTCCCCAGCCTGGAGCCCCCTCCCCAAGCCAGCATCTCCTTGTCCACCTCCTCCTGCATCCAAATTTCCTCCCAGAGCTTGCACCTCTCACCCCTTCCCACACCCAAATCTGTTGCTCCCACTCCAGAGCCCACACATCCTGTCTCAACCCAGTGAGGGTACAGCTAGACTGCAAGAGTTTTTCCAGGATTCCAGAGATATCTTGGGGGGGGGGGAACCCCACAAACAAAAAAACCTCTTCCACATCCAGGGACGCATTTGTTCTTCCACTTAAAAAAAAAAAGTGGAAGAGTAAACATGCTCTTTCGGTAACCCCTGTATTCCTCGTTCCATGAGGAATAAGGAGGCTTCCAAATAAAAGGGGGTTTCTGACATTTGGTCCAGTTTAGACAGGCCAAATGTTGGAAAAACCTCTTCCTACAGAAGAATAGAAAAAAAAAAAAAAAGAGCAGCAGTGTAGAGCGTATACGGGCTGGGGATAGCAAGTGATATAGAGGAGGAGATTACAGAGGGCGAGGCTTCTAGAAAAGAGTGCAGTCTTAGGAAAAGGATGGGGGGAGGTAGATCTTGACTTGTTCTGACATTTAAAAAGATCTTGGGTGTAAAAAGGTTGGAGACCACTGAACTACACTATTACATCCCTATTAGAAACACTTTAAATTTCCCAGACTCTTGTCAGCTGCATGTTCTTTAGGAAGCATGGGAAGACAATTTATCACAACCCTTTAAAAACCCAATGATAGTACACATTATACAATGTTTAAAATGTCTCTGCTGATCTCAGACTATGTTTGATAGAACAAAAAGATTGTTCAAAATGTACTGTGCGCTACAATGATTACCATAAAGTCCTTATTCTTTGAAATTTGATGACACTGTAAAGAGAAAAAAAGAAGCCTTCTCTCATACTATGGGACTGCTTAATCATCAGGCAGCCATGGGAAGAGATGGTGTAAGATTTAAAATGATGCTTGATTTCAACAGCTGTATCTCTGCCCAAATTGAATCCTAAGGTATGTGCCTGCTAAACTGCATGCAAGTGTGACACGTACAAAAAATGGAAGAGTAGGCTTTTGGCAACAGTAATGGTACTCAGACTTGTCTGATTCAATAGCCAAAGAATAGATGACCAGTTATGGATCTGATGGAGTTAGGATCCCCCCCCCCCCCCCCCCCCCCCCCCCCCCACTTCTAGACAAATTTGGATTTTAGAAAGATAAAATAAAGACTGTTCAAAGAATGCCACACCTTCATTCCATCTAACATCTCCTTCCTCTCTCCTCCTCCCCTCGCCACCCCACTGTTCCCCTTACTTCCCTCTTTTCCAATTTTATCACTGCTATCCCCACCTTAGCATGTTAGGTCTATGCAGTATTCTCTGGTTTTGTAGGGTCTCATCTTACAGCTATGGTAAGGGAGTGAAACTTTTAGTGATTCCGTGACGCATGCAATATTTGGAAATTTACACAGTAGAACTTCAGTTAGAAACACTTCAGGAATGAAGATTCTAACTGACAAGTTTGTAAGTGAATAAAACATTATGGTTGTCAAAAATGTACAATTGAACATTGATTTAATACACCTTTGAAACTTCACTATACAGAAGAAAAATGCGGCTTTTAACAATTTAGTTTAAATGAAAAAAGTGCAGGAACTTTCAATAGTTTATGTTTAACATACTATACTGGCTTTATTGTGGGAAAGAGAGGGGTGCTACTGCTGCCTGATCGCATATTCTAGTGCGCTTGACTGGTCAACTCAAGTTCATTGCACTAAAGTTCTACTGTCGCTTCCTTTTTAGTATTTCCCTTTTATTTAAAAAAAAAAATCAATTAAAAAAGTATCAGTTCGGCCAGCATGTTTATTGTAAAAGTAAAGTTAATGGTCTTGAGCAGTGCAGGTGTCCGCTAACAGTACACGTTTCAAAATAAGGTAACTGGAATAGTTGACAACATATACTTGGACCATTCAATACCTTAACCTAACTTCTTAAAAATCAAGTGCATTTTTGTGCAATCCAGTTAGAGAAGGTGCTTCTGAAATATCAGACCTCACATGGATTTTCCCAGATTACAGAAATCATGGCAGAGGTTCACAACTCCTTGGCAGACACAGAACGAGTTTGCAACACTACAGCAGAACCAAGGTTTGACTCTACTTTCAGTTTTGGCTGCGTTTGGGGGGGGGAGGGTGTTTGTTTTTGTTTAATAGAGAAAAGAATTACAGCCAAGGATGACATTTTTACCTTTGGTGGGAATGTGGAGGGAAAGCCAAGTCCTTTGGGGATTTTGAAGATATTAAATTGTGTCATCTCAGCAAAGACTAGAAATCCAAGAAGCTGAGCAGAGATTCAAGCGTCAGGCTATCAAGAGATCCCCTCCCTATCTGCGTATTAGAATCCAGATTAAAGTCATAAGGACCATACTTGGCATACATATATTATAAAAGACATTCTTGTTTATTTGCTATTTTGCTTTCAGACTGCCTTCAGAGCTTCACCGTTCATTGAAGACTGACTAACTATTGTTTGGGGCACTGGGTGAGAGGACAGAATGCGTCATACTGGATATACATGTTGGGAAGGATAAAATTTACATATTGTTGCTTTTGACCTGTGCTAACCTGATCCCCATCCTGAGTTCACCACACCTAATGAAGTTCCAGGTTACTCTAGGAATTGTGATTGCGGTTTTTATTGTTTATGTCCTGACACTGCTCTGTGTTCTGTGCATTAGGTGGGACTTCCTAGGGTGACTGGTGTCTTATTGATGAACCCAGGAACCATACTCCAGAGGAGAAAAGCAAGATGCCTCTAGCCATGCATTTATTGCATGCAAGGTTACATTTATTTTTCTAATAGTGAAATAAATGCTATAATCTTGGAAAGAGTTTTGCTAAATGTTTATAGCTATTAAGATGTAGGGAGTACCATGCCATTTGAGTGAATACAGAATCTAGTTCCATGACACTTAAAGCTAGGAACTAAGTGATAGTTTAATTAAAAGTCAATAATTAAAAGTTAATTAAAAGTCAATACTATACATTTGTTAAAAACCATGCAATAGAACTTCATGTTTGTCATTATACTTTGCCTAACAATAACCTTGCATCATTTTTCTGGTGGCTTACAGAGCTTATGATTTTGTGAAATGCTTTTAGGCATTTCTTCCATTATAGTCAATGGAGTAGCACATACAAAAGCCAAATATTACTTACAGTAGATTGGTCCTTTCTAATGTGGAAAAAGGCTGCTTGTTTATTAATTCCCTCTGGATTATCTTGAATGCTATATAGTCCCTGCACATCTAATGAGGTGTCATGATTGTTTTTCATCAAAATAGGATAAGAAAGGAAACTCCACAGTTTTCACATCCCGGTGGCAACTATGAGTTAGAATAATGAGAAGGGCATCCAGGTTAACAAAGTTTCATTTGGAAAAGCAGTTCCCCAGAGTGAATACAGAGAAGAAAAAGAGCTTGATTACAATGTTTGCTTTACTTATGAACAAAAAACCAGAAAGCCACATGCTTGAGCCACACGTTCAGCAATTTGAGCAGGCCTAGGCATATATTCAACACTGTCAATATAGTGTCTTTGGAATTCTTTTGTCAGATACTTCCAGTCTTTACCATTTACCAAGCATTTTATCTATAAACTGTTAAGCACAACCGCAGGTTCCTACATGTTCACTGGTTAGGAATACCACTAACAAGTTCTAGTTAATATTAAGCATCAAATATAGCCCCTAACTGGCATTTCATATCCATTTAGCTAGCCAACCAACCACCACAAAAGCAGCAAATAGAGCAAGTTAAAGAGAATTAAAGAATAGTCCTGAGCTTTGTAAAGATAAGCATCTTGCAGTACTAGCTTCTTAGTAGCTGATTGATGGAGTGGTACTATTTTTAAAGAAGGATGTGTGCCAGCAGTCATGTTTATTTATGTAGGTGTGATGTCTCCCCTCTAGTGGCAATGAGGCTACTTAGAGATTAATAAATCTGCTAGCCTTACATCAGGGTCACGTGACTCATGCAGTAAAGGCTCACACATTAAGCTCCAGCGGTCACTGGTTCAATTCCATCTCCCAATATTCAAGGTTTGTCAGCATTACAGGCCTAGAACCACCACTGAAGAATAAAACTAGTTTCTAATTACCAAAAGTTTCAGGATGAAGGATGGAGAATTAAATGTACACAGTCATGATATTATTGATCATTAAAATAAGTTGCATCTTGAGGTACTCTGCACTAACTTTAAAAGTAAATATTTTGTAATTCATAACCAGTGGCCCAAGAGTCAGTTTGCAATGAACTGTTGATTATGCTAAGTATCAAAGCCATGCACAGGAAAGGCATGCCCCCCTCAGTCTTAAGCCCAACCACCACCACCACATACACCATTAATAAAATCTTTTTTTTTCCCTCCAAATAAACTGAAGTCATGATACTGACCTGCTACTAACAAACCACCAATACAAGAGTCTAGGTTTTCTCTGCCAGACTTCAAAGTGCTAAATATTTTAGTCACCATGCATTGCAGTACAGCTACAAACCATTTCCTTCTCTGATGAATTCTTAAAGCCAAATTAAGACTAATTCAACATGAATGCCCTAGATAGAGGGGGGACACCCTGATTTCTCCTCCACCCTTCCCAAAAGCCCCCTGCAAAGGCCAGAAAAAATTTGCCTGCAGGCTATGGGAAGAAATGAGGTATATGCCTAGATAACCTCTGAATGTTGTTAATTATGGCTCAATCCCTCTGTAGACAAATTATATCTGTTGAACACAGAAAATCCCACCAGGTGCATACACCTACTGGCAGATATTCTGAACATTTGCTAGGTTAGTGCCCTTATTACATCTTCTCTCCAGAGCACTTGTCTGAAGAGATCTAACTGAATCCTTAATTTTAATAAGCATTTCAGAACTATTTTAGGGGACCCCTATGTTTTGCCACAAATACAACATTGGATACAAAAGTTATTAGGATGTTCTTACAGAAAATCGAATTTTGAACCCTGATCACTGTAATCTGTTCAGAATAGGTTTGTCAAAGGTCAGTATTAGACTTGTAAGATGTCATTCATTGTTCCACTGTAGTACCTTCCCCAATGGCTGAAAGATAATAAAATAAGTTTGCATCAAATAACCTAATCTTTAATTTTCAAAGACTTTCAAAACCTATTCTGCCTGACCTATCAGCTCCTATCTTCCATCAACCAAACATGTAGCTTCCATTACCCACTTAAACTTTCCAACAAATACCTTTGTTCTCTGCCCCTCGCATTCGGGAGGAGCTCCAAGTAAGCATCCGTGAAGCTACCTCATTACCTTCCTTAGCATGCTTTTAAGGACAAATTAGAACACTTTACAAGGTTAGGTATCTAACCATTATTTTAAAAAGGTACTGTTTTCTACATTAAATTATTTAAAGAAAAAAGAAGTTTCATCTATGCCATTCTGTGCTCATGAAGGCTTGTCTCCTTTCTTCACCTAAACACATGTAACACTAGAATTTATGGAACAGTTTTAGTGTTTCACTGATGATTGCCCAATCAAGTGCTTCCTTGGTACCATGATGCTGATTCTAGGTAATTGCCTCAATAAGCACTAAAAAAGTTCCTGGCTCATTTGTGTGTAAGCTTGGTGGCAATACTCTAAGCATTATCATGAGCAGGACCCTACCAATTTCACTATCCATTTTGGTCAGTTTCAGAGTTCTAGGATTTTAAAAGTGGCAATATTCATTATTTCGGATTGTGAATCTAATATTTCACTGTGTTGGAGTCCTGATCCAAAAAAGAATGGTGTAAGAGGTTATCGAGTGGGGGTTGTGGTACCATTTTGCTACCCTTACTTCTGTTCAGCTGCTTGCAACAGCATTGCATAAATGCTGGAAAGCTGGAGTGGGGCAGCTGTTGGTAGCTCTGCCTTAAAAGCTGAGCTGCTGGCCACCAGCAGCTGTGCAGCAGGAAGGATTATCTGGTATGGTATTGCCAACCTTACTTCTGTGCTGCTGCCGGTGAGGTGCTCTCTTCAGAGCTGGGCACCTGGCCAACATTACAACCACCACTCTGATTTCTACCTTTTCTAAAATACCTTGTGATCCCCTTTGGGTTAGGGCCTCTATTTTGAGAAATGCTCATCTCCCCCATGAAATCTGTATCATATAAGGCAAAAGCACACAGGCCAGATTTCACAGTCTATGACAGGTTTTTCATGGCCAGCAATTTGGCAGGGCTCTAATTATGGTTGATAAGTGAGATACAACACTTATATGGTAAAGCAGTATACAGGTGTACCTGAGAGCATGGCAGGTCCATTTCCCCCAGATACACATTCAAATGTACTAGCCAAAAGTTGACAGACTTATTGTTACTGTGTGATTCTGTACCTAACAATGGATTCTGAGAGTACAGAACTGCAGCTTGCATTATGTAGTATAGCATAGTACTACTAATAGATCTATAGTGTGGCAGAATTTTTATTCTAGTTAAAATCACAAGTCATTGAAACAAGGACAAAGTAGTTTTCAAAGCCATGTTAGTTAAGCTGTTTTTAATAGAATCAGGACTGTACATTCAAGGACTAATTTTGGCCCCTAATAATTTGAAAGCATAAGGGTACAGGAATTAGATATGGGCTACCTTCAATATTTTCATATGTTTGAATTATTTTAGTAAATTGTTGATAATACACTTCAGTGACAGCATTTCTTATTGGCAAGATTCATTCAACACTTCAGGTCTTTTGAGAATATTGGAGTTTAAAGGAATGATTAGAAAGAAGAGAGCAAGCATGTGCTAGGTCACAAAAAAGGAGGTAATTCAGGCATTAGGGGGTAGGAAGAATGAGGTACAAAGATTCAGAGGAGATATGTAAATATGGTTACATTATTCCACTGCAAAATGATATGCATTCTACTTAAGCCATCAGTTTCCACAGGACACAATTTTCCCCAGTCTTGATCAAATATTAACATTGTTGTTTGAGACCAAGACCATTAGTAAGTCTCATGTGACAGGCATTACAAGACTCATGATATATCCCTAGTAACTGAAGACTTTCAGCTAAGTGACCCACTAGAATTCGTTAGAGAGGTCTGGTATCTTTTTCAGAACTTCAAATATGAGTCCTCTGGTTTAAAAAGACTATCAAAGGCATTTTCACCCAATGTATTATCTGAAATACTGTGTGGAAGACTGACACAGCTAGCATACCACCATCTTCACATCCAATGTGTCATATGTACAAAGAATTGTGTAGCCATCTACCATATGTTTCCCCATCTATATGCCAGCCAAAACAAGCATCTTACACAAACAAATCTCAGTTTTGCCTAACTGTACAAATCTTCCAGAGAAAATGCTAGCATTCCAAGAACCCCTATCAGAAAAATATTGACTTCTACATTAGAATATTCCTATTCTTATGGTGCATTTAAATAATCTCATTAACTTATACTAACGTACCTCAATCTTTAACATTTGAAATTGTCATATTGCTAGAGACAAACTTGCTTTAATGATATTTTAAAGGAAAAAAATATACCCTAGACTTTGTCGTCAAGATTTTAGTTCTGTGACTAGCCTTCCCACAATTATTATAGTGATCTTTGTATGCTCTAGGAAAGTGCATTCCTCTTTCCATGTTCACTTCTGTCCTTCTAATTTTCATAGTGTATAAATGTTAAACATGGTTTTATGCGTACACAGTTCTTACACTAAGAAGCACAGCTCATCCTTGTGACATCTTGAGACAGAAACAGTGTTATGTTACCAACTGATTACAAAAAACTGGGAAGCAAGGATCAAATGTTCATAGTTCTTTAACATTTTAAAAAGTAATTTTTAATTGTAAATCACATTTCTTGCAGAGGACATTCTCTGCCAAGTGAAGAAAGGAAATCAAATACTACAACCACAGTGTAGTATTAAGCATCCCTGTTAAATTGTATGAAAATATCTTCATCATAGTCCACTCACTGAGCCAAACTCCAGATTTGTTTTGTGGGTCTTGTCGAGGAAAATTTAGTCTTTTCTTTAATAGAAGGAAGATGTTAATGAGAAGATCATGAAAAATTGGCTTTAACATACCTGAAGTGAAGTTACCAATGTAATGGTTCATAAATAAGATAGCCTCCTGCTTCTGCTGCCTCCAGGCTTTGCTATAGCAATTGCTAATCTGAGCTCATGATAGGTGATGTAAGAAATGGGAAAAGGTGGAGGGGAAGGAAAAATAATTAGGGAGGCAGAGAACCAAGAACATAGACTGAAGGAAAAGAATAAGGTGGGCACAGAGGTGAGCATAAAAGCTGAATTCCCTGATTTTAGAATGGGAGGGAAGGATAGGGAAAGGGATAATATTCCAAGATGGCTTGATTGTCAGAGGAGCACAAAGACACAAAATGGGGGAAGCAAAGTATACAGTAAGCACCAAGCAGTTTCAGGGGAATGTGGTAGCAATGGCAGGGATGCAGGGGACAAGAGGAGCATGAACAAGGGTGGTCAGAGAACTAGATAGGTCACAAAGTGAGGAGGATGCAAAGAACCAGGTAGGTACAGAAGAACAAGGAAAGTTATACTTTATGAACTAAGATTTTATTTGTTAATTCATACACATTCTTTCCTCACAATGGGATTAAAGATAGTATTTTTACATTTAAATAATGAAGAATATTTAGATTCAATATTAAAATCATGGATTTTATTACATTAGCATGCCAAGTGAAGAGAAGATGTTAGTGTCTTTAAAAAAATTTACTTCATAAGGGAACACACTGGGAGACTGGAAGAGTTTAAGGAACAACCAATGATTATAGCCTGCAGCTGCAACAGAGCGTGCAATCCCCTTAGTCATAGTTAACAACAAATTTGGCAAGGGATGGTAAAAAAAAAAAAAAAAAATGCTTCACTGTTTAAGCCAATTCCTCACGATGTGGAATAAGGATGCTATCCAATATATGGGATAATCTACCCCATATCATCTTACTGCAGAGTTCTTATACCTTCCTCGGCAAGATCTGGTACTGGCTACTGTCAGATTGGCTCTGACCCAATATAGGAATTGCTATGTTCCTTAGTTGATAGTAGCTTTGGGAAAGCTCTGTTTGTCAAACATGCACCTCTAACAGTTATAATGCAGAAGAGCAGCATAGAGCTACATTTCACTGGCTATTTAATATGGTATTAAACAGATTTTGCAAGGGGCAGCTCTTTGCTACGCTAAAAATTCAATAGACTTCACTAGGCATCGAGCTATAATACAGGATAATTGATTTAGTTAGGAGATAAAGGATTCTACTTATCAGAAAGCCAGGAACAGTGTGAAAAAACAAACAAGACATCATGGAATGCCCAGCAGCTATCAAATGAGGATACCATTACAAGTATCGTCCATGCTAAGCATCAAAAACAGAGCAAGGATTCAATTATGGTTAAAACCAGTGTTTCAAAAAACATTAATTTGAAAGAATAGCAATTCTAAAGCACCAAATGATTGTCAGCCAGAGACAAGGTGGGGGAGGTAGTATCTGTTACTGGACCAACTTCTATTGGAGAAAGTGGCAAGCTTTCAAGCTACACATAGCTTTTCTTCAGATCCAGTCATCAGTTCAACTGACTAGAAAATTCAGGACACTAGTTTCAGTGAAGGAGGAGAAACTATGTTAAATGCACCATTCATGCATCATTCTTCCTGGGAAAGTAACCTTTAAAATGGCTTGGATCTCGAACTATTTAAAAAAAAAAACCCACCATTGAAAATCATGGTTTGATGGATATTCCATGTGCTCCCAAATCCAATTCTTATTACAAGATACTCTAAATGACAGCTTGAGTGTGAGTGAAGGAACCATCTTTGAACAAATCTAAGGCTTCTGATATAAACTGTTTTAAACACATACGCAAAGAGCAAGAAATATTGGAGTACACCAAAATGAAACCTATGTATTTTACATTAGGGATAGGGTTAAGATAAGAAGCAGACCTGTGGAATGGTGGGTCACAGCACTATCAATCCCAAAAGATTTTAAAAAAAAAAAAAAAAAAACCACACACCACCACACACACACGAACTGAACTCCACAGATTGACACCAAAGATTGTGAAATTGTCCCTGAAGTTCTCAGATTTTAGCAGACAAGTTGTCTTGTGTTTTTAGCTTAAATCCCGTATGTAACTGAGTGGGGTGGCAGGGGGGCATGCATATGGGGCATTTCTGGCCCATCACAGGCACTCACTGATCATGTTAAGGTGTGGAGCTTTCAGCTTCTCCCCAAACTCAAAACATCTAGTTAATTCTGGTTTCAGTCCCAAATCTATTTCCTAGCTTTACACTGCTGAGAGAGAAAGCAGAACAAGGTCCTTGGCTGTGTTCCAGTTCACAGCAGAATGCATTTCAATGGCAAATAAAGTGATCCTTTTATGTGTCTCCCATATGTCCCCAGGCAGTGAGACTTTGATTAACATGTGTAAAGTACAAAAAGATCCCTGAATGAAAAGTATTGGAGGACTACAAATTAGGTCTTTCCCCTTTCAGCATATTTTGCTATTTATCTTTAAGTTTGAGATAAAAACAGTACTCCAAAAACAGTTTTTGTAATGCATTTCTATATCAGCACTCTTACTGAATTTACACCATACGGCGTAATCAAGTATTTGCAAAGTTACATGAGCTTCCTCCAAGGTGTCACTAGCCCTTATAATGGCCAGTTCAATAATATACAAGGGTTTGGTTGAAAATAGCGACTCAAAGCCCCTCCTAAAAATCTTATCCTATCCAACCCAAGCCAGGTTTTCAGAATTTAATGTTTGGCCTACTAGGTACTTTCACTTCCCCACTCAAGTACTTTGAGGATACAAACTGTAATTACTGTTATCTGAGGAAAGCCACCATATAAAATTTTAAACACCCAGGTGAGATGTCTGCCAGGCTCCTCAATCCTGAATAATTGCCTGTTTTATTGAGATCTAAAGTTCTTAGATAGAAAGCTATACTCACTGAGTCAATGGTGGTCACGTGGACAGCAGAAAATGGCTTTCCTCAGTGTCAGTTCTCCAGTCCTGAGAAATATTTACCACCAGGTCCCACTCCAGTTACTCTATAAAGGATTCTGAATTTCTGGCCTGAAAACCCAGAGCAAACATCAAATGACTGATTCCCTTCTCTTCACATTAGCACTCCTGATATTTGATACAATGTACTGGTGTAATCTGGTTAGGGAACACAGATTCAATCAGGATGACTTCCCAAAAGATTGTGATCATTCACATTTTGTACCCCATTCCATACATACACTTATGATGCATATAACACCCTTTTCTAAAAAATGCCGACAATGCAGAAGTGAAAGGAGGAATAATTATTAGTTTATACAAATAAGTGTCACACCTAAAGATACTAAAACTACGACTGTTGGGGTGCTCGCACACACCCCTGATGTGAAGTGGTTTCCATTTTGTAAAAGATTTACCATTAGATTCAATAGCTCTGAGCACCTCTACTATAAGAATTGTTCCAATGCTCCAACTCATTTAGATTTCCATCCTCCTTTATAGGGAAAGCAAAGAATCTCTCATTTTATATAAATAAAAATTTCCTGCAAGACAGAATGATGTCATCACGTCAGTCGGTGTCCACAAGAACCAAGCCCTATGCTGAGAGCTTGGGCTGCCTGCAGCCCCAGCACTCTCCTCCCCAGAGGTGGGGTGGGGTAAAGAGCCAGGGCCACTTCAGCCCCTCCCTGGTGGCAGCGGGTGGGAGCCCTGAGGGAAAGAGCTGGACCCAGACCCTCCTTGGTGGACAGGGGAGGGCTGGGGTGGCTGAGGCCTGGTCTGCCAATACCCTCAGCCCACACCTGGCCCTCTTCCCACCACCTCTCCACGGGGAGACCCCCTACTCCCAGATATGGGGAGGGGAGGTGATGAGCATGGCAAGCAGGGGACAGCTCCTTAGTAATTTTAAACCTTATTAGCATTGGGGGCTTACTGTTATTTAAATAGCCTAATTCATAATATATCACTGAGGTCTAGATTCAGTAACTAAATGAATGACAAAGCCAAACTCTGTCCTCAGATATTCACAGAGGTCTCAACTATACCATGACATACCATAAAACCAATAGTTAATTTAGAAGTACTTAATGTAACTGTAGGATTCATAGATTCCAAGGAGAGGACCACTGCAATCACTACTCTGATTTCTGTAGCCTGTGTTGTATACGGGAGCTTGCCCAAAATAATTCCTAGAGCATATTTTACAAAAAACCATACATCCCACCAATCTTGACTTAAGTTGTCACTGAGGCAGAATCACCCATGACCCTCCAATAGCTGATTGCTGTGTTAAATATTTACAGCTCATTTTCAGCCCAAAATTGTCTAGTTTAAAATTCCAACCAGACTGCGCTAGACTTAAGATACATCCCTTTGTTAAATATTTGTTCCCCATGTACCCACCCTTTAACCTTTTCTGTCAAGCTAAATAGCTTCAAAGAGATTAATCACTATTAAAGCATGTCCAATTTTGGACTGGACTACTCAGGCAAACAGGGATCTGGCAGCTCTGGTCAGCACCAATGACCAGGTCATTAATTGTCCAGTTGGTGGCCCCACACTGCTGTTGTGCTCCACACTGGGACTAGCAGTCTCCCTGCCAGCTACTGTGCTCCCAGTTCTTCAGCCAATGGGGCTGTAGCAAGGCTGAGACAGCCTGAGAGCAAAGGAAGCTCTAGCTTCCTGAATTGTTCCCTGGTTCCCTCCTCCTTCTGCCAGGATGCACCGCCATAGCTGTAATCCCAGGTGCTGTGTAGTGCGCACACAGGAAAGGGGGGGGGGG
>JANRFK010004149.1:54128938-54139288 GCA_030068395.1 Apalone spinifera
GAAGAGAGAAGAGAGAAAGCAATGGAAAGATGCAGAAGGGAAAGAAGGAGCGAGCAGGGACAGGGCATTGGGAGAGCAAAGGTGCTAGACTGCCAAATTTCAAATTCCAGAAAACCTAATCACTCTAAGGCATCCTTTAATCATTCTCATGGCTCTTCTTCAAACCCTCTCCAATTTATCAGCCTCCTTCCTCAGTTATGGGCACCAGAGTTGGACACACATATTCCAGCAGCAGTCACCCCAAAGTTTACTCCTAGTCAAGAATCCTTCACTTATGCATCCAATTCACTTCGTTTTGACCAGCATCACACAGAGCTCATTCAGCTGACACTAAATTTTTCAGAGTCACAAGATGGAAGATTCTATCTTATGAAAAAGTAAGTATGGCCTACATTTAGTTCCCAGATGTATTAAAAAGCATAATTTGCTTCTGCCCTGATAAACTGATCCAGATCACTATCAGTTGATGTGTGTTCTTCGTTGGAAATTTGTGTCAGCATAAGGCTCTATCTACAAATGTGAATAACCTACTTTATCAGTGGAATCTGCTGAACCACAATGCTCTACTCCAAGGAATTGCAGCAGCCAATTGAGAACATTGTGTTGCCTCACGCAGAAGCCAGAGCTCTGCGCTGGCTACTCCTCCCAGTCATATCACCTCTAGCTGCTCCCCCAGTGGGATTGTATGACCCCTGACAGAAAAATACAACTGTTTGGAAGAGCTGGTGGCAATATAGCCGCACACCTAAGAGGAGCTGCTGGCATGGGGTATTAGCACCACATTCTTCTCCTTTGATGACTGCAATTCCCAAGAGTAGTGTCCAGAAGATACAAATTTCTGTCCAAATAGAAAACGGTATCTACAGGACTCAACTCTTCATGATTTACCACTCCAATTATTGCATCATCTGCAAATTATCAGTGATATTATGTTTTTCTTCCAGGTCATTAATAAAAACGTCTGAGTTTTTAAAGTCGATAATGTATCTACTCTGTGCTCATGCTTTTAAGTGCTAAAAAGCACTTTTTCTTGTAATGAAATGGTAGGTAGAGATATCTCTTGTTAAGAGCAGTAATAACTTTTATTAACTTGATCATAAATGCTGTTTAAGCAGCTACCTTGTCTAGAGGCAAGGTATTTAGGGTCTCTTGCAGGACCCTACTTTCTGCATAGTGCCAGAGTGGGAACAGCCCTGACAAGCTCCCTTTTCCAGCCTTTACTGGCATCATCTGGGCCTTTCTATGGTAAAGGACATCCAACATTTGTCCTTACCCTTATACAGTTCTTAAAGTAGCAGATGGCACCTATCATAATCAAGGTGAAGCTCAAAGAAAAAAAACCCCATACCTCTCAGATGTTCTACCATAGTAGCAAGTTGTTTTAGACTTCACTTTAAATTGGGGACTCAAACAACTTTAAAACCAGTATCTACACAGCACACAAGGAACAATTCTGCCATAACAGGCCTTATTCTTTTCCATGCCTTACTGCTCCAAGTTAGTCCCCTTGAAAAAAAAAAAAAGTTTCCTTATAGATGCTACTATTATTGAAAAACAATGCAACTATGATCACTGAAGAATTTGGTTACTAACTACCATGCCGTAACAACTGTGATAAGACACTTTATACAGCTTGTTTTAAAAAACTGTATTCTGCTGTCACAAGTACTACTGTACATTTGCCAAAAAAGAAAAAAAATCCTTAAATAAAGTAATCCTATAAGTAACCCATTTACCCTATACTGTGTTCCAAACTTGCTTTTCCAGACAGTCATTCATTCCTACAAATGCAGTTTTTGTTAAGTTATAACCCCATATTCACAAAGATTAAGGGGAAAATGAAAGTTCAAAATAAATGAGGTTCCAGGTGACAAGGAAAGTTACTATTTGGCTTTGATATGTCTCTATTCTGGTTACCCTAACCTAAAGAATGATGACTAAATTTAGAATGTTAGCCAGTTTTGAAACTAAACTACTCTGAAGAATCCTGGGACCAACTTTAGTTAATTACAGTATAAGCATAGGTTAAGTTGGATTAAATACAGTTGTATTACTCTGTCTTAATTTTCAGGTCAACTGTAAGTGCATATAGTTAGTTATTGTGAGGCAAGACATAGTTCAAAGACATAGCTGAAAAGATGAGAAGCAGACAAATACAGCTCACACTGCTAAAGAGAGCATCTTAGACCAGAACTGTTTCATTAGAGGGGGTCCAGGGGGAGGGAAGGTGGGGCCGAGAGAATCCAGAATTTAGACTGATCCACTACTAACATTAAAGAGCTAGTGAAAGAGCTGCCAGAAAATGCAATATCCTTCTGAAGAGAGGAAGTCTGTATTAACAGCTCCTCTCACATCCTTATCTTACTTTTCTATTAACTGAGAGTGGATTCTCTTGGCCTAAACTCAAGCACTCTCTCTTTTTTTGGCATCCCAAAAAATAAATGTTTGCCTGCTTCCATGCCCAACTGGGGAGTCCTAGGGAGGACAGTAGAGACACTCAGTTAATCCACCTGCACTTAGAACACACTACAGTAAAAATTCACAATGGCTCCTCTTTCTCTAACCTAAGAATGACCATACTGGGTAAGACCAACAGTCCATCCCAGTATTCTGTCTGCTGACAGTGGCCAATACCAGATGCCCTAGAGGGAGGCAACATAATAGGTAATCTTCACATGATCCCACTATCACCCATTTCCAGATAAAACAGCCACCCATGACTGCTCAGAAGATGGGAAGAGGGGGTGGGTGGGGGGAAAGATGCTAAGAAACAGTGACCAGTTTATGATGTAGTGGGTGGTGCTGTCTATTCAGCCATTCTCTGGTTACTATGCTTGGGCTGCAGGTGACCGCTACTGGCCTGTGTCTGTAAGCACTGCCCAGAGGTGGGCGAGGGGTTGCCCTGAGGATGCTCCTGTCATGTCGTCCATGGCCCAACAGGTTCTTACCTGTCCAGGGAAGGGGTTTGAACAAAGGAAGGGTGTGGCTTGGAGAAGGGTAGTTTTTGGCTGGAAAACCATGAAGAGAACAGACTAAGCAGAGTGCTGGGAGTTGAGGAACTTCTACACGCCTGCCCCAAGGGGTCTAGGGCTGCAAGCCCCAGACTCCTTATGTCCACATCACATCTACGCTATGCTGTATCCCAGAGAGGCAAGAAACCCTCTCTATTCTCCTGGCTGGTGGAGTCTCATCTTGCCATAGATGGGGTGCAGGAGTCACACAGTTAGAGCTCCCCAGTGGTTAAACATGATTGAAATAGGGAGGGGGGTTACTCATGGATAGAAAGCACTGCTCACCCAAGCCAGGGCAAGGAGGAGGCAACTCCCTCTGCTTTTAGCAGAGAAGGGTGACTTGTGCTTCCTCTACTTACTTTAACCTCACACCAGATAGCTAGAAGTAACTGCATCTTAGGTCAAGTGGAAGAAGTGGAACTGGGCAAAGAACAGACAAAGTATTGACTGTGGCCTTTGGACTTTATACATAAAGTCCATTCCTGAGACAGAAAAGATTGCAGGATCATTGCTTAGGTAAGTGGTGGTCAAAGAGAGCCTGGCAGGTACACCCCTCTCCACCAATACAACTCTTTGTATTGGATGAGGTTATTAGATTGTAAATTCTCATCTCAAGCATTTCATCTTTATTCTACTGATAAGGCATCATGCACACTGATAAGAGTAACACTGTTTTTACTAATTATAAATGAGTGTGCCCAAAACAATGTCATCTACATGTATGACAGCTTTATAATTAAACTTTTTCAAAGAGTTGCATTTCCATGTTCTTGGTTTTCATTGTAGAACTATGACAACTTCTATAAAGTTAAGGACCCAATGACATAAGACGCTGAGCAAATTTCTCCTTAAACATGAGAATATTTTTAAATTGCCAAATACCATAGACTCTAAATGGGTAAAATATACTCCAGCTGTTGTAATCACATAACTCATGTAATCCAGAATAGAGGAAGGGCACATAGTCGTATTTTAAAATTTGAAGTAATAAATTAGATGGTATTTTAAAGACCTTCCTTCTGAAAGTCAGCCTTAAAACAACAACAAAAACCACACACACAAAAAACCCCACAACACACAGCGCCACAACTATTCATTATCTGCAATATTTGTCCTTGTTTTGACAAGTCTAGACAAACTAAAAATAACCACCCAGTAACAGAAAATTTCCACTTATTCTGAAGACAACTTTAAAAAAAAATTAGTACTTGTAATTATTGTCAGTGATGAAAAAAGCACTGAAGAAAAATATCCATTGTATAAACTTAAGTGATTTTGATCTCAAGAAGGAAAAGTAACTTAAGTTTCCAGATCTCCCTCCAATATTGGAAAGTCATATAAAAGCCCTGATTCAGCAAAGCACTTGTAAATCAGTGGGACTGAGAAACCTTGTTAAAATTAAGCATAGGCTTTAATTCTGCCTAGATTAATGCAAATAATGAACATCACACACAGGATTTCTATTAACTTCAATGTAAAGTTCAGAATACCTAAGTCTTTGAACAAGTCTGTATCTGTAACTGATTCTGCAGTGCTGACTAAAATCAAATGTATACATACGCTCTATAGATTATTCTTGACCCTTAAAAAAAAAAAAAAACTCAAGTGCACATTAGCTATGGGAGAATTACAAAGATTAAGACAGAGATAAGCATATGATTTTGTACCACATTCTCAATTACTTCTGCAAAGGTACTTGAGTGTTTAGACATTTACTAAATCTAGAGAGAGAGAGAGAAAAAAAACACAAAGACACACATATCCTGAACTTTTCTAGTAGAGAATCCATTGTAGGAACAGCAGACCCATCATTAATAAGCATCATCACTTAACTTCCAACTGACAGCCACAAGAGCACTTTGAACACCTTTCTCCAATAATCAAATATTACTTTCAGTCTGAAATTACTGCAGTGTGCATTGAACACTTGCTAGCAGTCTGACATATTGCTCAAGTTCATGTATTTTTAGAAACAATTTGTACTACCACTGTTGCTGTTTGTGTTGGTGGCATATGCACAAAACAGGTTCACTTTTCTATATTATGTGAGAAAGTTGGCCCACAAAATCAGTGCTGATAAAGTAAATGGGGCACAGTAGGCTGTAACAGGCAGGTTTCTACATAGAAAGTGGTTTAAATTTACACCTTAAGTAAATTTCCTGTGAATGCTCTTATGACAGTGCCTTTTACTGGTTTAGCTTAAGTCACTGACTTGATGTAGTTTAAAGCATTTCTACTCTTATTCTAGAATAAGAGCATCCACATGAGGGAGTTACACCAGTATGATTCTAGCAGTTTAACCGCCTAGTGCTGGTCCAGTTTTATTAATGATACTGGAAAAGTTTCCAGTATAAACCTGTATTGAGGCATAGTCTGACAGTCTGTCATGATACAACCAGTATGTTTAATAGATTATTCCTGAAAAGGCTCAGATCCCTGCAATCTCTTACAAATATTTAATTCAAAGTAAAAACACATTCATAAAACTTTTAATTCAATGGAACTACTTACATGCATAAAGTTACACACAATGCACAGTTGAGCCTGTGGAACTCTTTGCCAGAGGATTTGTGAAGGCCAGGACCATAACAGGGCTCAAAGTTCACGGAGGACAGGCCCATTAATGACCATTAGCCATGAAAGACAGGAATGCAAAACTATGCTCTGAAGCATCCCTAAGCTCTGTTTGCCAGAAGCTGGGACTAGGTGACATGTTCTAGTCTTTCCTTCTCAAGCACCTGGCATTGGCCACTGTTGGAAAACAGCATTATTGGGCTAGATGGGACAGTATGGCCTTATGTTATTAAGCACACACGTGATTATAGGGCCAGGACCAGAGTTTCAGTGTTCCCAAGTCACAACTTTTCTAAGACTCCAACCTGCAAGCCAACCTATGTAAATGGACTCCTATACCTACAAATTTCGTATGAGACGTTGGAAGCCTAGAAGTACTTCTAGCACTATACACAGCACAGTTCCCAAATACAAATGGAAGCTTGGCGTGCGTGTTAATGGCAACGTGGCCTGATTAAAAACTTAAGATTTACACGGCGCAGGACACGGCCCACAGTGGGGCGTGTGCACGCTTTGTTCCTTTGTACAAGGCCGGGAAGCAGAATGCTATATCGGAATCATTCGCACTATGAAGCGAGAAGGCCATTCCGCGCGCCGGATGGTGGCGTTGATCAGTTTGCCCGGGGCGTGCTAGCCCCGACGATGCCTGCTACACGCGCTTTTCCTCTTCCACGCACCGTGCCTCCCGCACATTCAATTCAGAGAGCGCACGCTCCTCCCACCGCCTCAGGCTCTCAGCGCCCCGCACCACACACCGCTGACAAGAGCAAGGCTCACGCAGTCACGCTCCTCTCGCCTAAGCGAGTCTTTCTAGGGCGTTGCAAGGGGGCTGGGTTTGTCTGCACCTGCCGTGCAGCGAGGGGCCCGACTTCCCTCTGCCTGGCACCTGCTGTTCCGTTAACACCAGACCGGGGGGGGGGAGATGCTACCGACCCAAGAGGCTCCTGTTTCCCGCCCAAGCTGCAGGGCAGTGATCATGGGAATCACCAAGGTCCGGGGGATACGGACCCTCTCCCGCCCCCTCAGCCGGAGCTGTCCGTGGTACGTTGGGGTGGGGACTCACCGCGCTGCCTTCGGCTCCCTCATCGTCGCTCCGGATGGCGCCGGGCCCGTCCTGCAGGAGCTGCTCCAGGCAGGTGGTGCTGGGCAGAGACGAGCTCTTCTGGTGGGACAGGTGGGCAGCGGGCCGGCGTCCCTCCTCCCCGCCTGCCCTGTCCGCTCGGGCCGGGGCGGCGGGCAGCAGCGGGGACGAGGCGAGCGAGGAGGAGGCGGAGGAGGAGCCGGGCGGCGGCTGCCCCTTGCCGGGGTGGTGGAGCAGGTGCTCGCGGAGGCGGCGCAGGGCGGAGGCGGGCTCGCCGCCCGGCTCCAGCGGCTCGGCCGCGGAGCAGCACAGGTTGGGCTGGGAGGAGGAGAAGACGCGGTCCAGCACCTGCTTCCGCCTCTTGAAGCCGCCCCAGCGGGCGCCGGGCAGCGGGTCCCCCTTGCTGCCGCCCACAGGAGGCGCGGCGGGGGGCAGAGGCCCCGCAGTGCGGCGCTCCGCGCCCGACCTGCAGCTGCGGGCTTTGCTGCCCAGCTGCAGGTTCTTCCAGAGCCGGGCCTGGAACGAAGCCGCCGGCTCGGGCTCGCCGGGCTTGTCCTCGGCAGCAGCCCGCGGCTCCATCCTCTCCCTCCCGCCGGCGCTCCCCCGCGGGCTGCGGCTCAGACTGCGGCGGAGGCTGAGGGAGCAGCAACAGCAGCAGACCCCGCCGGAGCGCGGCCGCTTCAGCCCAGCCCGGGCTGGGGAGGAAACTGCGCCCGCCGCCGCAGGATGCGCTCGGGGCCGCCGACTCCTGGTGCCGCAGCAGCCCCGGCGCGTTGGCTCCTGCCCGGCTGGCTGCCAGCGGCTTGATCGGCCAAACAGGCGGCCCCAAAGTTTATCCGCCTTCCTGTCGCTAATTCCCTTCTGTCTGCGGCAGGCTGTTGTTACTGGGCGCGGCGGGCTGCCTGCTGGGGGCTACCACACATGTGTGAGATCCAGGAGCAAAAGCAAACCCAAGAGGGGTGGGAGGAAACCATCGCTGCGGTTCAGGAGGCAAAGTTTGTAAAGGCTGAAGCCGTAGACAGTCCCCAAGCGCTTCCTGGCTGCTGTGAACTCAGACAGCCCTGCTGCTGCTCAGGCTTTTCGGCGGCGCGGATTGGGGAATGAGCTCCCAGGTGATCCTGCAAATGCTGTTATCACGGGGCCAATCGTGAAAGTTAGGAGTGTACGGAGGGACGCTGATTAATTGGCCCACTGGATAGTCACAGCTGAGGAAAGGATGATGCGTGAGTGGCTTGTCACCGCACGCACCTAAAGTTGCAATATAAGCGGGGTTTCCCTCCTTCCGCGCCTGACTGTATTTTCCATTCGTGACAAGTCTGTGTGTGTGGGTGGCTGTGAGAGAGAGAGAGAGAATTACAACCAGCAGCTATTTACTGTCATTTAACTAGTAGGCATGGCAATTATAAAAATTATTGCAACACTGTGATTGGCCACTTCGGAGAAGTGGGGAAATTAAAGGCATAATATCGCTGTGTAGACTAAAGGTTGGGAGTAGGATTTCCATTTATAAAATGAATGTTAGCCACTTCCTTCTCCTTCCTGAAACTTGTGGCTAGGGCCAGGCTGCGAGTTAGAACTAGGGTCTAGGACCAGTTCCCCACCATTACATTGAGCTGCTGCATTGCCAAAAGTTTTCCTTCCAGAGGTCTCCAACTATTTTACACGTGTGAGGATTAGTTTGCTCCCAATGGAAATTGGGTTGTCTATGTGAGAACCCAGGCTGAGGAAATTAATCTCAAACTATAGGCAAGCGAAGTATGGCAAATCTCATTTGACGGAAAGGCTGAAACAACTGACTTTTGTGCCAAGCACGTTTGCTGGGGGATGAGCCTTTAATTCTCTGCACTTTCTGCGATATTTTACTGTAACACTCTCTAATAGAAATTCTGAGTTCCTGAAAGCAAAGGTTAATAATAAAAAGAAAGAGGAATGTTACAGCTATCTCTACTTTCATGGATCCCACAGCAATATCAAAGTAAAGCATCAAATGGATTACTTCAGGGTGGAAGAGAATAGAGGCTGTAAATAGAAGTGGACTTTACAATGTTTGATATGATTCAGGTTCTAAATCTTTCAGCATAGATCATTATGAATACCTGATTTACTCTCCCAGTAGTATTTTTTCTAAAGCCATTTGCATAAGTGTCACTGAAGAAAGTTAGAATATAGAAGTGATGTTGGAACAATGGTTATTTAAAATGATTCAGTAACAATCCCCAATATCACAGAACACGTTGACCTTGACCTTAGTACGCAATTTATCTAGAAGTACATCTTACTTTGAGTGTGTGGCTATCTCCAGAATCCACCCTTTGCCTACTTTTCTGAAGGTATGAGAAAAATCATCTAGTGGGTTCCAGATTTTCAGTAAAATAATCATTAAAAATTTATTTACAAGAACACAGCTATGAAAATCATCAATAAATAAAACAAACAAATTAGGTTATACTTAATTATACAGTATTTTCACCACCTTGTTAGTCCTGGTATATTAGAGAGACTAGGTGGTCTGAGGACCTCTCAACAACAAAAAGCTAGATGATATTACTTCTCCCTCTTGTCTCTTATTACATTGAATTGTCTGTTGTCATCAGAACACATGCAAAATATGGTGTAGGTAAATAATAGAACAACACTCAGTGGTTAGTTCTCACAATACAATTTTGGACCTCCCTGAAGCTTTGTTGTTCATTTATTTTAAAAGTTGAGGGATTCAAATGGTGCATTTTAGAACTGCATTCCACAATCATGGGCAAGGCCAAAATAAGGAAGCATGGATGCTTACCCCATAGCTTTATTGATATCGCGAATGTGTACTAGTTGAGAATCTAGCCCTGAGTATTAAGGATACTTGCTGAAATTGGTGCTCCTTTTTATGTAATGAGTATATTGCAATGTAGTACATAAGGAAGTTTTGTTGATATGAATCCAAGATATGGTAATAGTGGCTTATGCTACTGGGAAAAAATGATAAGAAGATCTGAATTTCCTCAGTTTATTGTATCCAAGAAAATAAGAGATGATGGCTTGTCAGATTAAAAAGAAGCAATTATACACAAAGAAACAGTCAAGACCCAGGTTCTCAATCATGTTTTGACTATAGAATATAGGAATGCAAACAGCAGCACTTGAAAAATACATCATGACAAAGTATGCAAATACATATTTTGCACATGTAGCTTCCAGTTTGCATATGAAAACATATTTTTCAAATCATCTTCAGCATCTCTGAAAATCTGGCCACAAAAATCACTCTAGACATATGCAAAATTCCCAAGAGAGGGAGAAAACAAACAAACAAAAAACGACAGCAACCAAGATAAACTTAGTTATTTAATCACAATAGCCAGAGTACAAACCCAAAAATATTTAACATGATTCAGACTAACATGCAAAAGACAAATGGAAAGAAATAAATTTGGTTTTTCCCTTATTTTTTCAGTTTCTGAACTCTGATGCCTGGTTAGGTAACTAGTTAGGTTGCTGAGCTGCTACAATTCTAGGCCAGCTATAAATTATATTGTGGTAGCAGTGGTGACCGGATCTCAGGTCCTTTAAATTGCCACCTCACATGATGTGGTCCAGGCAGCTCTGTGGGCTGAGCCCCAGTTTGGAGTACTAATTGTGCAAACTCATAGGCTGCGTCTAGACTGGCCAGTTTTTGTGGAAAATCATCTGCTTTTC
>JANRFK010004149.1:54139388-54150527 GCA_030068395.1 Apalone spinifera
TTTCCGTTAAAAGCATTTCCGGAAAATCATGCCAGTCTAGACGTAGCCATAGAGTGTGTCTTTACTGCAAAGTCATTCTGGGTAATTGACATGCAGGTCAGAAAACCAGGTCTAGGCTAACCCAGTGTGAGCATCCCTAAAGGATGGAGTCTGTGAATGCTTAGGTGAAAAAAATGGGACAGTGTTGAGAAGCCAGAGGTGGGGAAGAGGCAGAACTTGGACAGGGAGAGTTTGGAGAGAACAAGGCAGAAGGAGACAAGCTTGGGAGGAAATTGGCAGAAGAGTCTGCCTACTAGAGAAAACTTCTTAGAGTTGTGAGTGGAACCTAAGATTCCCAAGTGTCATTTTTCCCCTGCCACCCACAAATACTTTGAAACCCACACCAAAGTGTGCCAAAGTATCCCATCCCCCTCTAGTGTTGGTCCACATAGAGCATGAGAAGTACTGCTATCTATTAACTCACAATCCTGCTGGAAAGGTATAACAAGTGGGGTTCTGCAGGGGTCTATTTTGGGACTGGTTCTGTTCAATATCTTCATCAATTATTTAAATATCGGCATAGAAAGTACGTTTATTAAGTTTGCAGATGATACCAAGCTGGGAGGGATTGCAACTGCTTTGGAGGACAGGGACATAATTCAAAATGATCTGGACAAATTTGAGTTATGGTCTGAGGTCAACAGGATGAAATTTAATAAGGACAAATGCAAAGTGCTCCACTTAGGAAGGAACAATCAGTTTCACACATACAGAAGGGGAAGCCACTGCCTAGGAAGGAGTATGGCAGAAAGGGATCTTGTGGTTATAGTGGACCACAAGCTAAATATGAGTCAACAGTGTGACACTGTTGCAAAAAAAGCAAACATGGTTCTAGGATGCATTAACAGGTATGTTGTGAGCAAGACACAAGAAGTCATTCTTCCACTCTACTCTGCTGATTAGGCCTCAGTTGGAGTATTGTTTCCAGTTCTGGGCACCACATTTCAAGAAAGATGTGGAGAAATTGGAGAAGGTCCAGAGAAGAGCAACAAGAATGATTAAAGGTCTAGAGAACACGAGCTATGAAGGAAGACTGAAAGAATTGAGCTTATTTAGTCTGGAAAAGAGAAGATTGAGAGGGGACATGATAGCAGTTTTCAGGTATCTAAAATTGTGTCATGAGGAGGAGGAAGAAAAATTGTTCTTCCTGGCCTCTGATGATAGGACAAGAAGCAATGGGCGTAAACTGCAGCAAGGGAGGTTTAGGTAGGACATTAGGAATAAGTTCCTAACTGTCAGGATGGTTAAACACTGGAATAAATTGCCCAGGGAGGTTGTGGAATCTCCATCTCTGGAGATACTGAAGAGTAGGTTAGATAAATGTTTATCAAGGATGGTCTAGACAAGTACTGGGTCCTACCATGAGGGCAGGGGATTGGACTTGATGACCTCTCGAGTTCCCTTCCAGTCCTAGAATTCTATGATTCTGTAAACTGGCAGAGATTTGTGCCATGGATCTAAAGGTTCCAACCTTGCTGATGAATCATGTAAATTCGACTATGATGGATTCCACATGATGAAATGTTTTCCTTTTCAGTTTGCTTTTTAAAAAACCTAAGAAATTACACCCAAAAATGTTAAAATAATATTATTGCAAAGTCAAGCACTCAAAATGCTAGAATTAAGTTTGCCTGGACAAAATAAATTTGGCTGTGTATTATAATATAGTCATTAATTACATGGCTGCATACTACTTTTTTCCACAGGACCCTTGCATCATTCAGAGCATAGGATGGACCTGCTATGGTGATGAATTAGTGAAGGTAGCACTGTGAAACTATTGTCTGAAGGGTCTTGTATTATTTGTTGCATAAATTGGAAGATGAATAGTGGCAGGTCTTGTGCATCAGGTTAGTTTAGTTACAGCAACTCACACAATCCTTGGGATGAAACATATTCAAGACTGGAAGGCAGTCTAATGATCCATGGTAAAATTGCAAGAAATCATGGTGGCACAATTTGGCATATTCAAAATCAAGTCATCATAAACAAGTCTATATAAAAGGGAATTATTGCACATGTGGAATTCTCTGACCTAAATTACCTTTTGAAATATTTCTCTGGAAAGAGGATCATAGCAAGTCTCTTGGTGGCAAATCCCATATACCATTGTAAAACCAGAAGTCACATTCATTTTAAAATTCTTAGTTTGAATTGAAATTTCACTACTGAACAAGAGTGAGCATTCAATGGCATATGGGACTTGGCACCAAAAATAAATAATATTTCACAGTGTAGAAATAAGTTTATATCATTCAAATACATAATTTATATTTAGGAAAAAGTACTTATCCATATTTTGTCATTAGTTGCTGTGCTGTTTCTATAGATTAAAATTGAAACAAATACAGAGTGACTTGGTAACTCAAGTGAGAGGCAGAAAAAATAGAGTAGAAAACTACATTTTCATTTTCACTGTTATTGTCAGAAAAGAAGGAAAATCTTGTGAAATAAAAGCAGTTTTTGAGGCCATTTATAGTTCTTGCTGTAAGTCACAGAACTAATCCAAGCCTGTTCCAAGTTGAAAAATAAAAGTGACATTTTTATAAATTTAAATATTCCAAGGTTAGAAGGGACCATTGTGAATATGTGGTATGACTTCCTGTGCACAACACAGACCATACAACTTCCCCCAAAATAATTATTTGTTGTGCCTGATAATGATGGACTCAAATAGTTCAATCCATTTAGCTTAACAAAAAGAAGGTTCAGGGGTTACTTGACTACTGTCTATAAATATCTGAAATAGGGAACACATTTATTAACAGGCTTTTCAGTCTTGCAGAACAAGGTATAAGCAATCATTATTTTGGGGAAAAAATCATTCTTGATTTAAAAATTGTAATGGTAGAGCATCTACCACAACTCTTGGTGAATTGTTCCAATGGTTAATTATATTTACTGTTAAAAATGTATGCCTTATTTCCAGTCTGAATTTGTCTAGCTTCAGCTTCCAATCAATGAGTGGACTTATACCTTGTTCTGCAAGACTGAAAAGCCTGTTAATAAATATGTGTTCCCTATTTCAGATATTTATAGACTGTAGTCAAGTAACCCCTGAACCTTCTTTTTGTTAAGCTAAATGGATTGAACTCTTTGAGTCCATCACTATCAGGCACATCAAACTACCACTTCCTGCAGCTCCCATTAGCCAGAAACGGTGATCCGTGGCCAACGGGAGCTGCAAGTGGCCATACCTATAGGCACACAGATAAATAAAATGTTTGACACCCTGCTGGGGGCTAACTTTGGCAAACTGCATTTGGCCCACAGGTTGTTTATTGCCCACCCATCTTAAATGGTTGCCAATTAGCATTCACATTTTTCTGATTAAATTCTTCCTCTTAGTTATTTTGGCTCATAATTGTTTTTAATTTTGTGAAATTAGCTTTATTAAAGCACCAAGTATATATATTATTGGTCTAGGCTTTATTCTGTTTGAGCATTTTACAGGTCATCCAGTCATGACTACCTGTACCTAAACTACCACGGTTAAACCACAAAGTAAAAGAAGCAATGAGAAGCAAACAAGCATCCTTTTAAAAGTGGAAGTTAAATCTTAGTGAGGAAACAGAGACATGTTGGCTGTCGCTTCCCACAGCTCCCATTGGCTAGGAATACTGACCTGCAGCCCCTGGAAGCTATGGGGGAAGGCAGTGGGACCATGCCAATGTCAGCAATATGTCTTATGTCCTGCCAACATATTACACTGATGGGCCACGTGCAGCCCACAGGCTGCAGGTTAACCATCACTGAACTAAATAATCATATGTCACCAGGACCAGATGGTATTCACCCAAGAGTTCTGAAAGAACACAAATCTGAAACTGCAGAACTACTAAATGAAATCCTTAACCTATCATTTAAACCAGCTCCTGTACAAAATATGTAGAAAATAGTTAATGTGATACCAATTTTTAAAAGGGATTCCAGAAGTGCTCCTGACAATTACAGGCCAGTTAACCTGACATCAGTACTGGGCAAACTGGTTGAAACGATCGTAAAAAACAACAGTCAGACATATAGATGAACAAAATGTGTTGAGGAAGAGTCAATATGGTTTCTGTAAAGGGAAATCAAACCACATGGAAACTTTTTAAAGACACCATTAATAGACACTCAACTACTAGAGTTCTTTTAAGCAGTCAACCAGCATGTGTAAAAGTGGGGAATCCAATGGATACAGCACACTTAGATTTCCAGAAAGCTTTTGAGGGGTTCTCTCCCCAAGGAATATTGAGCAAAGTAAGCTGTCATAGGACAAAAGGGAAAGTCCTCTCCTGCATTGGAAACTGATTAAAAGATAGGAAACAAAAGGTAGGAATAAATAGTCAATTTTCAGAATGGAGATTTCAGAATGTCCAATAGGAATCTCTACTGGGACCAATCTTATTCAACATATTCATAAATGATCTGGAAAAAAGAGGTAAACAGTGGGATGGTAAAATTTGCAGATGGCACAAAACTACCCAAGATAATTAAGTCCCAAGCAGACTGCAAATAGCTTCAAAATGATCTCACAAAACTGGCAATAAAATGGCAGATGAAATTTAATGTTGACAAATGCAAAGTAATGCACATTGGAATACATAATTCCAAATACACACATAAAATGATGGGGTCCGAATTAGCTGCTATCACGTGCGAGAGAGATGTGGCTAGTTTTCTGAAAACATCCACTGAATGTGCAGCAGCAGTCAAAAAAGCAAACAGAATGTTAGGCATCATTAAAAAGGGATAGAGAATAAGACAGAGAACATCATATTACCTCTATAAATCTATGGTACTCCCACATCTTGAATACTGTGTGCAGACGTGGTCACCTCATGTCAAAAAAGGTATCCTGGCACTGGAAAAAGTTCAGAAAATAGCAACAAAAATGATTAGGGAAATAGAACAGCTTCCACATGAAGCAAGATTAATAGGCCTGGAACTTTTCAACTTGGAAAATGGGCAACTAAGGGGTGATATGAGAGATCTCTGTAAAACCATTACTGGTATAGAAAAAGTAGATATGTAAGTGTTATCTACTTCTTATCATAAAAACTAGGGGTCACCAAATGAAATTAATAGGCAGCAGATTTAAAACAAACAAAAGGAAGTATTTCTTCACAAAATCAGCAGTCAACCTGTGGAACTCCTTTCCAGAGGATTTTGTGAAGGCCAAGATTATAATTAAGGGAGCCAACAGTATTGCCAGGCCCCTGGACAAAGGAGTGAAAGCTAGCTTAGAAGGAGTAGGGATTTGGGTGGAAGGGGCGGGGCTGGGTTACCAGCCCCCAACATTGCCTGGACAGCTCAATGTGCCCCTCCGACTGGCCCTCAGAGTCAGTTGTAGCACACAGAACTCCCACTGTGATTCTAAAGGGCTCAGGATTCCAGCTGCCACTGCTGCTCCAGTAGCAGCAGCAGCAGCCAGAAGGTCTGGGCCCTTTAGAATTGCCTTGAGTCTTCTCTTCCACTGATCTTTACAAATTCATGTTAATATTCTGCTTTTCCCTTCTGCCTACATTCTCCCTAAAATATTTGGTCTTTGTCTCACTCTCCTTCTGACTTGTATACCCCATTTTGTTGACTCTGTACTCCTGGGTGAATTCCGCCACGCCTCCCCCCATGAAAATGCATGTAATATTTTTTTAATGCACATATTTTAAAATTCTGCGTATTTTATTTGTCAAAATACTGCAATATAATTTATTTAAACTACAGTGGATGGAGAATGGAAGTGGGGAGCATTGGTGGAAATCCCTAGACCGCCTTGCCTAACAGTAATACAGTTATGCTTTTACCCTTTATTTCTAGTTATTAGTCAACACATATCTGCACCCATATGCTCAATGCCTCATCACAGACAATTGATGAGCAATTGAGGGCTCTGGAATCTGACTCACAATTCATATTGGCTACTGATCATCTCCAAGAGGTCAGTAGCAAACAGTAAATGAAGCATATTTTGATACTTTTTCAGTCCAAAAAAATTCAGTCCAAACTTTTTCAGTCCAAAAAAATTAGACCAGTTCTCATCTCTAAAGCACCATAAATATTTATTAGGCCACGGTGTCCTTTACACCACTTTGGCCATGTAAAGGAGCCTTATAACTTTTACACCTGTTTTATACTCTTGAGGGAATTCTAAGGACTTTTACATCTGTTTTATACTCTTGGGAACAATTCACTAAGCAGGTAAGCTGCTACAATCTGCTGTACCTGAGAAAAGAGAGCCTGCCCCACACCTAGTTCTTCACAGTCATCCAAAACCCTGCCCCTCCATGCCAAGTGAGCTGCAATAGTGAGAGAGCAGGGCAGAGTGTCTCTTTTTCTCTCACACATGCAATTGCACAGCCCCAGTGATTTACATCTCTACTGCCTGCTCCAGGCACTGAATCAACCCTTCCAGGGAGGTAGGTGTGACCGCTCATGCAGCTTCCTTTTACTTCCCTGTCAGCAGTCATTTTTCCTCAGGAAAGCAAAAAAAATCTGCAGGGACATCAGAATTCTCCCCAAGAGTAATTCTTACTTAGAATTCTCCTTGTCTTTTCTCTCATTGTTTCACAGTACTTCAGACCAGAAACTAAGACTCAGTCTTAGTTCTTTTATTTTTATTACAATACATATGTTAACCTTACCAACTGAAACTGAGCTTATCTAAGGGTTTTTAAAATTTCACAGTGCTTTAGGTGATACTATGAAGTATAAATAAACTGAAAATCAAGCAATGTTGATAATTACTGACAATTCAGGCCTTTAAAGAGATTTTTTGTAAAATATATTTCAATTATTAATTATTAGTTGTGGTTGGATATATTTATTAGTTAGTTATTTTCCAGTCTTAAAAGAATCCATAAGAAAAAAATTGTGTTGGTGGGACTGGAGAAATTATTGCTATTAGTAATTTCCCTTTGGTGATGAACATTACACATTTTTTAAGTAATAATACTGATCAAAAACTGAATAACTCAATTGATTTTTGCATATTCAAAAATAATTTTGAATTTATTCACAAAATAAGTCAAATTGCATAAGTTTAGAAAATACTTATATGCTACAATAAATCATTTTACATTTGAGGAATATATTCCTCAAAAATTTGTGAGGAATATATTATATTTATAATAGTTGACCAATGGTAACATATATATACACGATTTCAATATTGTAGTGAATCATGTAATTATTGAAATATTTATTTTCTTAGATTTATAAGATCTTTGAAAGATACCTATACTATGCTTTGTACACCCATTACATAAATTAAAATATATTATTTAAATAATCATGCAGTGCAATATACTGTAATACAAAGGTCTGCTTATCTCACCTTGAAACATACACAAATATATCCACCAACAAATATAGCAAAATACCCACCTTTATAACCATATAATAATCATCTCCCTTAATCTTTAACCCACTCTGTTCTTTGAAGTATATTTAGAAAGCTAAGAAATGTCAGATATAGTGTACCAAAAAGGGATGAAGAGGAAATTATTTTCCAAAATCTAGCCATTCTCAGGTAGATGCTAGTAGCCATTCCAAGTTAAAATAAGGAGACTCTGGTTTTAGTGCCTCCATTAGTTTCAATTGTGGCAGTGTTACCAGGGAAGGAAGATGATTTCTCAGGTACCCTGTAAAGCTCTAAATAGATAGGGCCCTGGTTTACATCTTCATCTTGAATTTCATCTGGAAGCCTATAGAAGCTAGCACAGATTCCAGAGCACTGGAATAAAGTGAAACTGCTTATTATTCTGCAGCAGCTTCAGTTTCTAGCACAGCTGTTAGGCTATGTCTACTCTACAAGGTTTTTGTGCAAAACTAGCCATTTTTGCATAAAAACCGGTGGAGCCTCCACACCTCAAGCATGCTTTTGCGCAAGAAAATCGGCAGAAGAGAAGGCTTTTTGCAGTAGAGTGATTCCTCTCCCCACGAGAAATAACTCCTTTTTACACGACAGCTCTTGCGCAAAAAGGCAAGTGTGGATGCTTCGCAGGCATTACTTGTGCAAAAAGAGCCTATCTGAAAAAACACAGGTGCTCTGATGGCCATTCTGGGCAAAACCATCCAAGTAGTGTGGATGCTCTCTTGCGCAAAAGCACATCACTCTTGTGATGCACTTTGAGGTGTGGACACACTTTTGCGCAAGAATTTTTTGTGCAAGAACTCTTCCACAAAAGGCTTCTTGCACAAAAACCCTGCAATGTAGAGGAAGCCTTAGTATACAGCCTCCACACACAGTGCATTCCCTAAATCTGATTTTGAGATTACAAAGGCATGGATAGTAGTTGAAAGGACAAATTTAGGAGGAGAAAAGGTCTGACTCAACTCCCAATTAAGATAGGCCCTCTACGGACATATGCCCAGGGCCCTGGATTCTGAAGTTCTGTGATGCCTTCAAAATATCAGCTTTATTTTTTAAAAGATGTTTATAGCTCTAATGGTTCTGAAGGAAAACTTGAAAACATGCCCTGAACATACCCTGAACACTAACTACTGCCTGAAATTGCAGACAGCCTGAATCCAAAACTTTGATATGTATGAACTGCCCCATTTATCTTATAGTACTGTTAATTCTGAAAACCATTGCCCCTGCTAAAACATCCCAACAAGGGACGTGCCAGAAATGTTCTCTGCTAAGGTATTGTTGGTATCAACCTCCCGGTTCTTTTTCCAGTTGTTTGACAAATTCACTTACCATGTTGTTTAATTGGATTACAAACTTTTTGGGGAGGGACCAGGTCTTCCAAAATGTTTGTACAGGCACAGCTCTTTTAGGTTCAACTACATGTAAATAAATAAAAGACTTTATTACTGTGTCTTTCTCTGCCCACAGAGACTGAGGAACCTAAGCCCTTGTAAATACAGCCTCCATGCATCAGAGTCCTTTTTCCAACCTTCTCAGCTCCCCTAAAGTGGTAATTGAAGAGAACTAGTTGCTGTTGCTGAATGCCCAAATAAGAACACCAGGGCAGACTGCAAAATTTGTCTTGACCAATGATTCTTGCCCCTCACCAATACCAATCTCCAAATACTTCTGTCCAACCCTCCTTACAGAACAGTTTTCCAGCCAACTATCCAAAAATATTTAATCTGCCTATCCTAACCACTATCAGAATCATTTTATGATGCTGTCAACATATTTTTAAATATGAAGGATAAATATGTGCTGTAAAATTCATGAGCATCATGAAATGGAGCAGGTTTGGTTTCATGTAAAAAATACAGATTGATGAATCACCTTCAAGAAGATGAGCCCAAAATGGATTATAAAAAGCCCATATTCTGCACATTTTTTCTAAAGGTTTGTAATGTCTTTCTAGCATCTCAACTGCATACAAACACTGCCTTTAATAGCTCTAATAGTGGTATGGATTTCTGATGAAAGCAACTGTCTGGACTTCAGGCAATAAAAATGCTTATCTGCCTTTTTACTATGCTTTGATAACTCCAAAATATTTTTTAAAATATTCAGCTCTATTTCTAATTTTGTTCCACCACCATCTTCATTTTCCACACGCAACCTTCTGTCTTGTGCTTAGTTTTATCAAAATGTAAACACTGAGGCATGGAACATGCTTTACTCAGTGGCTGCATCTAGACTGGAAGGTTTTGCGCAAAAGCAACCGCTTTTGCGCAAAAACTTGCCAGCTGTCTACACTGGCCGCTTGATTTTGTGCAAAAGCACTGACGTTCTACTGTCCAAAATCAGTGCTTCTTGCGCAAATGCTTTGACATTCCCGTTCGGGCAAAAGCCCTCTTGCTCAAATGCTTTTGCACAAAAGGGCCAGTGTAGACAGGCAGCTAAGACATTTTGTGCAAAAGCAGGCTAAATGGAAAAAAGCCCTGTGAACGCTTGGAGACTCCGTAGCCACAGTCAGCTCCCTGGACTTCTTGGTAACCCGATCCCCCTTAAAGCAGACGTAGGCTGCTGAGCTCACTCTGCAAGAGCCTTCCTCAGACCTATGGCCAGAGGTCTGCCACGTGGCCCCTGCTGTCCAGTAGATACCCCCCAAGCACGATGGCAGCTCCGGGGGGGGATCAGCCACCTGCACCCCCAGCGCAGGAGGTCCCCAGGGGCTGCAAACAAAGGGCCCCATCCTGGTCCTTGGGGGAGCTGGACAGCCTGCTGGACCTCTGGCAGGAGGAGGAGGCCCTCCAAGACACCCACTCCTGGCGCCGGAATGCGGACATCTTCGCCCGCATGGCCCAGGCGCTGGCCATCCAGCCTGGACCTTCGAGCAAGTCAAGGAACTGCGCTTGGGCTACGTGCGGGCCAGCGAGGGCCAGGGGGCAGGAGCAGACACCTGCCCCCACTACGACCAGCTCCACGCCATCCTGGGCCAGACAGCTCCGCAAGCCCCGGAGGTCCCCGTCGACAGCAGCGTGCGCTCCCTCCCGTCACCAGGACCACCGAGGTGGGGGAAGGAGACAGCAGTGCGTCAGAGGATGAGGCCAGCAGTGCCACTCAGCAGCCCCCCTCCGGCAGCCCCGACGTCTCCCACGCATCCTCTGAGGCCGGGGAAGGATCCACTGGTGAGTGTTGCACTTTACACTCACAAGGGTGGGGTGGGGAGCCAGGTGCCCGGAGGGGGGAGGGGGAGAGCATGTCACTTAGGCCACGTGAGCTGCACGCTGTGTAGCATTAGGCAGTAAGCAGCACGTACAACCACATGCAGCCTGGTGATGAGTGGCATGTGGCTGTGACAGGCAGCTCCAGGGCACACCTGGGACCATGCTGCTCACACACATCCAGCGGGATCAGGGGGAAGGGTGGATGCCAGCTGGAACCAGCCAGGGCCCCAGGGACTCAGGCCAGAGCCCGCACCTCCGCAAGGGTGCAGCACGCAGAACGGCACACTGTCCCATGCCTGGCTGTGAGAGACAGCCTGCTGCTCCTGGGAAAACCACAGTGTCACAGCCCTGTGAACGTGGTCCCCACTGAGCCCCTCGCCTGCTCCCAGTGCCTTGGCTGGCTCCCTGAGGGAAGTACCCACTGCAGCCACGCATGTCCCTGGGCTACGTGTGTGAGGGATAGTGGGAGGGAGAAGGGGAGGGAAGTGCTCGGGCCACCCCTAGGGCCGCCTGAGTTTTGCTGCAAGGATGGGA
>JANRFK010004149.1:54150627-54170442 GCA_030068395.1 Apalone spinifera
AACCACCAAAACTGCTACGGCTGTCAGTCCCTACAAGAGATCCTAAAGCACGGAAGCAGGAGAGAAACAGCTGTCCAGGAAGATCCCTTTAAGCATGTGTCAAAAAGGAGCTCCAGCCCCTGCCCCCGGAAAGGGCTGATGCCCTTTTGCCCTCTGCAAAATGGTTCCGGGCTTCTGCTTTTGCGCAAAAGCGCGCCGCCAATGTAGATGCGCTTTTGCGCAAAAGCGCATCATTATAACAATAACTCCGTGCCAGTCTAGACGTGCTTTTGCGCAAATACTTTTAACTGAAAAACTTTTCCGTTAAAAGCATTTGCGAAAAATCATGCCAGTCTAGATGTAGCTAGTGATTTGCAAAGTACCATTCATCTTTACAGCATCATCCTAGGCATTATACAATATGAATATAATATTTAGTATGCGTGGGTAATGGGAAGCTAAATTAATGAATCTTTGTAAAGAGCTTTGAGATTCTCAAATGCAAAGCATTCTATAATTGTAAAACATTTCCCACAATTAGAGTTGGTGCAAAAGCTATGTGTTTGCCTATCATTACAGTGAGAGGTTTTACAAGAAATCGGTACACTAGATGTAAAAGGATACTATACTTAATGCTGTAGACATAGTACTCTGAAAGTCACTGTCATGTGCATACAAATAGCTCCCGTGCATCACCATCCCTTTGCTTACAACTGGCTCTGCTTATAGGAGGGGGGAAAACAGGCAATTGCTCATGGGCCTGGCAGTTGAAAAGAGCCCTGTGGCCCAGTCATTGCCACAGTAGATCTGCCAAAAACCATCTCTTGATTGAAAGACACTTTTGATATGTCCAATGCTAGCCCTAGGGTGGGGTTATTTGGCTCCAGAACTTTCATGGAGCATATGAAAAGCATCTTTTAAACGAGATGCTGCGGCTTTTCCCAGAGCAGGCAGGTTGGTTCTGGGGAAGGGAGGGAAGACAGGGAATAGGGCCAGCCGGCCCAGGGTTCCTCTGAGGTGGGGGGGCAGTGCTTGGAGTTTCTCCAGGCAGAGGCAGGGGCTTGTGGGCCTGACTGAGGGAAGGGGGTGAGGGCCCACTGATTTCTGCCCTAGGGCCCCGAATTGCTGTCAGTGGGCCTGCTGGCAAGCCTTCTTCACAGATTGACAGTAATATACAGAGTGGATCACAGAGCTGTACTTATTTAATAAAAACAGAATATCACATGCTGAGAAAGCCTGCTGTGTGCATCTTTCATTACTGCTATTTCCCATTTTATGTAATTAGAGTTAAAAAAAAGACTATCACGAGTTCTGCACTTTTACAAAGATCCAACTAACCAGCCATCCACACAGATTTCCAGATTGCTCTGCCTGTTTGGATGGTGGGAATAGTGATGATGAGGTCTGCTTGGACTAAGTCAGGCTGACATCTTTCTCAGCTGAATTCATGTCATTCTACATTGTAGGGTTAATTGACATCAAATTAGACCCATGAAGGACAGTAAACCTGTAAAGCTCTTGAGGCTTTCCTAGTTTTAGCATAATGGCTCTGTAGCAGCAATCAATGAAACCAGACAAGATCTTTTCAAGCATTCGTCAGAATCAATAGTGTGGTATATGGCCTCTGTCATTCAGTATCCCCTTTCTTTCAATAAATCTGTGCATCTGTGTTTGCTTTCTTGTTTACATAGGCAAGTGTATGTTGTTCAATATCTGTGAACCACAACCTGATCCTCATCCTGGCCCAAACAGTGAAAAGCAGTCATAAAGCTGATGGATCCAATCTTCTGAGAATCTCTTCCCCTCTCCCCACCCACCAGTGTGAGTCATTCCCCAGGTCTCAGGTGCAATAATACTGCTGAAGGAGCCCTGTAGAGGAAAAAAAACAGAACTTGTAAAAATAGTGCCATTTGTCTATCCCCAGTATTTCTTTAAATCAGGATTTTCTCATGTTTCTTATTTGGCTATTGATCTGTCATTTTCATGGCTATTGGCAGACAGAATAAAGAAAAGCAGCACTGTGGCTGACCTGTTTAAACTTGGAACTGCTCTGGCCTCTGCTTACCCCAGGAATAAGGCATCTTTGAGCCCCACCATCTCTTTGTGCTGTGCTTAACACAGCTCAAGGGCTGAGCCAACAAGTGGGGTTTTTTTTATAATCTTCCTGGCTATTTTTTCTTTGTATAACTACACCTTTACCCTTTTCTAGTTAGAAATGTACCTCTCCTTACTCATGGGTTGCATCTAGACTGGCAAGTTTTTGCGCAAAAGCAGCCACTTTTGCACAAAAACTTGCCAGCTGTCTACACTGGCCACTTGAATTTGCGCAAGAGCACTGACTTTGTAATGTACAAAATTAGTGCTTCTTGCGCAAATACAATGACACTCCCGCTCGGGCAAAAGCCCTGTTGCGCAAATGCTTTTGCGCAAGAGGGCCAGTGTAGACAACCCAGAACTGTTTTGCGCAAAAAAGCCCCGATGGCTAAAATGGCGATCAGGGCTTTCTTGCACAAAACCGCGTCTAGATTGGCATGGATGCTTTTGTGCAAAAGCATCCATGCCAATCTAGACACTCTTTTCCACAAATACTTTTAACGGAAAAACTTTTCCGTTAAAAGCATTTGCGGAAAATCATGCCAGTCTAGATGCAGTCATGGTGTCTTGTGCTTAAAAGCTTTTCTGAAAGAACTCAATTTTCAAAGGTGACAAATTTCAGCAATATCACCCAACTAGATATGAACATAAATTGGAGTTTGGCCTCATCACTCTCTGGACAAATGGTGCAATTAACTCTACCCACATCTGCTATTACTCTCTTGTTCTCAGTCTAGCTGCTTGAAGTTGTTGAAAAAAATCTAATGGAGCTACCTTGATTCAAATTGCACCTCTTGTGCACTGAAAATGTAGTTAACATAGGCAAAACGTCTCATTAATGTAGCTATTACTGACTTACTGCTTTCATCTTTCAGGGACTGTGTTACCATATACTTTGAACTGGTGTCTTGCACAACTACCAAAGAGTAGTTATAGCCAGGGCTCTTGCAAGTAATCCATTCAGTTCATCATTTGAAAACTCCCATGGTCTACTACAGTAAAGCGGCCCACTGAGGAGAGGGACAAAGGGTGCAACTGCCATGGGCTTGGCGATTCAATAGGGTCTAGGGTTCCAATGTGCTGCAGGAAGCACTAAGTGCTGGCTGCCCACAAATCTGTCCCTTCCACCAGAGGTACTGCCCTTTCCGGGAGGGCTGCGCTAGCCCCCTCCCCCACCATGCCCAAGGACTTGACAAGTGTGTCAGCCCCTCTCAGAATGAACTTGGGAATGAATTTTTACTAAAGTTACTGTCCCAAAGTTAGCCAGAACCATCAAGCAGCCAAAATGATAAAGTTAGTATAATTAATGATCAATAATAATTGTCCCTGAGTCTTGCTGAAATATTGCTTGTTAAGCTTGGGTCTCCTCTTGTGGATTGCTTGAAATGGTAAAAATAAGGCTTGTAAATTGCAAATGTGTGTTCCAGTGGTGAGCTGATGTTAGTGCTGCATGACCTGATTTTACATTAACTAATGACATCCAAGCCCAGTAATACAGCCTAAGTAATGTCACTGACAAAGTTGGTCTCGTCAATGGCAATACTTTCTGAAGTTGTAAGCAGGAGCTATAAGGAAATTCCCTTAATTGCTGTTTGAACTGGAGATGAAGAGTTCTAGAACATGTTTTCATTGAGAAGCAGGAAAATAAAACTTGGAGGTGAATTTTTCTGGAGAAGGTTGGTTTAGGGATGGTCTTTACTCTGAGAATGAGCTCAAATGAACAAGAATTGGGATTCGAGTTATTCCAATTAGTTTAGAATGAAAGCAATGTGGAAAATTTGGTCTAAAATCTGAGGATTGACAACAGCTGGAAGATTCCAGGTTACCATAAATATAAATGTCTGCCAGTGCCAGAGAACTGAAGAGGGGGTTTATTGTCTGACAACCATTCTCTAGCCTAAGACTGGAATTTCTGATTGTCAGCTCACTACAATATTCCAGGAGCAATCTATTTCTGTAGTGGTTTCCCTCTAGTTGAGCAACTATATTTTCTGCAGTCTTTACCACTGAATATTTTAATTGGCCTGGGATCATCTTACAGAACATTAGTCTCTCATCCATCAGGATACTTGCTTACACTGTCAGGTAAAGAGAAAGAATGCTGGAAATGCAGTTAATCAACACGCACTTCAGTAACAACAATTTATGGTATTGTTATAGTATAATAAAGTCTCTGCAAGGGAATTGCCACTAGCTGCATGAAGAATTGTCTGTTTCTAATTCCACTTTTGCATTCTTTCTTACCCATAAAATGTTTATTATCCATTAATATTGGGTCTTTCTGCTCACCAGTCTCAACACATAGGTGAAATACCGTATACCAAAATGAATGATAAATATCAGGCAGGCTTTTTAAAGAAATACTATTGGGAAAACTAATTAATTTAGCCCTTTTTTCTTTTCAAAAATTATCAGCAAAGAGTCTGGTTTTTTAGCAGTCCTTTGGTACCTTAGGAATTTCCTATGACAGGGAATATTAATGGGGCGGTCTCTGCCACCTTTATGGCTCCTTTACACTATCACAGAGCAGCTGGAGCTAAAAAGAGGATCAGATCCATATCTGTGGTTACATGGAAAAGTGAATTCTCTTTTTGTTTGTCAAGGAGGGGCGTTTGAGCATACACTACTTCATGCAGTGACACACATGGGGCATGTCTACAAAGCAGAGCTAAAGTCAGATTAAGCTACACAACTTCAGCTACATCAATTACATAGCTTAAGTCAAAATAGCTTAATTTGGCTTTTAGAGCTGTCCACACAGCAGGAAGTCAAAGGAAGAGCATTCTTCCTTCGACTTCCCTTACTCTTTGTGAAGGTTGCCATGAGTCAGAGTAAGAAGTCCTCCAGCTCAACATTATTTCAAAATAATGGCTTGTAGTGTAGACCCGCACTATGTTATTTCAGAATAACATTAGTTATTCCGAAATAATGCTGCTGTGTAGACATACCCATGGTGTCCAAAGGTTTTGTGAAAGAAAAGAGACAGAAAAGGGTGACAGATTCAGAACAGACACATTCAAAAGAAGTACATTCATTCCAACTGAAAAGATTTCTCTAGCTCCCATGATATTCAGAGTGAAACCAACTATGAGGAGACCTCCAGATCAGTGGACTCCACTGGTCTTCTAGGATCAAACACAAATCTTCTGTAATGTCATTTCACTGAAATGTTGTTACACTTTAGTTCCAAATTTTACTTTTAAATAGATTAAATAGTCTACATTTTAGGGGCAATGTGTTAGTGAAAGAGTCACATTTTCTTGTTAATGCCTAACAAAATTCTGGAAGGATTACTAACAATTAGTCAAATTCAGTAACTTCTGAAGTAAGTTATTTTTTTACGTCTACCCAATCTGACCTTCATAATAATATTTATGCATATAATATTTCATACTGCATATCTGAATTAATTTACAAAACTGGAAACTATCATGATCTGCATTTTAAAGAAACTGAGGCTCAAAGAGGCTTTGTATTTTACTCAAGGTCACACACAAATTAGTCTTATAAGTTAGGTGTTAGTATTGTGGCGTGCATGCCTAATCCAGTAGGCCATAGCATCTCTCAGCTACATACATACCAAAATACTTTTGGAAAGTTTATAGCTATTGTCTGAACACAAATGGATCTCCACACCTGACTTTTTCCCATATTACTTCTTGTGTTTATTTATATGTATGTGTTTCACTACCTTTCAATAAAAAAACTGTATTTAAAAAATGTGGAGACATTCTTCCAAAGCAATTTGATTTCAAAATAAACTGTTTAAATCAGCAAAAAATCATATGATTGTTATACCCAATTCCTCTTCCAGATAATATTACATTCTTGAAAAACTTTATGATGTTCAGTCAACAAATATTGCATAGAAATTACACACTAGAACTATAAACTGAGTACAATAGAAAAAAAGAGGGCGGAAGTACTCTGCTCTCCCTGTGACTGCCTGCATACTAAACCTGGCATCCCTATCACACCCCAGAGCAATGATTTAAATAAAGCATGTATATTTTTATTTTATTTTGAAAAAGAAATTGAGTTAAGGACCCAAGCAACACTGGGTAAATTTTCTAGTTAGAAATACATTTCAGAATAAAATGGCATCTAATAACATAATTTTGGGTATGTGATGATGGTGATTAGATGTGTACATACTAATTAAAATATCAACCTAATTCTTGTATTTTTAGGGTACTATTCCACAATATCCATCAAGTTTGATCTTGTATAGTAACAATAATGCTCTTAATATATCTTGTCATAAGTCATTATTAGAACTCAACACTCCATTGTTTTCACCTGTGGGCCAAATCCCTCAGTTATTACTCTCACAAAAATGAAAGTTTTATCAGAGCACAGATTGCATGTTTGGGCATGTCTACGCAGCAGGGCTAAAGCCGAATTAAGGTATGCAATTTCAGCTACGTTAATTGCGTAATTTAAGTCAAAAAAGCTTATTTCAGCTTTTGGCATTTTCTACACAGTAGGAAGTTGAAGGAAGAACACTCTTTTTTTTAACTTCCCTTACTCCTCATAAAATGAGGGTTACGGGAGTCGGAGTGAGAAATCTTCCAGCTGACCATTGTTTTGACATGTCAAAAAAACTGCTTGTAGTTTAAATGCAGATTATGTTATTTCGGAACAATGCCAGTTATTCTGAAATAACACTGCTGTGTATACATACCCTACCACTACTAAGACTCCTTGAAGATTATAAAAAGTGGTCAAGTGTTTCTGGCACTGGCTTATATAAAAAAAACCTAGATTTGAGTCCCTGCTCAGACACAGGCCATCTCTGGGTATGTCTACTGCAGGGCTTAACTTGAAATAAGCTACGCAAATTGAGCTACATCAATTGCGTACCTTATTTCGAAATAGTTTATTTTGAAATAGAGAGCATCCACATAGCACTTATTTTGAAATAGAGCACTCTTCCTTCGACTTTCCGTATTCCTCATACAATGAGGGTCACAGGATTCGGAGTAAGAAGTTCTCCAGCTTGGCAGTATTTTAACACTATTTTGAAATAACTGACAGCTGTGTACACACAGACTAAGTTATTTCAGAATAACACTAGTAATTTCAAAATAGTGTTTCAGTGTAGATGTACTCTCTGTGACCTTGAGCAAGACATTCTGTGCTTCAATTCCCCATGAGCAAAATGGGGTAACGGTACTTTGCAAGGATGTTATGAAGATAAATACAGAAAGATTATAAGGTGTTCAGAAACTATAGTAATAGGAGCATTATAAATGTCTAAAATAGATAGTATTTCCCTAGGTTTCAGTTTTGGTATGATATTGCTTAATTCATATATGGTTCCTTTTGATGCTATTTGAATATTTTGGTTTATTTTATTGTGGTTTTTCAGCTTTCAATAACAATATCACTTAGCATCATTAAATGTGAATCAATATGCATGTCTCAAAACTTGGTATTTAGATGAATGACATTTTAAAAATCAGTTCAGATAAAATAGAATTTTTTTTTGGTCCCAAACATTTACCAAGCCCTTTTTTTCTTCTTTGTTCTGCCCTCACCACTTAACAGCTGAAGTGTTACTTCAGTATCATCTGACAGAAGTCCTTGACTGGGAGTTGGAACATATTAAATCTGTCTCCAAATGTTCTTTCTGCCACATTAGGAACACTCCCAGAGCATGCTGCTCACTCTCATACTGGCAAGGAGACTATTTCATTTCTTTATTACTTCAAATTTAAATTATTATCATTCTTTTTCTGCCGGGCTATTAACAGAGTCCATTCATAGATTACAATCTCTATAGAATGTTGCTGTGCAAATGTTTGTTCAACACTATTCAAATAGATGAGTAAATTATTCATACTTTTACCATATCCCTCAAACAAATCAGCTCCTTTCTTTGGGGATACAAACACAAATGAAAAAGGCAACAGTGGGAAACTTACAGTGTGTCTACATTTGCAGGTGGAGATTGATTCCCAGCTCAAAGAAACATATTTTTGCTAGCTTTCATCAAGCTACTGTGCAAAAAATAGAGGGTAGCTGCAACAGTGACACCATGAGCAGCAAATGGGGTAAGCATGTACCCATCTGTATTCAGCCCAACCCAAGGCTTCCACCACTGCAGCTACATTCTATTTTTAGCATGGTACAGGTATGTCTCCTTAAGCTGGGAATTATACCTCCAGGTAGAAGTGTAGACACTTCTACCCAATACTGATCACTGCCCAAATCACAGTTTAGACAAAATCACATAAGTATTTGTAAAATACATTGCATCATCCATACAAATAATCTAATGTTATAATTTACTGGAGGCATTGGAGAATTTTGATCATTTTACCTACCTTGTAAGTTATCTTTCTTCCCAGGCAGATATTGATGTAGAAATCCAACCAATCATCTGAGCTGTGCTAGTGCAGCCTTTGCTTGTTTACAGAACAGGGGTTTTTGAAGATCATGACATTCAAACAGACACCAAACTTCTTGTCTATCAAGCCATCATTCTGTCAATGTTATTGTGTGGGTCTGAAACCGGGACAACCTTCAGATATAACTTGAAAATCCTGAAGGGGTATCACTAACGCTGCCTCTGCAAGATCTTGAAGATCAAATGGGAAGACGGGCGCACTAACATCAGGGTTCTGGAAGAGGCAAAGACCACCCGTATTGAGACAATGACCATCCATCAGCAACTTGGCTGGACTGGTCATGTTGTTCAGATGCCAGACCATCACCTCCCAAAACAGATCCTGTTTTCTCGGCTGAAATAAGGATACCATAATATGGGAGGACAACGGAAGCGTTATAAGGACTTGCTAAAGAATAACTTAAAGAGGTGCAACATTGATGTTGACACTTGAGAGACATTCGCCCAGGATCGCTCAAAATAGAGAGAACTGAATATACTGGGAAAAGAGTTGAATCTTCTTCAACTTATTCATAAACAATCTAGCGAAAGGGGTGAGCAGTGAGGTGGCAAAGTTTGCTGTTGATACTAAACTGTTCAAGATAGTCAAGACCAAAGCAGACTGTGAAGAACTTCAAAAAGATCTCACCAAACTGAGTGACTGGGCAACAAAATGGCAAATGAAATTTAATGTGGATAAGTGTAAAGTAATGCACATTGGAAAAAATAACCTCAACTATAAATACAATATGATGGGGGCTAATTTAGCTACAACTAATCAGGAATGAGATCTTGGAGTTATCTTAGCTAGTTCTATGAAAACATCCACGCAGTCTGCAGCAGCAGTCAAAAAAAGCAAATAGGATGGTAGGAATTATTTAAAAAGGGATAGAAAATAAGATGAAGAATATCTTACTGCCCCTATATAAAACTGTAGTACCCCCACATCTTGAATGCTGCATACAGATATGGTCTCCTCACCTCAAAAAAGATATTTTAGCATTAGAAAAGGTTCCAAAAAGAGCAACTAAAATGATTAGGGGGTTGGAACTGGTCTCATATTAGGAGAGGCTAAAGAGACGGGGACTTTTCAGTTTAAAAAAGAGGAGACTGAGGGGGGATATAATAGAGGTACAGCCTCTCTCCTACTTACGAACCAGTTACGGCCCAAACAATTGGTCTGTAACTCAGTTTGTTCGTAAGTCAGACCCCATAGAGTTACACACGAACAGCACGGATCGCATTCGTAACTCGGGGTCCGCCATTTACGACAGCTTCAGTCATAAATGTGAACATTTGTAAGTTGACCGTTCGCAACTCAGTGACTGGCTGTATATAAAATCATGAGTGGTATGGAGAGGGTGAAAAAGAAAAGTCAATTACTTGTTCCCATAATATAAGAACTAGATGACACCAAATGAAATTAATGGGTAGCAGGTTTAAAACTAATAAAAGAAAGTTCTTCTTCACACAGTACACAGTCAACCTGTGGAACTCCTTGCCAGAGGAGGCTGTGAAGGTTAGGACTATAACAGAATTTTAAAAAGAGCTAGATAAATTCATGGAGGTTAGGTCCATAAAAGACTATTAGCCAGGGGGTAAGGAATGGTGCCCCGGCCTCTGTTTGTCAAAGGCTGGAGAAGAATGGCAGGAGACAAATTGCTTGATCATTGCCTTCGGTCCACCCCTTCTGGGGCACCTGGCACTGGCCACTGTCGGCAGACAGGATACTGGGCTAGATGGACCTTTGGTCTGACCCAGTATGGCCATTCTTATGTTCTTATGAGATTAGGACAGAAGGTACAGAGGAAAATGGTGACTGTCTGGGCAGAGATGGGCTGGGAACAAGGAGAGAAGAGACTGAGACTGGAAGCCTCTTGGGAGGCCAGTACTGGTTCAGCAAGGAGACTGGGAGTCATAGCTCATAGGATGGGGGAAGAGATAAGACTGAGATAGGGATAGATTGGAGACAGGGAACAAGGAAAAGGGGTCAAGCTTAGGGGAACTGGCAGAAGAGTCTGTACTCATTTAGGGGGTGAAAAGGAGCCCAAAATTCCTTTCTTACCATTCTTCTGCTGACCTCAAATATCTGAGAGTCCCCTTGGCAAAGTGTCCTATCCCCCAGTTTACTCCATTAACTTAAGTAGCAGAAGTCCGTGCAGTCAATCTACAGATTCCAGCTCTCTTGATGAACCAGGTAAGTGTTAATATTATGTCATAGGTCTGAATTTCTGGAGATGAGATGTTAAGGGTTTTTTTAAAACTTAGGAAATTACACACACCAAATTTATGTGAAGTGAACATTAAATTTGCAAAGTCAAGCATTCACAGTATGAAACACCAGAATTAACTGTCTAAGAAACTTTAATTATGCCCCTCATGCATATGCATTTTGATATAGCCTTTAATTAGATAATCACATACTATTTTTTCCGCAGGTCCCTTCTTCATTCAGTGCCTAAGACAGAACTATTTAGAAGTGGATCACAATTTTGTAGTGAAAGAGGCAGATATCTTTATAATCCTTGATTCATTTCTTGCAGAAGTAAATGAATGAGGCTGGGGACTGCAGGAAGAGAAGGGAAGTTCTCATGGTTAAGAATGCTGTTGAACAACACTGGAATCTATCTCTGTATTTGTCTCACAGTTCCTATGTGGTGCTCTATAATTCACTTAATTTTTTTTCCACAGGTGCACTGTGTGTTCTTCACTTTTTTGGGTGCCCAATTTGATACCCTAGAATCCAAAAAATCATATAAATGCTGAGAACTCACAATTTCAATTGAAAGCAATGAAGGATGTGCTTGAATACATGCCGTTCCTAAATAATACTAAGTATTCTGAAGGGCCTAGGAATCTCAAATTAGTCACTCAAAATCAGTGGATACAACTGAGTAAGCTCTCTGTGCCTCAGTTCCTCCTCTGTAAAATGGGGATAAAACCACCCCTCATTTCATGGGAGTGTCATGAAGAGAAAATAATTAATGTTTACAAGGCAGTCAAATAGTTTGCTGATGAAGATCATAGACAAACACACAAAGAAATCTCTAATTCTGTCTTCACATAAAATAGATGTGAATAGCAGGTGGTAAGTAAGGTGCAGGACCATACACTAATATTCTGTTTTCTTCTCATTGTTCAATCAATGAGAACAAGGAGAACATTAAGTATGCACCATCCATCCTGCACAGTAAAGGAGGCAGGGGTCCTTTCGTTAAAACAAAAACAAAAAAAATCCACAGTATGTGAATATGTAATTAAAGACTAACATGCCACATATTCTCAAGGGCGCCAAGATTACTGAGGCAGCCTTAATTCAGCATTTCTTAATTTAGTGCTTGGTTATGTAACTTAATAATGTTCTTTTAATGCAGTTTTTGTGTGTAATATATTTATACTCGTGCATGCAAAGATAGCTACATAGCATAAATATTGTGCAATATCATTTATTAAATAAACACTATTAATTTGACAATAACATTGCAACTTTAATCACAGTACATGCTTCATTTTTTGTGACTCACTCATAGGTACATAAAGTAATTTTACTGGCAGTATTAGAATTACTGTACTGTGAGTATTGTGCCACATATATCTTCCCCCAATGCACACATATAATCTCAGTAATTGCAAAAAATGTTCTTCTCGTCGTTTTAGGATTAACCTGGTTTAGAAGTAATGTTCTTTATGTTTCATCAGCATTATGGCTACTAACAATAAGCCTTTCCAAATGTGTTGTTTGAAATGATACACAAAGCTGCAAAAGTGCAGCCTGATTTCTATGAGAAAAGTGGAGGGAGAGGTATGCAAGGCCAAAAGGACCAAACTCACATAGTGCCTGCACTAAAATAAAGTGAGAAAATAAAGCTTGTTATGGAGAGATATAATTGCAATCAAATTCCTTTCCTTTTCACAAAATAAAACCTTTCCCCAATTTATTTATTTATTTTACAGAGGCTCTTGGAATTTATGTTTGAGAATACATAGGGGAAAATCTAATTTCCAACCCATCTAGCCCAGACTCAATTACAGTATGCAGCTCAAAGAGGGCAATAAAAGGTTAGTTATTTAGCTTATGTACTGTACAAATAACTAGACACACATTGCTAAATTAGTTTTCCCAGTTCATTCTCTGTGACTCAGTATTATGTATTTTAAAGAATTTCTTATTGATAGACTGAAAAGTTAAAAAATGTATAAACTGACATTTAAATGTATATTTGTCTGCATCCACCTTAAGATTAATTAAAATGCTGCTTTTTCTTTTTCCTGCAAGTCTTATAAATCTTTTCATCCATTCTTATTATATTCTAAAATACACTTCACTTGTGCCTTATTTCTTCTAGGAGGAAATTATAACAATTCACAGTGACACAAAGTTAACAGAAGATTAAGAGCTACACAAACACAGGGTAGTCAACATCAATAAGACATGCAAAAGACCAGATTCATTCCTAGTATAAACAAATGCATCTTGGTATGTTAATTTACATTAAAGCTGATCTCTCTTACCACTGATTTGATTTCTCCTACCACTACCATATATAATCCACTTACAGCAACAATCCCTTTAAAAAGCTAGAGATGCACAACAAACAAAAATCCAGCAAACATTTTTGAGGTGGGACTTTCCAATTTTGCTAAACAGTACAAAGTGGCCTTAAAATGTCCAGGGATAGCTAATGGATAATTTTCTTTGTGCAGAGGAGCCCCCCCATCAGTGGAAGTCTGAAGGAGGCACCTCCATAGCTCACTATTGCAGCTGCCTCTTGTTTCTGATATAATGAAAATGAGAAACATGTCAGGAACATTCTGGAGGGTGAAAGGAAACCTGCTGGAGTCACCGTGTCTCATCCTTAAACCTTGTGCCAGTGATGGAAGTTATAAGTCACTATTCTTGGGTCATACATTTTGGATAGCCACTGAAAAACACATGTCTAGGCAATATATTTCTCCCTATTGACGTTAATGTCAACGCTTCCATTGACGTTAGTGGGTCAGGATTCCATGAAAATAATCCAGTTCTCTACTGCACTCAGATTAAGTGGAGAGTGTCAGGCATAGGAAGCTGTATGCAGCTCCTGGATCCCTATCCACATTCCATAAACTAATCATGGAAGAAATTAAGCAATATTTCACTTAGCTTCTCTTTTTAAAAGTACAGTTTAATAATCAGAGGAGTACAAGTGCACTCAAGTATATATTTAATTTAATAAACATTTATATGGGGCCTATCATTGAAATACATTATAGTGCCATGTGTATGGCTAAGATTATGGCATACAAAAACCAAACCAACCAACCCTTTCGCATTGGTAAGGAATTAATACCCCACTTGCAGGGGACCATCAAAATGAACTAGAGCAGCTCTAATCATACAGCAAATTACTCAAAAATGTAAGCAGCATTGCACACCTTTGTACTGGGCCAAGTATTCCTGTGCATAGAAGTATCAGTGGTATAGTGCAATCTTTGCTACACAGATGAGTGAACACCGAGTGACTGGGATTTTAAGGGACCACTTTAGTGTTACAGTAATTTTCATTGGTATGTTTTATGTCCAGCTATCAGGAGTTCTTCTGTCATTACACCATAACCCTTACTTCCATTTTAATGCACATATTTTTCAGCTTAGTTTGATCCTTAGCCATTAATACTAGACTGTTCAGACATTAAGGAGCCTGACTTTCATTATTTGAATGTAAGAAAACCCAGCAATTCCTCAGTGATCATCACAGCTATATCAAGGTATTTTCTTTTTCAATCAATTTAAGAATGATCAGAAATGTTGTCTTTGAGTTCCAAAAGTATGTTTGTAAATATAATGGGCTGACCTTTGCTCCAGTTTAAGGGATTCAAGTATGAGTATTGCTCCAATTTAAGTATTAATATTGATATTTCAGTTGCAACAGCCACAGATCCATTGTGAATTCAAATATAGTTAGTCATGTATCATGAAAAAATAAATATCAACAGTACTCTTAGATGGAAAAAGGTCTTAAGTGATTACAAATTATTTTAGAGATTCTCTTTGCTATTTCCTTATTTTACTAAATTCTCTCTCTCTAGAAGCCTAATGTAAAGTCTATTGAAGCCTGTGGGAATCTTTCTATTGAAGGTCTATTGAAACCTTTAGGGGGCTTTGGATCAGGACAGACTTAACTCCTTGATCTGTCTATAGCCCCAGCACTAGCCTCACCCATAGCTCCAGGACACTTTCTCTTTCTTAGCTCTTGTATTCAGGGCATGGTTTCTGCTTACAACTGAGCTAAAAATAATCCAGTAAAACTAGTAATGCATTTAATGATATTTTTCCCTTGTCATTCAGTAAGACATAATCGAGATGTGTATACTGTCCCACCCTCTCCTCTGAGCTATTCATCCCTAACTAATTTCTTTGATCAGGTAAGTCTACACAGAAGCATTATTTTGGAATAACTAACGTTATTCCGAGATAACATAATGCACATCTACACTACAAGCCTTTATTTCCAAATAATGTCAAACTGGAGGACTTCTTACTCCGACTCAAAGGAGTGTTCTTCCTTTGACTTCCTGCTGTGTAGACAGTGCCAAAAGCCGAGTTAAGCTATTTCGACTTAAGCTACACAATTGACGTAGCTCAAGTTGTGTGGCTTAATTCGACTTTAGCCCTGCTGTGTAGCCATGCCCTTAGATACCAAGCCTTCATTTTCTTTTCTATGCCTTCTGTTCCAAAACATCCTTTTGTTTTTCTCATGACAAACCCCATTTTAAACCTTTTTTTAAAAAAAATCCATAATATATATGTTCATTAAGCTACTGACAAAAATCTTTCTTAAAAATATTTTCCCTATCTGCTCTCTTGCTTTTATTCTCTCTGTTACATACAGGGTCAACTCCCAATTTTGGCTTTCAAATCTTTCAACTTAACAGTTTGAATATAACGAGGAAGTTCACATCTGTTACTAGTACCCAAATACACATACAACATGTATTTGTACTTTTGGTTTTCAGTGACATTTACAGAGCTAAAGTAGCATGAAGTGTGAACATTTCCACTTATAATGGAATCAATTACCAGAAGACGTTTGAATAAATGGCTTCCTGAGGCATTAAAAATCTCATGGATTGTTTAAATACACATATACTAGAAACACAAATATAAATACAGGACTGCACATACACTACTTGATGCTACTTACCCTGCTGAAAAAAGACACAGTGATATGAAGCCAGGAAAATGCCATATGACCAAAAGCAAATTGTATCATAGAGACATGAAGCAGAATGATGTAAAGGCAGTCTACTATTCTGGTGAAACTGTATTATTAATGAAAACCCAGAATGATAAAAAGCAAACTACTTTTCACAAGAGTATACTTAATCACCAGTTAAACCATTTTGGGATGCATACATAATTTTAATATTGCAGGAATCTAGTGTACAGAAGCCCAATCTGAACAGTCCATCTGTTCATCCCCAGACTAAATATATCACTGAGGAATCTAAAGTACATGGCTCAGGAGGAACTTGCTCAAGAAACACATGGTTAGTTCAAAGCTATGCCAAGCCTCTAGAGAGTTTTCTGAGGTACAAGAGAAGTAGTGTCCATCTGTCTAAAAATATCTCTTGTCAAATGTACCATGCTATATTTTATAGTCATTTCTAAAAAGTGACTGTAGAGCTGTGAAAGGTCTTGTCTGGCAGCCTGAGAGATGAAAGTCTCAGGCCACAAAATAAACAGGCATGGGCAGCAACAAGCCATGCTTCCTCACACTGCCTTATGAATATACCTCAATTCTGCCCTAAAAAGGCTAATTTAAAAAAAATTAGTTTAAATGAATACAGACTGCCAACTTCACTATTAAGATTCCCACCAAGGACATGTCTACACTAGGAAATTGTTTCAAAATAACTTATTTTGAAAAAATCACTCCCCAAATAACTATTTTGAAATAACATGTCAACACTACAGGGAAGCCAGCCTCAAAATGAGTCTGAAGCAGGCTCCATTAAGGTACATCTAGACTACAGGCTTCTGTCGACAGAGGCTTTATCGACAGATACTGTTGACAAAGCTTCTGTCGACAGAGAGTCTAGACTACATCCAGTTCATCCACTACATCCAAAGCAAGCTGCTTTGTTGACATGAGTGTAGACGCAAAGGACAGTGTAGATGCAATAACGCCTTCTGTCGACAGAACTCTATTGACAAAAGGCGTTATTCCTCATAGAATGAGGTTTACCGCCGTCGACAAAACTGCCGAGTTCTGTTGACGTTATGTCAACAGAACTCGGCGGTAGTGTAGACGCAGGTATAGTTTTGTTGACAAAAGTCCATTTTTGTCAATAAAACCCTGTAGTCTAGAATAGTGATAGAAATGTAGCCGTGTAGAACACCACTTGTCATCACCTACAGCCCCCAACTTAAACCTGTCGAACACATTATCAATAAATACAGCCTATACTGGAACAGGATACTAAACTCCAAGAGGCTCTGGGAGACAGACCCATAGTCTCCTATAGACAACCACCTAACCTCAAGATGATTCTTACCAACAACCACAGGACATACCACACTAATACCAACCCTGGTACCTTCCCTTGCAACAAACCCCGTTGCCAGCTTTGTCCACATATTCACTCTGCTGATACCATTATTGGACCTAACCAAGTGAGTTATAAGATCAAAAACACATATTCCTGTGCATCCAGAAATATAATTTATGCTATCATGTGCCAAAAATGTTCGTCTGCTATGTACATTGGACAAACGTCTCAGACACTTCGCCAAAGGATCAATGCCCACAAAACAGATATTAGACAGGATCACAATGAAAAAACAGTTTCTTGCCATTTCAACCAGAAAGGACATTGCTTAACCACTTGATTACATGCATCCTGCTTCAAAAGCCTTTTAAGACTGCACTTGAAAGAGAATCCTCTGAACTGTTATTCATGCTTAAATTCGACACTTTACACCTGAGTTTGAATAAGGAATCTAATTACCTTACCCATTACAAAGATAGTTTCCCCAATTATCACCTCTAATATCATTAGCTCACAGACATTTACCTTCCCCCCCCCATCCTCCTTCTGTTCTGAAATTTGATTTGTCCTTTTCATATGTGTTCATTTTTTTTAATTGTATCCTTTGGTATATATGGTTGTGACAATTTTCTTCCACTATTTGATCTGAGGAAGTGGGTCTGGCCCACGAAAGCTCATCACCTAATAAACCATCTTGTTAGTCTTTAAAGTGCTAAATAGTCCTGTGTTCTGTAGTCTAGACACACCCTTAATGTGGATGCGCTACCTTGACTTAGAACCCCAGGAAAACCTGGGAAGTAACTGCTTTGAATGACTCCGGGGAGTAGTTATTTCAAAATAGCAGCAGTGAAGTGTCCACATGACCACTATTTTGAAACAACTATTTCAAAATAAGCATTATTCCTCGTGAAAGCAGGAGTTATTATTTTCAAATAACCAGCCCCTTATTTCAAAATAAGGGGCTTCGTAGTGTGGCTGCTTCATTTTTTATTTTGAAATAAAGTTATTTTGAATAACTCCCTAGTGTAGACCAGGGCCAAGAATTCTAACTGTAACAGTGGAGATTACGATATAAAAGGGGGTTGGGGAAATAGATTGTACTCTAGAAAACTGACAGACACCACCATCCTTGTTTCACACAGGCCACTCAACAGCCATTAGATAGTAAAAACTATTGATCCCATTCAGCCTGTATCAAATTTTAGCTGACTGTTAGTCATCTATCTACCTAATATCATTGTTATGGGCCAAAATATTAAATTAAACAACCCATCAGTTCAAACACAGAGAAAGTGGTAGTCCACTGGCACTTGAGTTTTTATATCCCTTTGCCAAAAGAAACATAAGAAATCCATGAGTTTCCAATATCCCTTGGGACTACTCGTCAGAATCACCTCAGCCTTCTAGAGTGTAATTTTAAAACTCTGGATTTTGTAGGAACTCAGAATCTTTGAAAAGTTAACAACCTCTCTAAATGTGCAAGGGTATTAGAAATGGTGAGCCAAATTCTGATGTCAGTTATACTGGCGAACCAGCTTCATTGGTTTTTGCAGTGAGGTAACATTGTTGAACCCAATAGATTTACTTAAGATTTATATATATGGCCCAGTGTGTATGTGGCTTCATCCCTTCCTCCTTGCTTTTACAATATATGAGTGATGAAAGGAAGTGCTGCTTCTTTGAGATACAGAGAAAGAATGCAGTCTCCAGTCTTATCCCAAATTTAAGGGAAATTTGCAAATATATGTTCTCTCAAAGTTGGTATACCTTTTTGAATGTTAGTATACCTGCATCAGGGTTTATGCAGAGGCCCTCAACTTTTGGCCCCTTTGCACCCACAAACCAGTTGGAGACCCTTCTTTTGGTGCAATCACCCATGCCCTTTATTACCCATATCAATTCCTACCTGCTTCTTCATAGACTGCTAGCTGGGGAAGCACATCCTTCCACTCCCTGGCTCCTCCCCTTCTTTTCTCTGTGGCTTATGAGGCCTGCAGCTTTCCCCATTTATCCCTCAGGTGTGGGCTTAGCCAGCTCCAATTACCTTTTCCTGCTGAAGCTATCATGACAGAGTTCTGGCCAGCAGCCTGTCAAAATACCTATTGGATTTTATTTGTCCAAAACCACTGAAGAGCTAATTTCTGCAATAGTTTTTATTTGCAGCTGAACAACCTTATCAAATAATGATGGGATATAAGCATCACAGAAACCAAAATATTCTTGTTATTTATCTACCCTCATAACCTTTATATTACTACCCATTATTGTAGCATCTTTCAGATAGAATAGATTAGGAAAAGCAAGGTCCCTACTGGACTTCTTGGAGTCTATGACTTTTAACCTTTTTAGTTTATAGGAAATTTGACTTTGGGTAAGTATTTCTATATGTTTATTTCTAAAGGAAGATGTGTAAATATTGTACTGGATTTGTAACTAGAAGCTCCGTCCCTTCCCACCATCCCCCTCCCTCCATGGCACTCCATTCCCCGAGCTTGTGGCTTTGAGAATCACTGTGGGGGTTGGGGAGCTGGCACAGCAGGGGTGGGAAGCAGAGTGCAGCTAACAAGTACACCCTCCCAGTGTGCTTCACTTCTGCTGTGAGAGTGTGGGGAAGGGGGGAGGACTTCTGCAAATACAAAAGTGAAAAAACTTCTCTGCCCCTATTCAAGAATCCCTTGTCTATGCATCAACTGATTATATTATCTCTTTTAACCAGCATCACACAGAGCTCATATTCAGCAGATGTCCATTATGACCCTTAATCTGTTTGGGTATGTCTACATTGCCACCCTAGTTCGAACTAGGGTGGCTAATGTAGG
>JANRFK010004149.1:54170542-54185635 GCA_030068395.1 Apalone spinifera
ACATTAGCCACCCTAGTTCGAACTAGGGTGGCAGTGTAGACATACCCTTTCAGAGTCACTTTTTTCAGGACTGAATCTCCCATTTTGTAAGTATGGCCTACATTCTTTGTTCTTAGATATATGTATTCACTTTTAGCCATATTAAAATGCTGTTGCATAGTTTACTAGTGATCCAGATATCCCTGAATCAGTGCCCTCTCCTCTTTATTATTATATACAACTCTCTCCATTTGAAGAAGTGGGTTGTGCCACGAAAGCTCATGATACCATCTACACGTTTTGTTAGTCTTTAAAGTGCTACTAGACTAGTTGTTTTTTAAGTTTTTCCTGTTACAGACTAACTCATTTACCTCTCTAAAACTTTTGGATCCATTTTTTGTGTCATATGCAAACTCACCAGTGATTCTATTATATTTTATGTACCATATCACTAATAAAAATATAAATCACAGGATTAAGAACCAATCTCTTGTAGGACTCACTACAAACACACCAACTTGGTGATGATTTCTCATTTACAGTTACATTTTGAGACCTGTTGTTATCCAGTTTTCAATCCATTTAATGTTTGCTGTGATACTTTTATGTCAGTCTAGTTTTTTAATCAAAATGTTGTGCATGTTACCCCGAGTGTAAGTTCTATGAATACAAGTATACAATATGGAGTCTGTGAACTGCCATTTTGTATGAGGGATATCTTTTCCATCATAAGTGTAGCTTCCCCGCCAAAAGAGCAGCGTTGCACATGGTACTCTACCTATGCATTCATTTCAACACCATGTGCACCCATCACTACAGTGTTGCACTCCTCACCAAAGCTGCACTCCGCCCTCTAGTTAGCTGCACTCATCCCTCTAATCATCTGCACATGGCCCCAAAACCTTGCACTCAGCATGTTGAGTCCTTTTCCCACTCAAGGCTAATAAAAGGCTTGGGCTGAGGAGAGTTCGGGTTCCTTTGGTCCCTCTTGCTCTGTGGGTTCCTTAGATTCCATACCCTTTTGTGTTCGTGTAACATCTATGGATTAATGGACTGTGGTGAAGCCTTTGGTTTTTGATTTGCATACCGCCCACGTGTGGAAATCTCCCACGTAAGGATTTTTTGGGTTGGAGTCATATTACTACTGGACTTGGACTTTGTCATCATTCCACTCACCTTCTGGATCGAACAGTTTTGCTGAAGAGCCAGTCAGTATCGTATCCAGGGAGAGCCATTATTCTAGATGATCGAGGATCTTCCGGCAGCACTAGGCCAGAAGGTGAGGATACTGCGTCAAGGGATCTCCCCACTGGTCCTCCCTCAAGGCTTAAAATTAGCCAAGAGGTAGTAGGCTGTGGGCGCCAATCACCTGACATTTTGTGACATATGACCTTTTGTATCGGGATCTTTTCTATCTCCTTTATATCTTGGGATAGGGTGGGTTGTATTTATTGCTCCTGTTTTGCTATTCAATATTATAAAATATATGGTTTGGCCATAAACCTTTTATGCCTGATTATTGGATCAGTAGTCTGCCGGTGATAGAGATACGGATTACCAGGTGAATATCGCTTCTGGATCAGGGATCATTTACAACTAGTCAGAGCGAGTCTAATTATCTTTAAAAATTAAGTTATCTCATTCCCTGGGTAACAAGCAGTACATTGCTCAAACACGTTTTAGAAATTTACATATACTACATCAACACTATTACCTTTATCAACCAAGCTTGGAGTCTCATCAGAAAAAGGAATCACTTCTAATCCAACATGATGAGTCCAGCAACTGGGGCTTGCAGAATAAAACATTAAACCTCAAGATATTTCTGATAAAAATCACAAGATCTGGCAATGAGAATAGTGTTTTTAAAGATTTTACATTACATTTAGTTAGAAGAAGTAACTTTATATTAATCACCCTTTTACAGCACAGTCTTTATGGTTTAAAATGTGGGTGGCTTCAGTCCTCTTCTTTTAAGTTTTCCATTTGGGAAAGGAATTTCTGCCACTTGCTTTGAATAATAAATATTTTTTTGATTTTGAAGGAAGCCTAGTTCCTTAAATATGACTATTTTTATTGTCAGAATGGTTCACTTTGCTCTTTCTTTATGTTCAGACCAATTTGAAATGCCCAGTCAGTAAAGCCCTGAGCAGATACAAAATTTGTATCCACATCCGCATCTGAAAAAATGAGCCATGGATATCTGCAAATCTGAAGGAGATATCAGCGGATTTGCAGGGCTCTACCAATCAGCATTTCTCTTGTTTGGTTGTTACAAATATATTCCAAACTTGGTGGATGGACATAAGGATCTGTATGAAGCCAGAACCCTAGAAGTCCTGTACCCTTACAGTTCATAGTGTTCTTTCTTGCCACAAGACCAGAATACAATAAACAATCACAATGTTAGCTTCTAATGACTTAAAATGCTAAACACTGGGCACTTAGAATACATACAGCCCACTCTATTAGCCTCATATAGCGTGGACACTCTAATTGACAACATTTTTTTTTCCATTTTTTCCCTTCTTGTTCCCTCCCCGTCCCTTCTCTTTCTCTGCTATTTGTTTGCATCCTCAACCCCTTTACTCCATTCATCTGAAGAAGTGGGCTGTGCCCACGAAAGTTCATGATACCATTTCCTTTTTTTTATTAGTCCCTAAGGTGCTGCAAGACTATTCACTGTTTTTTAAGCTTCTAATGTAGTCAACCTTCAATATGAAGTTCTCAATTGGTGAAAAGCTTAGCTATCCACTAGCTCATAAATTGCTTTCACTGTTATTCACTGGATTTTATTTTCCATAGAATTGGGCAATTACATTTGTCAATGCTCAGATGCATTCAGATTCATTCCCCTTTTTAAGAAAATATCTGTTTTAGAAGCAACTTTGTATAACAGTGAAATTGCTACATGGGCAGAGAGGGACAACCTCATGGACAGGTAGCACATAAATTCCCTAAAGACAGGAAAAGCAAGAGGAGGTCAATCTGTATTTGCTCTCATAAATAAAAAACGTATGCTTTGATGTTTTATTTTTAGAGAATTGCTCTAATGAAAGACAGCTACTCTCAATGGCTGACTGCTCCCCATCTCTCTGACCATTCAGAACGTGTCTGAATAGGATGCAGATGCAGCTAGAGTTGAATGGAAGTTTTCCTAACTAATGATGGGAAATTTCAAGAGCAAGAAAAAAATTTGTAGATACAGGAATTTGAGAGGTTCCAAATTAGGGGGAATGGCAGAATTTGCAGGAAATTAATGAATGTCCCTTGTAACTATTGATTTTCATTATTTATTGAATACTTCCATGTATGTTTTACAAAGGCATTTGACATAAATTGCTAGCACTGCACAGACTTTTCACTAAGGAAAACAAGTTATGGGTATAGAGAACCCTGAATGGAATGCTGCAAAGAGGGACATAGCAGAACTGTTTTGGGTTTTACTGTACAAGGCAATCTGGATATCAGGAATGTTTACATGACTACACTGCATGCTAGTGAAGCACAGTTGTATTGCCCCAGTTACTGAGTGGACTTTTGGGGAATGGTTGGAGAAAGAATTAGGCTGGTGACAGAGTTGCTCTAGTAACACTTAACAACATGCTCCTGACTCTTGGTGATCTCTTCAGCCAAATAGGGTACCTGTCTTTTTCTGTTCATTAGTAAAAAGCCCAACAGATTAGCAACAAATCTGTCACTGGCTTCAATAGAAGTCGGATCCAGCAATAAAACATTATGTCTGGCTACCTATGGCACCAAAGAGTATTCTTGCAGACAGAAATAGAGCATAGATGTGTCTTGGCCATGACATCCTTTCCCAGGCCATATACTGGAAGCCTGAAAGAAAGATGATACTATATGGCCTTTATGGCATTCTTAAATAGCCACTAATGCTAAGATTGCTCCTAGTTGTTGGCTATGCTTATTTTATGGCCCTTTTTATGCAAATAGAGCATGGGTTCTAGAGTACACCTGAAAATCAGGTCTCCTGTGTTCATTCTTGCTGCAATTTTGGTTGTGGTAGGTTTGCCCAATTACCACTTGTATGATACATTATTTCTACTATGCCAAAGAATGACTTACACTACAGCTTTTTAATCTATGCCACAGAATGACTTCCATCTTTTCTAATCTATTCATTTTATCAAGATAGAATATTGTTTATTGTCACCCAAAGATGTTTCTTTCCATCTGCTGTATTTCACAATGACCATTTATTTTATCATACATTCAGCTATTGCTTTGTAATGTATGCTTGTAAACATTCCACAGTCATTCTCCAAGTACTGTAGCAACAATTAAAAGCCAGAAAATCATAATTGTCATTTTGCATTTCTGACAGAGATTGTCAAGGCTATGGCTATTACATAACGCAAGCAAAACACCTACATCCTCCAGATGAATTTACTGCTGTGGAGAGGCAATCAGTTTGGTTCTCTTATTTTATATAAACTGACCTTTTAGAATAGGGTTATTGTGTTATGATTTAAAATACACCCAAAGGTCATCCAATATCAAAACCACAACCAAGACTTAGTAATATTCTGACACAGTTGTGGCATAATATACCCAGCAAGAGAGACCTGTGGGGAGGAGGAGGAGGAGCAATGTTGCAACATGATTAACAGTTAATGATAGACACACTAATACAAATGGTTGTCAAAAAAACATAATAGAGATTTTATTTAAACCAGAAAAAGGAAACTGGAGTCTACCTACCTATACAAACATTATATAGATGAAAATATATGATGTGCAAACAGCTGCATGATAGTTCAACTATACACACACTCTATAATTTATTACTGTGTGTACTTAACTAAATATAATGCTCTATAAATAAATAAAAGTATCTCCATCTATCTCTATAAGCACAGGCTATTATCTTATAGGTTATTATTTTATTTATTTTTAGTCCAAAGTTCTTCTTTCTCTGAATAGCTCATTGAGTTCAGTCTAATGCCCAAGTCAATCTTTGAATCTCAGATGCCCCTCGTGATTTCCTCAGATGATGGATTTCATTCTAGTGATGCTTGCCTGGGGGAGGGTGGTTCACATTAGACCAGACCCATGATGTCATGCAGTGGGTTGCCCGTCCCCCCTGGGGGACTGGATGGAGCACCTCTCCCCATAGTCTAGCCCCAGCTATAGTCTCTCTTGGCCAGGCATACTGGCTCAGCGGCCTAGTCTATCACACCCTGATCGACGGGGTATTAGGCCCAGCCAAGTTTATAGCGCCCCATCTGTGGGACAGTAAGACCCAGTGGTCTACTCTCTCTCACCCCGATCGGCCCAGTGGCTGAGTCTATAGCACCCCTGTCTGCGGGGTGGTAAGGCCCAGCGTCCAAGTCTATACTGCGATAGATTGGTTCCCCCCGTGAGGATCGATGGAGGTGGGGATAGGGAGACCCGGGCCCTCCCTCTCCATCGGGCCCCAGCCCAGGGCCCTGTCAGTGGTAGGTGGTTCCTACCACTGGTACGGCAGGGAATCCAGCAAAACATGCCGAATCCACCGGAAGGCCTGCTGCTCCCCACGCTGGGCTGCTTCCTTCCCCAGTCCACTGGGCAACGTAGTCCCCACCTGCAATAGCTGATGCTGCTATGACTGCGGCGGTGGCTGCTGGTGCTGGTGCAGCTGCTCCTATGTTCTGGCAGGAGTTCCTTCCTCTCCCTCCCCGACCTCCCCGTGGTCAACTCTAACTGAGCTGCTCTTCTGGCCTTTATATTGGATCTGCAGTTGGAGCATGCCCAGGAGGGCTGTGTGGGAGGGGCCCTCTCACCCCAGCAAGCCTGGTTAACCCCTCTCAGGCCAGTGTGGGGTTGGTACACCCCATCACACATGAGATCTAACAGACATTTGGATCTCCTATTCCAGATTTTCAGGTCCACATGGATCAATGCCAGGTGATAATGAAAGCCAATGACCAGGAACAAGCAGGATCAGATGCTCAGGATCAAGTTATCAAATAAGGACTGCCTTGATCAGTCATCTTTAAACTGAAAGGAGCCTCTTCTACACGTCTGTCTGTCCTGCTAAGCCTCATTCTATCCACTTACTCTTAGATTCCCTCCATCCTTTTCTCTGACTTTGTCCCTCTCCCTTAGGAGCTGCATTGCCTGCCTCTGCACTGAAAGAGACAGCACATTTACCCAGAACCCACCCTAAATCATATATATCTCCATAGAGCAATGATGGGAAACCACTGGCACACCAGCCATCCGTGATTATCAGAATTAGCCACTGGTGGCCCCAAGGTGCTTTGTTTACTTGAGAATTCACAGGCACAGTTGTGCATAGTTTCCAGTGGCTGCAGTTTGCCGTTCCCGGCCAATGGGAGCCATGTGGCTCCATGCCTGTGGATGCTCAAGTAAACAAAGCATCTGGTGGCCTGTCAGCAGTTAACCCCAACAAAGCATCTGATGACCCATACAGGGTTGAGTCCTTTTACCATATCTACCATATTATTAATCGCTAATAGCTGACTGGTCATATTGTCATCTCCCTCCAACGCATGCTCACTTAGGGTTATTTTCTAAGTACTGTCAAGCTGACAGCAGCACTGCTAAATTATTGACTTCAGTCTGTTCTAGCAATTAACTAACTTGGTGAAATGAAGTACACTAAATGAGATACCACAGCTATCACACACAGGCATCTGTGATTAATGGATAACTCAACTTGTCTATGGAGACTACAGAGAGGGCAACATAATTTTTTTTTTTTTTTTTTTTTTTTTGCCAAACACACATCGGAAGCACAGGGTAGAGAGAAGTTTGCTGTAGTGTTCAGGCAGAGATACTCCAAGCCAGTCCCCGGGCAATGCAGAGATTCAGTGGACCATAAGTAACTCATTCAGATCTCCTGACAGATGGCCCTTCAGAAAGGAGCAGTATGCACTGCCCCTAGTGCCTGCCTCAGGACACAACAGCTATGCCAGGAGTAAAGTAAATGGCTAAAGAACTCTCCCTCCTTCCTGGATCTTCCTCTTTAAGGATGAGGAGTGTCGTGGATATTTACCCAGGGTCTCTGTGAATGTGAGTACAGCTTTTGGAAACCTTCTGGCAGGGATGTGGGGTCTGTTTGGGAACACCTCGTTGAGCTAGCCAAGCAGTTTGAAGGGTATTGAGTGTTCAAAAACAGCTGAGGGTTTCACAGCCAACTGGGAGATAATTATGTGCAACTGACACTTAAAGCACAGGTCAAGAGGGGGAGATAAAGAGGAATGGCTAAATTTTGTGTGAGGCTATGTGTGTGTTATTTATGCAAATGATTTACTAATACGCAGATTAATTTTGTTGCATAATTTGGTGGTTATTCAGCCATAAACTTCATTTTAAGGTCAAAGCACTGCCCAAGCATGAGTCGTGCTTCACCAAACTTGGCAGCATGCTGTACCAGGATGCCTGAGCTTTGGTGGCTATATTTGTGGAGGCACCTGCACAGAAGATGGGAAGTTGTGGAAGGGTGTCTGATGGAGGCAACTGGTTGTGAGCGAGGATCCTAGGGCAAGAACTGAGACCTCTTCCTTGTCCCTGGGACCTCTTGCCTGCTTCTCCCAACTTTTCTTCCCTACACCCATCCAGCAGGGGGAGCAGAGAGGCAGGTACAGCTCTGCAGCCAACAGAGCAGGTGCCACTGCCATCTCTTTTGGTCATAAGATGCAATTGCCAGTCCTGCAGGCCGAAAGTTTGCATGAGTTTCCATAAGGAGCAGCCTGCATGTACAAGTGCCCTACAAGATAAGTGACACTTGACAGGTTTGAGCGCAGAGTTCTCATAAGGAGAGGGATATAGATAGTGGATGCAGACTAGAAGGCGGGGCAAAAGAGAACTGGGCAGACAAAAGCTACCCTTAATGCTCTGTTGTGATTTTTGTTTGTTTGTTTGTTTTGTTTTTTGTATTTTTGAGTTCATTGTCTATAAAGCTGCATGGAAAACTGGAGACTTTTTCCAACACGGTGTCAATTGGATTAACCCAGAATACTTCCAATAAATCCCTGCTGAGAAAGGGTGATTTGTTCCTTCAGATCTGCTCCTCAGTTCAACTTTTCTCTCCTGTTTCATCACAGCACTGTGACACTCTTTATCCCTGCTACAGTCCTCACTTGTATTACTGCTTGTATTAGTGCTTGTAATACACTTGTATTACTGCTTGGCATGATATCTGCACTGCTGCAAGAGTGCAGAGGCTCCCTGTGTTCTCTCCTCAAATCCAGTGCATTCCCCTAACAAAGAGCATTGGAGATCCTTTCACATTAGTCTGCAGAATCCACATCAGTTACAGACAGCATTAGATCAATACAGCAGCTCATTTTCCTGTACACATCCTCATCTGAATAGGCCTCTCGGTTACCTAGAAACAAGAGTAAACACAAATGTCTCAGCACAGTGATCCAAGAGACTCAGAGAACGTCTGATTCCTGTGTCTGTCTGCAAGTTCAACAGCCTCTTCTGGTTTTATTTTCATTTCAAAACAGTGTCTCTGATCCAAAAAATGTGCAGAATTGTAGAGAGTTTACCAGCAGATATACCTGGGGAGTCTGCCATTTTTCTGAGCTGCCCAGTGACCTTGCAGATGGACTGATGATGGCATGGGGATGTTGTGTTTGGGAAAGTTTAGCTGTTCCGTTGACAAAAGCATTCGGGGCTCCCTTGCACTGTGAATGGAGACAATTCATGGAAATGACTTAAAGAATTAAGAGAAGAACAAAGAAAACTTCAGCTGCAAGGTAATGTACGATAGTTACACAGAGAATATATCAACAACCCTTGACTCTCTGCCCTTCCAAAGACTTACAGTAGCTAACAGCAAACAGAACAAATACAGGGTGTTTCAATGTCTATCAGGTAGAAAGTTCTTTTGTTATCTTGATGAAATGTCTATAACAAAGTTAAAGTATGCAATACTAATATTCTGCTAACCATAGGTGCCAGAAGTAGGGATGCTGGTGTTGCTGCTGCTCCCCTGGCTTGAAGTGGTTTCAATTATATACAGGATTTACAATTTGGTCAAAGTTTTTCAGCACCCCTACTGTATACATTGTTCCAGATCCTTTCTTTTTCATATTATTTTCCCTTCATCTACTATATATTTTAGAGAGTTTGTGTGTGTGTGTGTGTGTGTGTGTGTGTGTGTGTGTGTGTGTGTGTGTGTGTGTCTGTCTGTCTGTCTGTCTGTCTGTCTGTTCAAGAACTCCTCCTAAACAGTAAAAGCTAGCACCACCGAATTTGGCATACACCTTCCTCTTATCATAACTTAAAGCAAGGTAAGGGTTGGCTGTGCCAAGAAAATTGGAAGTGCCTGGAATGAGATTGCTTCTCAGAAAACCATACAAAAAAGATACAGAATCACCAGACAGGTGAAAGAACCTGGCTGAGAGTGCAACCTCTCATCCAGACTGTCCCAGTCCCAAGCCTCCCTCCCAGACACTGGTTAGGCATAGGTTGCAGAATTCCTCACTCTTCTTGGGGCCACTGGGGGCAGATGAACCTGGACCTGCTCCAGCCAGGGGACGTGCACTCCTCTTCTGGCTGTGCATGCTGGAACTGCAGCAGCTGTGAAGAGACACTTCACACTAGCCCCAAGCTGCTGCAGTAAGAGAGGGCTGGGGTTGTCCTTTCTACCACGGGCATCCTGCATACCGAACCCCTCAGACCAATCCCCATCCCAGAGCAATGATTCAAATGAAGAAAAACAAAAATTGAGTTAAGGAACCAAGCAACACTGGGTAAATCTTCTAGCTATAAAATAATTTATTTTCTCTGCATTGCTATTATATATATATATATATATATGCAGCACTATTTCAGTTCCTTCTTACAGAAATAGTGAAAAATTCTTTATCATACCCTTTTAGAAATCACAGTAAATAAGGTGATACAGTGCAAACAACTAACTGCAAACACACAGATGTGGTTTATACCCATCTGCTACAATATTAATTAATATCTAGTAACATTAGAAAAAGGGTTTTACATTCAAAATAACTCTTCAGAGTCCATCTGTTCTATGACTAAGATGACAGGGCTACAGTGTGTGGTCAAACTGAATTCTTAGTGACAGACTCATTGACTTTGATAAGATTGTTTAGCGGAATTTGTCGTGTGTGTGTGTGTGTGTGTGTGTGTGTGTGTGTGTGTGTGTGTGTGTGTGTGTGTGTGTGTGTGTGTGTTACAAGGCAGCTTTACCAGTTGGATTACTCTTTTTCTTTCTTTTTCTTTTCCCTTTGACCTGTTTTGGTTCGTATCAGCCAATAGTTTTCTGTTTTTTATTATTTAATAACCGCTTTTCCTTTCATTTCTTGAAAATGACTACAGTAGAACCTCAGGATTATGAACACCTCAGGAATGAATATTTTCATAACTGAAATATTCATAATTGAACCAAACATGATGGTGGGTCTTTAAAAAATTATAGCTGAACACTGAACATAAGAATAGCCATACTGGGTCCTTTAACATTATTCTACAGAATACTCATCATGATCTTTGTGGAGGAGATACCCTGGATTTGGGAAGAGAGGGATCACTTGATTATCTGTTCTGTTCACTCCCTCTGGGGCATTCTTCATCAATTACAGTCAGCATAAGATCAACACAAGTTAATTTTAGCATAGGTGCTTGCCACAGATAATTAACCCTGCCACTAAGGGACTAATACATTCTATAGACATGAACTAAATGGAATTCAAAGTGAGCAGTTCACTTTCTTCTCTGTGGTTAGAGTCAAAAGATTATATATATTGTTTGCAAGTGTTGCTTCTGCCTCAATTTACTTACGTCAGGAGACACAATCGTGCACAAGAATAGTATGAGAGCTGCTAGTAAGAAAGTGCTCTACTAAACTACTGTTTTGATCTTTATCTCACTGCTTGGAAACCTCTTGTTTAACAATCATTAAGCAATTATTAATAAAACTCCCACTAAGATTTCCTTATTCGTCAGTACAGGACAGATAATAGAGGTAACTGAAAGCTTTACATAATATATATTCGTTGGCTATATATCACAATGGTTATGAAATGTGTGTGATTCTGTCAAGAAATATGCTTGCTAAATAATATGCACATTGCCCCACTGCTTGCCTGTAATTTAATTATTTATCCTAAGATTTTGTTTATATGTAAGATTCTACTCTGTGAGAATCTATTTAATTTGAGAAACACAGTTGAAGAGCAATGGAATAAGCACTAAATAACTAAAACTCAGTTCACCTGCTCACAAAAGTAGTTAGATCACAGTCTATTTGTGAAAGCTCATTTTAAGGAGGTACAATGTGCTAACTGAAGGAATTCAGTGTATCATTGGAAGCTGGCTCTTAGGTATGTAAGGCAGTCCTCCAGGTTAAAAAAATCTGTAACTACTCTGGAGCGTTACTCACTGAACTTCAGAGTTATAGCCAGGTGCCATATGGCTGGAAAGATGACATCACAACATCTCCAGGGAAACAGATGCTAATTCTAAGCATCTTTTAGAACGGGAGCAACTGTCCCAGTATTTAATGCAAAGCAGAACACTCACTGGTTGATGAACAGACCTGTTTCTCTTCCCAAGTTTGAGGTAGAACTGGAAGCCCTATGTTTATCCATTTCCTGACTTTTGAGGGACTACATTTATCATCTTTAGTTCTTTATGTTAATATAGTCTTTGTGTGGAATTATATGTATCTGACTTATGAACTCTTGTAATAAGCACTTAATAACAAAAGAGTGTTTTACTTTTTTCCTATGTATCACATTTTTGTTCTTGTGCAGCTCTTAATGGTGATCTGCTTAGCACCAATGAGCTTTATACTGTACAATGTGCAAAAGTAGAGAAATCTCATAGATCATATGTAAGAACTAAGAATAAGCTACTTTACAAATTTTTACTCCCTTTATATGTTGGTAGTTATAAAGAACAATCATTTTAGGAGGGAATAAGTCTTAATGTGAATACCCAGGGATACATGCCACTACTAACTACATAAATATAGAGGTATCAGGTGACAACTTTTAGCCCCAACCACTTTATACATTAGCTGCTTGGTGGTGAAAAGAAATTTGATTGGACTCTTGAGAAGTATTGACCAATTCTCTTAATTACCTTTGGGTCTAGAGGATCCTGTCCCACCATGTCAGAATTGTGAAAAATAGGGCCAGACTCTCCTCTCCCCCAGCCCTGGGGGAATAGGTACAGGAGAAAGTGGTGTCAAGAATCTGATTATGGATGTGTTTTTGATAACCAAAGTATTTGAATTTAAAGAGTACATAACTCGTACCCAATAGAAACCAGAGGCTGTTGTTCACTGTGACATGCAGTTCACTCTCAGTCCCTGTATGGAAAGTACATGCTATATCCTTACAAAAGGAACAGCTATTCCGCATATTCCCTCTTGCTATGCCTATATATACTACCCCTGACTTTGGGGCAAGTAAGCTGCTCTAACTTGCAATCTTGGCCACTGAGGGACCAGAGGCCAGTGGAGGATTATGACAGCAGAGTTGAGATCTGCCTTATCCTCTTCCCAACTTGCTCAGACTTGTCCCTTTTTCTGAACTCTCTTGACTTTGTGTCTGTGTTCCCTAGCTAAGGAACTTATCTGCTGATCAGATATAGCCAAAGTCTGGTCTTTTGCTCTCCCTGAATGGAAATCAGAAATTGCTCAATATTCTTCTAATTCCCTACTATAACTTGTAGAATGTTTGCTGTGTCTATGAAATATATATTCATGCATGAAGTCCTGTCCTGTAAATATAGATGGTATAGATCAGTGTTTCTTAAACTTTTTTAAGACCAAGGAACACCAAACAATAATTCTTTTTATGAAGAACACCAAGAATTTTTTGTTGAGGAAAAAAAAAAAAGGTCAGGGGGAAAGTTATTGAGAAAAAAAAGTCACCTGACCCTTTAAGGGCAGCCATTTTGAATTCCTGAATTCTGTTGTTCTCCGCGGCACACCTCCGACTGCCTCACGGCACACTGGTGTGCCTCAGAACACAGTTTAAGAAACAATGGTATAGATTGTATGCTTGTTTTAGTCATGTGCACGAAAACCACAAATAAACACTTTAACCTTTGCTTTAGACAGAAGTTTCTTCAAGCAAACATGTCAGAGAACTCCACTGAGCTGGTTAACTATCCTGACAAGTAAGTCAGTAATTACTTATAATCACAACCTGAACAGAAATGTATTCCAATCAAGGGCTTATTTAATGGCATCCTGGACATAAAGCACTGTCTTGTACTTATCACTACAGCTATGGTGAACAGGGAACAATGTGGATTAATTGGTATGTACTTCCTAACTATGATTCATGCTCTCTACATCAATGGTACTTAATCTGGGGGCAATCTAGGTTGGACCTTGAATTGCAGAAAGAAAGAGAACTATTGCATTTTTATGGCTCAGGTTCTATTCCATGCATTGCCTCCACTGTATCATACCATTTTCTTCAGATGTAATAAAAAAATCACTCAACTGGTTGCTTCCATGGTCCATGTCTCTTTACAAGAGCTTACTTTCCATGGTGTTTTGAAAGAAAGGTATATTAGACTTCTGAATTGTGAGTAACTGGAAGATATCATAAAATCATAGAAGTGTAGGAGTGAAAGGGACCTCAAGAAGTCACAGAGTCTAGCCCTTTGCTCTGAGGTAGATACAAATAAACCTAGACTACCCTTGTCAGGTTTTTCTCATGGCTTTTAAACCTTCCAATGAAGAGGATTCCACAATCTCTCTTAGAAGTCTATTCCAGAGTTTAATTATCCTTATAGTGAGAAAGTTTTTCTGATATCTAACCTAAATCTCTCTTGCTGCAGATTTAAACCCATTACTTCTTGAACTGCCTCCAGAGGACAATTGATTACCATCTTCTTTATAATAGCCTGTGGCAGCACCACTCACCTCACATGAATGCCCCTGTGGTTAAGTGTCTGCACTTGCAATCTCCCCGCTTTACTTCACTTGCTGTGATGTCTGTTGGTAGTTTAAATTTTTCAAGTAATTTTTAGTGAGGGTTGAGCCATGCACAGAGTCTGTAGGTATTCAAACAAAGCAGATCCCTTCCAGGGTACAAATCCATTAGGGCCTCTCACAGGGCCCTCTATAACATCTTGGTCCAGACCCCTGTCTCCAGGCTCGGTTGTCAGTCCAACAGAACCTATTGCAGTATTTTGATTAGCCTTAGCACCTTCGAAGCTAGCTTCCAATGGTACTAGCTATGTTACGGAGCAGTGCTCCAAGGTCCCTCCCTGGTGAAGCTTAGCTCTGTAGCCAGCTTCCCTTACCCCTGTCTGCCACCTAAGTCACTTGTTCAGTTTCTTGCTGGTGTTAACACAGTTCAGATAAATGCTGGCCCTCTCTGAGGTCTTATTTCCCCTTCTGTGGGCTTTAGACATTCTACCTGTGGCTGGTGGGTGGGACCAGGCCTGTCCAATAATCTGGATTTCAACCCTGGGATCCTGTAAAGTAATAGCCACCTGCTTCCTTTTAACTTACTGCTTCATTTCTCTGGGCCTCTTCCCTTCTTAGCCCCAGCTTTTTCAGTTTCACCCGTACCTCAGGGCTGAAATCTTTTTTGAGTCCCAGTCATCATTGCCCCTTCTCTGCTTTCTGTCCAGGTAGTGCCACTCCTGCACCTAGCTAGGAGCACCATCCTTGTTCCCCTGACTCCAGCCAGCAACTGATCTGCCCTGTCCAGCAGCTACTTTTACATGAGCCTGCTGGGCTCCAATTGGGTGCTTATTGCAGCCTCTCTAGGCAACCTAGAGGACCCATCTTTACTACTCTTTCTTGGAGAAGGGTGTGGTAGACCGCAAGGCCTCCAGCAGAGGGCCTCTCTCTAGCAGAGAGCCTTTAACATATATGAAGAGTTTAATCAGTCCCATATTCAATCTTCTATTTTCAAGACTAAACATCCCTACTTTAACCTTTCCACAGGTCAGGTTATCTAAATCTGTTATCATTTTTGTTGGTCCTTTCTGCACTGTCTACAATCTTTCTTAAATGTGGAACCCAAAATCAGACACAATACTGTTGTTGAGGCCTCACTGACTAGAGTGGGACAACCCCCTTCAATATCATAAGAACATAAGAATGGCCATACCGGGTCAGACCAAAGGTCCATCTAG
>JANRFK010004149.1:54190739-54202136 GCA_030068395.1 Apalone spinifera
GCTAGATGGACCTTTGGTCTGACCTGGTATGGCCGTTCTTATGTTCTTATGACTGGAGGAGCCTCACAGCAGTGCTGGGGCTAGCAACTAGAGAACCTTGCCAGCCCACCCACAGCAGAGTGGGGTCGGGAGCTGTAGAAGCCCAGGTGCCCGCAGCAGCGCCTGGTCGGGGCCAGAGAATCCCAGTTGTCTGTGACAGCCCACAGCAGCATGGAGGCAGAGAACCCTGACAGACGGTGGCAGCATAGAGTCAGGGAGAAGCCCAGCCACCCATGGCAGCACGGGGCTGGGGAAATCTGGCCACACATGGCAGTGCAGGCCAGGGCCGGAGAACCCCAGCCACCAAAGGCAGCCCTGGGGCCAGGGCTGGTGGCAGCAGAGTGGGGAAAAGAGAAGAGAGGGCCAGAGGCAGGGGACCAGCTGACTCGAGGCCCATGGCCAAAGACACCTCCCTTGGTCCTGCAAATTCTGTCATTTGGGACTAGTCAGATCCCGACCGTGCCAGACCAGACAGGTCCAACCTACACTAATGGGCTTTTTTTGTTCCAGCAGAACAAGTCAGAGTAGTTGCTGTGGAGAAAAAAAGAGAAAAAGTCAAATGTTCTGTATTGTAAGGGATCTGAAGGCCTTAAGCATCTTGCAGGATCAGGCCCTTAACAAGAGAAATCTGATAGAAGAAGAAAGTAGATTTTCTTTGCATGTTATACTGCTGAATCATGGCTTGTTCTTTTGCAGATAGTTGTTCAGCCATCTAACTAGCATGCAGGGCCAGATTAAGACCTTTAGAGGCCCTAAACACTGAAAAGATTATGGTGCCCCCCCATGTATTTTTTTTATAATAGAGATTGCCTGTCTCCTAGAACTGGAAGGGATCTTGAAAGGTCATCAAGTCCAGTCCCCTGCCTTCACAGCAGGACCAAGTACCATCTCTTACAAATTTTTGCCCCACATCCCTAAATGGTCTCCACAAGGATTGAATTCACAACTCTGGGTTTAGCCAGCCAATGCTCAAACCACTGAGCCATCCGTCCCCACAATTCAAAATAAAAACAATACTATACCGGAAAATCTCTTTTTAAAAAAAATTTTGTAGTGCCCCTGCTTTGCTGGTGCCCTAAGCACGTGCTTAGTCTGCTTATTGGGTAATCCAGGCCTGCTAGCATGGTTCTAGCATGAAATACTACATAATTAGTAACAGTGATTAATACTGATATGGTTCAGAAGAGAGCTATACATTTTACCTTCCTCGGGCTCCCAATGATCCCCTCTTTCAAGTCAGTTCCTACTACACTTGCACTTCACCCAGCATTGAATATTGCATTTCATCCCACTTTTAGACTCGATCATCAGGCTTCAGCACCCTTGTTCAGCAACCTGAGCACTTTGGCAGTACCAGATGGCTTTGATCCATGCCATTTACCTCTTTCCAGGAGGTACCTTTTTATGATTCTTTTGTCGGAAGAGGCTTTTCCAACATTTGGCCTGTCTAGGCGAGGCCAAATGTTGGGAAAAAAACCCTCTTTCGAAAGCCCCCTTCTTCCTCATAGAACAAGGAATACAGTGGCTTCCAAAAGAGCACATTTGCTCTTCCACAAACAAAAAGCGGAAGAGCAAACACATTCCCTGGACAGTATCCTGAAAACCCCCGCAGTCCAGCCATACCCTGACGTTCAGTGACTGGAACTCAAAATCTTTCTCTAGTAAGACAGCTAATATGTCAACAGGCTTTATTAGAATTTCATTTTCATATAATTACTGGAGCCCTTTTCTTTGTTAAACAAGATGGTCTGTGAGAAACAGCAATGAATTTATAAAACAAAATAAGATTTTAAATAAATCTGAATTACGCTGCAGGATTCTCAGTCGGTCTTCTTCAATCAAGGTTCAGCAGGCACTGATAATGCATAGCATACACAATCTTAAGAGGTCAGTTTGATATTTAACTGTACAGAACAGTGACTGACATTAAGTTTTTAGTTCCATTGCTGGTTCATTGCTGGCAATAGTGGTGTTTATTTTAAAATCATAATTGCACAGCTAAATGTAAAACAACTCTTGTTACACACACAGAGCCCAGGAGCCAGTTGCAGAGTATATTTATAGTCTATGGCTGTGTCTAGACTGGCCCCCTTTGCCAGAAAAGTCATGCAAAGGAGGCCAGTCGGAATTGCAAATGGAGCGGGGATTTGCATTTTCCCCGCTCCATTTGCATGAACATGGCTGCCGCTTTTTTCCGTCTTAGAGTTTTGATGGAAAAAAGCGCCAGTCTAGACAGGGCTCTTGCAGAAAAGAAAGCCTTTTCCACAAGATCTCTTATTCCCTTTAGAAAATGCAAATCCCCGCTCCATTTGCAATTCCGACTGGCCTCCTTTGCATGACTTTTCCGGCAAAGGGCGCCAGTCTAGATACAGCCTATATGGTTATAACATTTGTTGTGGATTACCCTTAGGCACACATCAATCAGTAACTGCCATCTCTGCATTTTTTGTATTGATTGAGCAGGACAGTTGAACTTTCTTCTCCTCTTTAAGTTATTTTTATAGCAGAACATTTATATATAGCATTCAAAAAGAAAAGATCATAATAATGGAAAATGCATCTGATTTCTTTCCAGATTACTATCTGTGTATTTTCTTTCCTATTCAATTATGGATTTCAGTTAAACCATGTTATAAGGTATTGTGTTCGCAGGGCCGGATTAAGACCTTTAGAGGCCCTAAGCACTGAAAAGATTATGGTGCCCCCCCATGTATTTTTTTTATAATAGAGATTGCCTGTCTCCTAGAACTGGAAGGGACCTTGAAAGGTCATCAAGTCCAGTCCCCTGCCTTCACAGCAGGACCAAGTACCATCTCTTACAAATTTTTGCCCCACATCCCTAAATGGTCTCCACAAGGATTGAACTCACAACTCTGGGTTTAGCCGGCCAATGCTCAAACCACTGAGCCATCCGTCCCCCCAATTCAAAATAAAAACAATACTATACCGGAAAATCTCTTTTTAAAAAAAATTTTGTAGTGCCCCTGCTTTGCTGGTGCCCTAAGCACGTGCTTAGTCTGCTTATTGGGTAATCCAGGCCTGTGTGTTCGTGCTATTTTAGTTAAATTAAGAGACATGTGATACATGTGGTCCTTTGGATGAGATGTAAATCCAAGCTTCTGTCCTACTTGCAGTATTTCAAAGATCTCAGGGGACTTTTTACAAGAATAAGAGTGTCTTGATCAAATTCCAGCTTGGGCCTGTCTATCTAAAAGGCCATTTCTAATGGCTATGATATTCTTCCTCCCATCTGACTCAAGACTATCTGTGTAGTTTTGCTACATGTTCCTAAATGTCCAGCTCATTCCATCCCAGAGCTGGTTGCATTTCACGCTGTGTGTTTGTGAAATAATTCCTCTGTCCACAGTCCTATGTTCCCACATCCACAAGCAAATGGGCCCTGAATGGCAGTAGTATTAATACAATTCTGCTGCGCAGAATAGTCAAGTAGGTAGACAGCCTAAGAAAGGTGGTCTGGCTGCAGTCACTGTACACCATAGAGCTGTGCTCTGTGGAGATCAGGACACCAACTGCAGTTGCACCAAGAAAGTTTTGTGTGTGACTGGATAGAGGAATAATTTATACACACACACAAATCATTCATCCCTGTGCAAAGCCCATGTACTAATTCTTTCTGTGTAGGAGCTCTTCATAGTGAATGGAATCTTCCTCATAGGTGCTCTAAAGTGGCTTTGTGTGTGGAAAGATTTAGTAGTGGACCCACCTAGGTGCTCAGATACTACAGTGATAGACCCAGTGCAAAAACCTTGAGGGGGGAAAAGGACATCGAGACCATTATGCAATATGGTCCCCATTTCTCACTTTGATAGTAAATGAGAATTGTAAACATATACAAAATGGTCACTAGAGAGGCAGACCTGATATAAAAATATGACTATAGTAAGGTAAATGAATCCTTGATCCAAGGCCAAATTTTATTTGGATTGATTTTCTTTATTGCTAAATGTAAGCTACCAAAAGAGACATTAACCAGAGCAAGTACAAATTGTGCAAGTCCAGAAGTACTATCATTTCTGACCACACTATGCATTATGGAACGGTTCTGCTTTAAAACAACATTGTTTCATTGATGTTCTGTTTGGCTCTGTGCAAATGTGTGAGTAAAGTTAATAATGAATGACTCACGGGACTGGTAATGAAACATAAGGGCTGTGTCTAGACTGGCCCCCTTTGCCGAAAAAGTCATGCAAAGGAGGCCAGTCGGAATTGCAAATGGAGCGGGGATTTGCATTTTCCCCGCTCCATTTGCATGAACATGGCTGCCGCTTTTTTCCGTCTTAGAGTTTTGACGGAAAAAAGCGCCAGTCTAGACAGGACTCTTGTGGAAAAGAAAGCCTTTTCCGCAAGATCTCTTATTCCCTTTAGAATAAGAGATTTTCTTATTATTTCTAAAAAAAGTGCTTTTGCGGAAAAGTGTCCGTGCCAATCTAGACGCTCTTTTTCCGAAAATGCTTTTAATGGAAAACTTTTCTGTTAAAAGCATTTGCGGAAAATCATGCCAGTCTAGACGTAGCCTACATGTTCTGCAAATAACAGCATACTCCAGTCTTCAGGGCTGTCAAACTGGCATTTTTAAAATATCAGAACATTGTGTTACAATGTTTGAAAGACCAGGCTGCCTAGCAGTTAGCTTACCTGACTTTCAGCCCTTTGCTTCTCTCACCGAGCAGCAAGAGTACTTAATTTAATCATCTGGCCTCCACTCAGATCTGGGTTTCTCTTCTTAAGAGGGTGTAATAGAGAGACCCACCTCAACCCAGAACCTTGTCCTAGGCCAGGGTCTCTTGGAAAGAACCAGCAGAACCCTCTGAGAATTCAAGTCCACTTCCTGACCTAGTTCCTACCCCTCGCTTTGGCTCATAGCCCCTTGTGAAGCAGTGTGACCATCTCCATGGGTCTGAACCCCTTCTTTCCGCCTTTTTACATATGGCCAGGCTGCGGTCCCTCGGGGAGGGCTGCCGTGGCTTCTTTTTGTGCAATTGCCCCGAGTGGGGTGTGAGGGGGGCCTGGGCACGCCCTCTCTTCAGGTCTCAGCTCAGGGCCCTAAGGTGGGGGTGTCCTCCTTGTCCGCCACCCCCCTAGCTGACGGGGCTAACTGCCGCAACTCGTCAGCCCGCAAGCGAGACTCCCGCCCTGGGCCACTTCCTCAACCCCACTCTCTATGCCTTTCCTTCCGCTATTCCCCTTCTGTTCGAGTCCCTGCTCACCTGTTTTCTCCTTCTTGTTTTTCCCCCCTCCCCCCCGTTTTCACTGTCCATCCTCCCTTTTTAAGGACCTCCTGACCCCTACGGACTTGCGCCGGTGTCCTCTGTCCTTCCACCTCCCCCACCCCTGCAGTCACTCACCAACCTGCTCTCTCCTGCACATGTGCCAGCGTCTGTCCAGCTTGCACACAAGGCGCATGTGCAAGCATCTGTCGGGCCACCGTTCCCCTGGCCTGCCTCAGCCGCTGTGTTTTCCCCCGACGTGGGGGTGGGAGGAGTCGACCAGCCGCCATCCTTTGTCGGGGCCCGGTTCGGGGTCGTGCGGTTGTCCAGCACCCCGTCACACCCCTGTAGTCCAAACCGTCTGCAGTGGCTCATCTTGAGTGGCACCCCCATGTGAAGCTTTTGCTGCATTGTGCCACAGACTCCAGTCCTGTGAGCAGGATGGATTAAAGCTCCTCAAAGTCAAAATAGCAAAGTTCACTCACTCCTGGATGTTCCCCGGTTTCCTCTAACAGTCTCCCTCTCCTGGCCTGGGTGCTACCACAATAAAAATAATAGTAGAATAGTTAAGAATCTGAGCCCAGAGTGCTACAAGCTTGTGACAACAGGGGTCCAAAGTAGAAGTCTGTCAGGATTGTAGTGATGGTGCCCCTCTGGTAGAGAGGCTGAGCTGTCTCTTCACCCATCAGCCCTGAACTAGGTCAGCTTTCTTCCTTTTCTCCCCCCTCCAGGCTAGGCATTAGCTGCAGGTTTAATGGGGCAGAACTATCTGGGCCCATATGCTCTTGTTAACCCCTCTTCTGCTGAAGTGAGGTGTTTCTGATCCATCACACACATTTACAAGAAAAAATATTAAATTGTGCCAGACCTTGTATCTGCCCAGTAACTTCACTGAATAAAGATATTATTATAAAACTTTATCATATGCTAGAGGATTTACCAGGCATTGCTTGGATCCTTCAGAGCAGGAGGTAGGGACTATCGGAGATGCAGGAGTCAGGGCAAGGGGTTGGGGGGATGCAGCAGTCAAGGCACATTGCTGATTTAAAGGATAGGTTACAAACCATAGTTAATAGTTCCACAATTTCACATTTGAGTTCTTTCAGAACTCTTGGGTGAATGCCTTCTGGTCCCGGTGACTTTTTGTTACTGTTTTCAATTAATTCCAAAACCTCCTCTAATGACACTTCAATCTGTGACAAGTCCTCAGATTTATCACCTACAAAGGATGGGTCAGGTTTGGGAATCTCCCTAACATCCTCAGCCATGAAGTCTGAAGCAAAGAATTCCTTTAGTTTCTCCGCAATGACTTTATTGTCTTTAAGTGCTCCTTTTGTATCTCGAGCGTCCAGGGGCCCCACTCGTTGTTTAGCAAGCTTCTTGCTTCTAATGTACTTAAAAAACATTTTGTTATTACCTTTTGAGTTTTGGGCTAGCTGTTCTTCAAACTCCTTTTTGGCTTTTCTTATTACATTTTTACACTTCATTTGGCAGTGCTTATGCTCCTTTCTATTTACCTCACTAGGATTTGACTTCCACTTTTTAAAAGATGTGTTTTTATCTCTCCGTGCTTCTTTTACATGGTTGTTAAGCCACAGTGGCTCTTTTTTACTTTTATTAATTATTATTATTATTATTATTGTGTTATTCCTACAATCAGAAATGTGAGAAAGGTGCTATTTTCCTCCACAGGGAAGGTCTAAATCACGGCAGCTTCACCCCAGCCCATTCTTGTTGCTATATGGCTGGGGGTATTTATGTTTACTCAATCTAGAGCAGGGGTTCCCAACCTGGGGTACGCGTACCCTCAGGGGGTACGAGAAGCTTGTCAAGGGTGTACGGGGAATATTTGGTAAATAACTAGATTATCGTAATTGAAATATTCCAAAGGTAGTAGTGTTAGTGAAAAAAGTTGTGGATTCTAGAGTCTAGAATTTATTTCCTTTCATATTGAATAGGGGGTACAGGAAGGTTTACTAAAAGCCAAGGAGGTACGGGGACCGAAAAAGGTTGGGGACCCCTGATCTAGAGAGTGCAGCTAATAGATTAATCTGCTTGTTTAAAAGGTTTATCAGCTAGTCACATTACTCCCTCATCTAGGTGGGTTTACCATAAATTAGTATATATAACCCGTGCACAAGTATTACCCGCACCTGTGTATACCCCGCGTTTTTTCCTGATTGAGTAAAAATAGTCTTACATATCACACGCACGTGTATGGCCCACGGGAGATGAACTGTTAATGAACAGCACCTGTAATGAGGTGTTAATGAGCCGCAGATGATAACACTGAGCAGTAAGTATGCTACAACCCTTATCGCTGGTATATAATCCCTTTTAACCACCGTTTTACCATTCATTTATTCCTTTAGTAGTTTTAACTTGTACTGAATTTTAAAAAGGTATTTTAAACTTTTTACACTTTTTTAACTTTTTAAACATGCCTAAGCACAAATCCTACACAGCCAGTTTTAAATTGTGTGTTGTGACATATGCAAAGGACAATGGAAACAGCCGCAGGGAGAAAATACTCTGTGAATGAAAAGTCTGTTCGGGAGTGGAGAAAGGAAGAAGCAGAGCTTGAAAAATTACACCCTAGGAAAAGAGCACGATGCGGAAAGAAAGCCAAGTGGCCAAACCTGAAAGAAAACTTGTTGAAGTGGGTTCGTGCACAGAGAAAGAGCAAAGGGACAGTGTCAACAGTAGCCATACAACTCAAGGCTCGACTTATGGCTACAGGTTATATACGCTAAAACACAGTACATAAATGATTATCATGGAGCTGTATAATACAGAACCAGGGAAAGAAAAAAGAAAATGTTTTGTTATTCCAGCACTCTTTATGTCAGATTTTGATCTTACTATAGCTATTGTCATATGAAAGTGTAACATGTAGCATACAGTAAATCCTCACCATTTGCGGTGGATGCTTTCATGACAATATCGTGAATAGTGAAATCTACAAACACAGATTGTACCTCCCTTAACCGGGAATTTCTGGTCCGGCAATATCCGTGGTCTGGCATGGACCACAGATGTTCCTGGACCACAGAGCCCAGGAACAAGGAGGTCTGGCCACTGCCATAGGGGGCAGGAGTGCCATAGGGTGCACCAGCAACTCAACCGGGAGCCCAGTGTGTGTGTGGAGGGGAGGAACTGGCAGTATGATAGGGACCTCCAGCCCCAGCAGCAGCCACGGAGCTCCACTCTAGCACTGTTCTGGTTTCAGCAGCCGGGGATCTCCAGTCCCAGCCCTAGAGGAAGACAGGAAGTTCTGGGACCTACGGCAGAGCTCTTGCTCCAGCCCTCCACCTCAGCCCTTGATTGCGCAGCTCCAGGCACAGCTGGGGAGCCAGCAACAGTCTAGCTCTGTCCCAGCTGCGGAGCCAGGCTGGAGCCCCAACCCAGTGGCAGCACAGGCCAGGAAAGAAGGGACCTGCCCTAATTCAGCAAATCCCTTTGTTCCGGACCAGTCAGGTCCCGAGGGTGCCGGACCAGTGAGGTCCAACCTGTACTCGGGGAAAATGGAGTGAGTGCTCCATTTCCCCAAGGCTCCCAGCCTCCTCAGTGAACTCCCTGCAGCTCCTGGTTTGCACGGTGAGTGTGTGGGGGGGGTTCTGACCACTACTGCCGCCACCACAACAGGCCCCCTTGAGGCCCTATTCTCCTCTCAGGCTGAGGAGTGGGGTGCAATGGGGGGGGGGGGGAGAGACCTATGAATACGCAAAATCATGAATAGCAATTCCACTAATCACGAGGGTCTCCTGTATTTCAGACTTAATGTACACTGGCCAATCTTCAGCCTCATTCATACCTTACCCTGTACCATGGTTTTTTGGTTTTTTTTGGACAGGGGCCAGTCTTTCCTTCCTGCAATTCCCATGATTCCTGGAAGCAGAGTGAATCTTCTAGAAAACCGACTGTCCAGTCAGGAAAGGACCACAGCTGTTCTCCTAGATCAGGCCTTTCGAATCAAAGATGACATTGTTTCTTATCTTCAGGGAAGTAAGGGCCATCAACAGGGGGAGGCAACAGCACGGCAACTGCTGGAAAACCACATACAGACCATTACAAGCATAGTTAAGAAGCTCAGCCATGATATAGAGGTAGGTCTGCATTTATTCTTGAAGCTGGTGGGATTTGTTGCATCTCAGTTTCTTATGATTCAGTGAGGACTAATATATCTTTCAACTATAGAAAGATACTTCATATTGTTTAAGCAGCTAATATTAATCTATTCCTGAGAAGCCAACTACCCACTTCTGTCCTAGTTACTGAACGTGATACAGTTCTCAGAAGCTTCTAGGTCTTCTCAAAAGGTTATATTGTCTCCTGTGGCTAAGATCTGCCTCAGCAGGACATCAAGGAGCCAAATACAGTTCCCTGATTCACCTATACAATGGAAATTTACAAATGTTCAAATATGGACAGACTCTGACCCCATTTTGTTTCCAGAGTGGCACAAATGGCCTGGAAAAGGGAGAGGATTTGGCCCCAAAATTTTGCTCATTAATAGTTATTACATTCCTAGGACTTGTTAAAAAATACAGGGAAACATAACATACCGTTTGATCTAATGAACAGAGACACCCAGTAATTGTTTAGGGTTTTGTGATCCAAAAGATTTGTATCCAAACCCTTTAGGGTTGGATATCTTCAAAGACCAAACTTTTCATCAGATTTCTAATCTGTCATAATTTCAGATGGATCAAGGAACACCCTCTCTCACCATATAGGAGTGTTTGCAATTCCATATGAAATCAGGAAATGCAGAGGCTTATGAAAGTAAAAATAGAGCACTTAATAAAGTATTTTCTAAAATCAAAGGTTATTGTTTTGTTCTCTTCCAGCTTTGGATAAAATTAAAAAATAACATGAGCATTCACCAAAGTGTTGAACCAAACTCAAACTGAACTCCGAAGTTCATATTATTTTTTACGTTTATAAATTTTCTAAGCAAAAAAGTTCTACTATTTCATACTAGCAGAAATACCCAGCGTCACCCGGGGAAAATATAATGAAAGGTGTGATGAACCAACAATGTCAATAGCAATAACACAGCACATTTTTTTGGAAATACTTTTCTCTTATATATTACTTCAAGAAATTAACATAGCCAGTACTTTTTCTGTTATCATAGGGAAAGGATCTCATAGTTGCAGTTTATGTGACACGCTTAACAGAAGAGTCCAGCAAATGCCTATGATCAAGCGCTACTAAAAGCTAATTAATGGCCCAATTGGAGCTCTGGGGACCTAATTGGGGTTCTGGGGGAACCGATTTTGAGATATAACCAATCCAATTATTTAAGTTAGGAAATCAGTAGTCTGTGTGCAAAATCTTGTGTTTCTATGATCAGGTGCTATTAAAAGCTAATTCTCAGTGAATCACAGAATCATAGAGCTGGAAGAGACCTCAGGAGGACATCAAGTCCAGCCCCCTGCCCAAGGCAGGACCAATCCCAACTAAATCAACCCAGCCAGGGCTTTGTCAAGCTGAGACTTAAACACCTCTAGGGATGGAGACTCCACTAATTCCCTAGGTAACCCATTCCAGTGCTGCACCACCCTCCTAGGGAAATAGTTTTTCCTAATATCCAACCTAGACCTCTCCCATTGTAACTTGAGACCATTGCTTCTTGCTCTGTTATCTGTTACTATTGAGAACAGCCTCTCTCCATCCTCTTTGGAACCTCCCTTCAGGAAGTTGAAGGCTGCTATCAAATCCCTCCTCACTCTTCTCTTCTGTAGACTACACAAACACAAATCCCTCAGTCTCTCCTCATAGGTCATGCGCTCCAGCCCCCTAATCATTTTGGTCACCCTCCAATGCGTCCACATCTTTTCTATAGTGGGAGGCGGGGGAGCCCAGAACTGGACACAATACTGCAGATGTGGCCTCACCAAAGATGAATAAAGGGGAATAATCACTTCTCTGGATCTGCTGGCAATGCTCCTCCTAATGCACCCTAATATACCATTAGCACTCTTGGCTACAAGGGCACACAGTTGACTCATATCCATTTGGTTCCCAGCCTGTAACAATGCTTGGGATTCTTCTGTCCTAAGTGCAGGACTCTATACTTGTCTTTGTTGAACCTCATCAGATTTCTTTTGGCCCAATCTTCTAA
>JANRFK010004149.1:54207400-54224036 GCA_030068395.1 Apalone spinifera
CCCCCCGCACCCTAGACAAAGTCAGAGCAAAGATCAAGGAACTGCAGCAGGGGTATGTGAGGGCCTGTGATCGCAGCTCCCGCTCCAGGAAGCACCGCATTACTGTGCCTACTGTGAGGAGCTGGACCAAGACAGTTGTAGAGTCTGGAGACACTTGTGCAGCAGCAGCCGCAGCTTCAGGATGACAACCCTGAGGACCAGCAGCTCCCAGATGAGTAGGAGGATTCCAGGAGCATGGTGACCCTTACCCAGAAGCTGGTTCCCCAATCGCAGGAGGCCTCCCAGATGTCTTTGGACACCGGGGATGGAGCATCAGGTGAGTGCTGTGAGGTCGCAACACACACAGTGCAGGGGAGGTGGGTTAACAGGGGATGTGTGCTACCATGACATGTCATGCTGATCACAGCCTGGAGTAGCCCCATACATGTCCAACCCCAGGGAGGGCTGTCCTACCCCCGCATGTGAGAGAAGCACCATCTGCTCCTGCAGACAGCGCTGCCAGGTGCAGGCATATGGGTTGGGGTCCCTGGGAGGGCCAGGCTGCTCCAGGACTCTCTGCAACCGTGGCCAGACACTTCCCTGTGCTGCTTGGCCATGGTGGGGCGGGGAGGGGGCAGGATGGTGCCCTGTACACCTCTGGGCCCCTGTGAGGCCAGGGCTGCTGGCCAAGCCAGACCTGGACTTGCTCTCTGAGAACATCAGCATCTCCTGTCCCAAGAACAGGTACTCACTGATCTCAAGGAGGGCGCCCTGAGGGATAGTGTGAGCATGCATGACTGAGTACTTCTCCCTCTTGTCCTCCACAGCCGGACCAGCTGTCCAGGAGGGGCGAGCCACACCTGTCCCACCACCCAGCTGGGTGCATGGAAGCTGCCAGCACTGGCACATATATCAAGACCTTTTGCGCCAGCACATTGGGGTCCTCCAAAGAATGCAGGACACATTTGCTGAGAGGATGGAAGCAGAGGCACAGTGGCACAACCGCTTGCTGGACAAATTCATTCAGCAGCGCACCACTATATCTGCCGCTGTCTGGGAAGCGATGGCCTTCCCAGGTCCTGTCCCTGTTGCCATTCCTCCTGCTCAGCCTGTCCCCCCGCACCCGTTCCTCCCCTCATCCCCTGGTATCCCATACCCAGCTGCAGCCCCATCTCCTGCCCAACCCCCTACTGTCCCTGGCCGCATGCAAGCACGTTGCTAGCCAGGCCCCCGTACCCAAGGTGGCAGGAGCTATTGGTCCTGAGCCTCCCTCCATGCTCCCCCTTCTAGGTTTACAGCCCCCCCTTCCCACCAGTGAGTGAAACACTTTATTTTTGAATGCCAAGTTTATTTTACATACCAACAAAGTGTTCATGTTTTTTACATAGAAGTTTGTATTAAAATCCAAGCATTTTTTTAAACCAAACCAGATGGTTCTCTGTCCACAAAGTGGGATAAGGATGGGTTTTTGGGAGGAAGGTACTGGGGGGGCCATTGGCCTCCTTGTGAGAATCTCTCCCTCAGTGCCTCCCAAATGCGCAATCCTGACTGGTGAGTCCGGCGGATAGCAGCTGCCCAGGGCTGCTCAAACTGCCTCCCCTCCACATCAGCCTGTGCCCCCCACCCTGGGAGGAAGGCCTCCCCTTTACTCTCCCCTGGGTTATGGAGCACACAACACGCAGCAACCACATTGGGGATGTTGTGTTCCCCCATGTCGAGACAAGTGAGCAGGCACCTAAACCTGCCCTTCAGACGCCCGAAGGCGCATTCCACCTGCAAGCGAGCCCTGTTCAAGTGTGAGTTAAATTGTTCCCTGCTCGCATCCAGATGGCCAGTGTAGGGCTTCATGAGCCAGGGCATAAGGGGGTAGGCCGCGTTGGCCACGATGCACAGAGGCATCTGCACATCCCCACCCACAAAGTTGCGCTGCAGAAAGAATGTCCCAGCCTGCGGTACAGGTACGAGTTCCGGAAGATGCGGGCATCATGTGCCCAGCCTGACCACCCAACATAAATGTCTGCAAACTGTCCTCGGTGGTCAACCAGGACCTGCAGCACCATAGAGAAGTAGCCCTTTCTGTTTATGTACTGGGTTGCTCGATGGGGCCACACGCGGATCAGGATGTGAGTCCCATCGAGTGCTCCACCGCAGTTCAGGAATCCTAGCCCCGCAAATCCAGCCATAATGGTGTCCAGGTCTCCGAGATGAATAGTCCTGTGCAGCAGCTCTGAACTGATGGCCCTCACCACCTGCAGAAAGGGACAAATAGAAACACACAAAACAGGAAATTAGAGGTGGTGCCTGAGCCCTTGAGAGGTGCTCCTCCACCACCCCCCCAAGACCGCAGGAGCCCCCCTCAGTCGGCCCCCCCTGCACCAGGGCAGGGTGGAGGGTTATTCCCACTCCCACCCCATCTCCCCATTACCCCTGCCTTTTCCTAACGGTCCCCCTCTTCTGTTCCCCCGCTCTATGGACTGTCCCCCAAGAGTAACTTACCTTCATCAAGACGGCCCTGACAGTAGACTTCCCCATGCCAAACTGATGTCCCACCGAGCGATAACTGTCAGGGGTGGCCAGCTTCCAGAGGGCAATAGCAACCAGCTTCTCCAGGGGGATGGCGGGATGCAAGTGGGTGTCCTGGCATTGTAGAGCAGGCACAAACCAGACAAACCACTCCTGAAATGTGACCTTCCACATACGGAAGTTTCTGAGCCAGTGCTGGTCATCCCACCTCTCCATGATGAGATGGTCCCACCAGTCTGAACTGGTGTCCAGCCTCCAAAATTGCCTGTCCACTAATAAGTTCAGTGGCAAAGGCAGTGGCGCTGCACCCTGGGCAAGGGACTCAAGGCTGGGTTCTGAGTCCAGATGGGGCAGGAGCATCATGACGATGTCATGGAGGTGCAGCAGAATTTGCAGCATGGCAGTGGGGCCATCTCCTGCCCACGGGCAGCCCCGGCTCCATGGCCAAAAAAAAAAAAAAAATTCAAAACCAGAAAAACAAACACAAAACCAAACTGCTGTGGCATCCCAGAAAGCAGGGCAATCACAGCACACACTGCAGCAGCTTTTCTGTCCCTCTGAGAGGTAGGCAAGCCAGCTGCAGCAGCAGAGAAATGGCTGTCCTGGGAGGTCCCTTTAAGCACCTGTCTCTGCAAAGGGCAGGCAGCAGCACCCGGAAGTAAATGCTGCCCCCGTGCCCTGCCAGAAGTATTTCCTGGTGCCCTTTTTTCGACAGTGTCCACGCAGCCTGGATGCTCTCTTTCAAAAAAGCGGATCTGCTTTAATTGTCTAGACGCTCTATTTCGAAAGAAGCTTTTTTGAAAGATTGTCATTACATTTTGCTCTCAACATTTCCTAGTCCCCTCAGTTCTCCCATGTACCATCCCTCTTGAGCCAATGCTAGAATGCCTCTTTCTGCTTTAAAGATGGTACAGAGATTATGTAAGGACCATTTATGTTAGAGGTATTTCCTGGTGGCAGTAGGGCCCTTATGCCTGCTCTATTACCAGTTTGCACCAATCTGAGTGGTAGAAAAAAAGACTACAATGAATTAGGCCTATAATTTTTTCTTTCTGGTTGACAGCATGTTAAAACAAGTCTGTTAATTCTCATAAATACATGGGATAGGCTCAGACTGTCAGGGATTCAGAACAAGGGCCATGTGACTTTCATCTATATCGTGTCCACAATATAACCAAAGTCAGTCCAGTATCTGCAATGGCTGCCTTCAAAAGCTGCCTTCAAAACATTTAAGTTCTTTGTAACAAAGAGAAAACTATACCCAGCTTCAATGATAATTTTACCAATTCAAAAATGCTGCCTTAAGCACTATGTATTTGAGGAAGCTCCAGGAACTTGACAACTGGCAAATCTCAAGAGAACGATTTTGCAGAGAATGCTTTACTCGGCTGTAATCAACAGATAGCTTGAAAAACCTGCGACTGTGTTTCTGCAGTATGGGAGTTTTCAGCATGTGTGTCCTCAATCATACACAAATTGGAACACCTGCTAAAATGTTTACTCAACTCTGTCAGTTGTATCAGACAGACAGCAGCATAGGTTGGGCTGGTAGCACAGCTGCAAGTTAAGATTGCCTGCCAGTTCCCCTTATATGATCCTGTTTTCAGTTATTTATAACTTTGAAAAATCTTATATATCCATCCTCAAATTTCCCGTGCAGGGTGTCTGCCTCTCTATGTTTACATGTGTATAGATGTGTGTGGATGTGCGCGTGCACGCTCACAAAACTTCAGTCAAAATCATATAGTCACTTCTAAGAACAAAGCTTAAGAACAATGTTGATTTGCACATATTAAAAAAAATCACAGGGCTGTGCTTTGGATGCATTTACTTCTTTATAAGAAATAAGTCTCTGGGGAGGGGAGAAAAGTCAGCTCCTAGACATCTTATAGACTCATAGAACGTAAGGCATGAAGAGACCATCATGATAATCTAGTCTGTTCTGCAGACTGCAGGCCACAGAATCTCACCCACCCACTCCTGTAAAAGGCTCATAACTTCTGGCTGAGTTACTGAAGTCCTCAAATAATGATTTAGTGTCACGGACAATCCACCATTTACTGTTAGTCAAACCAGCAAAAGATTCATCTCCCATATACAGAGGAAAGCTAAAATCCCCTTGAGTCTCTGCCAATCTGACCTGGAGAAAATTCCTTCTCTACCTCAAATGTGGTTCTCAAACTTCATTGCACCATGACCCCCTTCCGACAATAAAAGTTACTACAAGATGCCAGGAGAGGGCAGAAGTAGAACACTAGAACTGGAAGGGACCTCGAGAGGTCATCCTCACGGCAGGAATCAGTACCATCTAGACCATCTCTGATAGATGTCCATCTAACCTGCTCTTAATTATCTCCAGAGATGGAAATTCCACAACTCTCTAGGCAATTTATTCCAGTGTTTAACCACCCTGACAGTTAGGAATTTTCTCCTAATGTCCACTTAAACCTCCTTTGCTGCAGTTTAAGCCCATAGCTTCTTGTCCTATCTTCAGAGGCCAAGGAGAACAATTTTTCTCCCTCCTCCTTGTGATACTCTTTTAGATACCTGAAAACTGCTATCATGTTCTCTCTCAGTTGTCTCCTTTTCAAACTAAACAAGCCCAATTCCTTCAGTCTTCCTTCATAGGTCATGTTCTCTAGACCTATAATCATTCTTGTTGCTCTTATCTGGACTTCTCCAATTTCTCTACATCTTTCTTGAAATGTGGTGCCCAGAATGGGACACAATACTCCAATCAGCGCAGAGTAAAGTGGAAGAAAGACTTCTCGTGTCTTGCTTACAACACTCCTATTAATGAATCCTAGAATCATGTTGGCTTTTTTCTCAACAGTGTTACACTGTTGACTCATATTTAGCTTATGGTCCACTAAGACCCCTAGATCCCTTTCTGAGGTACTCCTTCCTAGACAGTCGCTTCCCATTCTGTATGTGTGAAATGGATTGTTCCTTCCTAGGTGGAGTAATATGCATTTGTCCTTATTAAACTTCATCCTATTTACCTCAGACCATTTCTCCAGAGTGTCCAGATCATTTTGCATTATGACCTTATCCTCCAAAGCAGTTGCAACCCCTCCCAGCTAGATATCATCTGCAAACTTAATAAGCATACTCTCTATGCCAATATCTAAATCGTTGATGAAGATATTGAACAGAACCAGTCCAAAAACAGACCCCTGCGGAACTCCACTTGTTATGCCCTTCCAGAAGGATTGTGAACCGTTAATAACTACTCTCTGAGAACGGTTATCCAGCCAGTTATGCACCCACCTTATAGTAGCCCATCTAATTTGTATTTACCTAATTTATTGATAAGAAGATCATGCGATACTTGTATCAAATGCCTTACTAAAGTCTAGGTTTACCACGTCCACCGCTTCTCCCTTATCCACAAGACTAGCTATCCTATCAAAGAAAGCTATCAGATTGGTTTGACATATTTTGTTCTTTACAGATCCATGCTGGCTGTTACCTATCACCTTATTATCTTCCAGGTGTTTGCAGATGAATTCCTTAATTACTTGCTCCATTATCTTTCCTGGCACAGAAGTTAAACTGACTGGTCTGTAGTTTCCTGGGTTGTAGATGGAACTATATTTGCCTTTTTCCAGTCTTCAGGAATCTCTCCTATCGTCCATTATTTTTCCAAGATGACAGCTAAAGGCTCAGATACTTCCTCTCTCAGCTCCTCTGAGTATTCTAGGATGCACTTCATCAGGCCCTGGTGCCCAAGTCCTACCATCCAGGGTGTAGGGGCTAAAGCTACCCAAGAGATTCTGCTCAGGAGAGGAGGCATATAACTTTAGCCCTCCTGTCCAAGGCTGAAGCTCTCTGGCTTTGGCTTCTACCCTGATATCCACAAAGTCCTGACCTGGACTTCGGCACCAGGCAGTGGAGCTCAGGCTTTGGCTCTAGCTCCCAGCAAACCTAACACCACCTTTGGTCTCAACAGGGAAAAGAAAGAGCCTGGAGCCACCTTCACCACCAGTTTCCATATTGGAATCAAGCATAGAGATTACAGAAATATCTTCCAACTATCTTCACCAAATTCCTAGTTTTAAGCTCACTCAAGAAGTTGCACCAATCCCCATGCTCTGTTTCCCCACCTGCTCGGATGGCGTCTATCCCATAAGAACAGTCTTCTTTCCATGATGCTCCCCCATGGTCAAACATCCCCAAGCCCTTCTTATAGCACGACTGACTGAGCCATCTATTAAACATCATAATCTAACCTCATCTTCATTGTCCTCCTGTAGGGATAGGCAAAATCCATTTAGGATCACCTGAGTCCCTATTTCTTTAAGTGTCTTCCTTGTCCTGGATACATCCCAGCAAAAATCTAGCAGTATCATTTGTTTCCATGTGAAGGAAAGTCAGTGGATTCCTTCCTGCTCCCATTCAGATCCCCTTCAGCCTCAGGTCCATATACCACATCTTAGATTCCATATTTTGAGCATCCAGAATAAATAGATTTTTTAACCTAAATCTTTCTTGTGCCTTAATTATCCAGATATAAAATGTGAGTGTAATAGTTTATGGCTCACCGCCGTGGTGCCTTCTGCTGGTCACACTGGGAATTAACTCAGTCCAGCCTCAGTCCCACACTTTCCTGGTAGTATCTCACCTTGCTGTTACCGTTCTTGTCTCAGCAGGAGCCACATTCCTCCCAGATCACGGTGCCCTTCTTCAGGGGCTGTCCCACAGCAGCATCCACTTTCTGAGGTCCTTACCTCCCAGGAATCCCATTTCCCCTAAGCCACTACTTTCCTCAGTTACCCACTGCCATTTATCATCTAGCCCAGGGGTGGGCAATAATTTTTAGTGGGGGACTACTCCAAGATTTTGGAAAGTGGTCAAGGGCCAGACTTTTCTGTGGAGGAGATGCAGGGTCTAGGATGGGTGCAGAAGAGTGCATGAGGTAAGGGACTGGGGTCCAGGAGGGAGTTTGGGTGAAGGAGGGGGTTGTGATCTGGATCAGGGTGTAGGATCAGGGAGGGAGTATGGGTGCTGGAGAAGATTCTTGCCAGGGGGAGGTCTGTAAAATGGAGTACCCTGCTGGCATTCTTCCTCCAGGGCTGGAGCAAGAATAAGCTCTTGGACAGCCATCTTTTTAAACAGCCCCACTGGGCTTGGATTGGCTCCCTCAACCCTTATCCTGATTGGCTTATCCAACTTTAGCTATCTCCCTGAGCTGTTTTTAACTCCTTCTATTCTAATGGGGGGCAACCATCCTGTCACAGGGAATAATACCATACCCTTACCTCACAGTATGTTTTTAAAATAAATTAATGTTTGAGAAACACTCAGATATTATATGAGAATCAGATGGGTAGCCGTGTTAGTCTGAATCTGCATAAACAACTAGAAGTCCTGTGGCACCTTATAGACTAACAGATTTATTGGAGCATAAGCTTTCGTGGGCAAAGGCCCACTTCGTCAGACATGCTCCAATAAATCTTAGTCTTAAAGGTGCCACAGGACTTCTCAGATATTATAGTGATGAGTGCCTTTGAAAAGCCTATGAGGAAATTAACAACTCTGTCTTCAGAGTATGGTTTGAATAGAATTTAGTAAATAAGGTGTGTGTCCATACATTGAACAAGGATAAAATAGTTCATGCTGTACATTTGAATGAGGCATGGGTCCTTTGTGAAAAAATAGCATGTGATCACATAATATTGAATCATAAATGCATATACACAAAGGAGGGCAAGTTACATTTTTATGTAGAGTACAACTGAATTTCTACATTTTTATGTAGAGTACAACTGAATTTCATAGAAATTCAAATGAAAAGTTTGAGTTTCTGTTATAAAGGATGTTTTTGCTGAGCTTTGAAATAATGAATAATGAAGTAGTTAAACTAAATAAGCTAACAAGATGTGACTATGAATTTATAGGTTTTGGAGAAACAAATAAGAACACGAGATAATATAACAACAGGGACTACTTTTGCCGTTCAAAGTCTTGATCATAAATACCTACATGGATTTGGAGACCTGCGTGGAAGGGTGGCTAGGTAAGTAAAACATAATGGGCCTAATTCTCATATATACTGTTCTAGATGGGTAAAGGAGCCTTAAAGGGGGTACACAAGAATGTAAGAATGGCCATAACGAATCAAACCACAGGTCAATCTAGCCCAATATCCTGTCTTCCGATGCCAAAAGCCCCAGAGAGAATATACAGAATATATAATCACCAGGTGATCCATCCACTGTTGCCCATTCCTAACTTTTGGCAAACATCCCTAAATCATCCTTATAGCACCACTGACTGAGCCATCTGTTAATCATCATAATCTAGTCTTAGGCTAGGTACAACATCCCTTCCCATTCTGGCTAATAGCTATTGATGGACCCTATCCTCCATGAATTTATCAAGTTCTTTTTTGAACCCTGTTACAGTCTTGGCCCTGACATTAACCTCTAGCAAGGAGTTCCACAGGTTGATGGTGTGTTGTGTGAAAACAACACTTTCTTTTGTTTATTTTAAACCTGCTCTCTATTAATATTATTTAGAATCATAGAATCATAGGATTGTAAAAGACCTCAGGAGGTCATTGAGTCCAACCCTCTGCTAAAAGCAGGACCAAACCCAACTAACTCATCCCTGCCAGGGTTTTGTCAAGCTGGGACATAAAAACCTCTGGGTATGGAGATTCTACCAGCTCCCTACGTAACACATTCCAGTGGCTTCACCACCCTCCTAATGAAATAGTTTTTCCCAATATCCAACCTAGACCTTCCCCACTGCAGTTTGAGACCTTTGCTCCTTGTTCTGCCATCAGTCACTACTGAGAACATCCTCTCTCCTTCCTCTTTGGAACCCCCTTCAGGGAGTTGAAGGCTGCTATCAAATCCACCTCAATCCTCTTTTCTGTAGACTAAATAAACCCAAAACCCTTAGCCTCTCCTCATGAGTCATGTGCTTCAGCCCCCGAATAATTTTTGTTGACCTCCGCTGGACTTTCTCCAATGCAGCCACATCCTTTCTGTAATGGGGGCCCCCATAATTGGACACAGTGCTCCAGATGTGGTCTCACCAGTGCCAAATGAAGGGGAATAATTACTTCTCTAGATCTGCTGGCAATGCTTCTATTAATGCACCCCACTATGTGGTTAGTCTTCTTGGCTACAAGGGCATACTGTTGACTCACATACAGTTTATCATGCACAATAATCCCCACACCCTTTTCTGCTGAACTGCTGCATAGCCTGTCAGTCCCCAGCCTGTAGCAGTGCTTGGGATTCTTCCATCCCAAGTGCGGGACTCTGCACTTGTCCTCATCAGAAGACTAGTCCTCTGAACCTCATCAGATTTCTTTTGGTCCAATGCTCCAATTTGACCAGGTCACTCTGAATCCTGTCCCTATCCTCCAGTATTTCAACCTCTCCCTTGCTAAGGGTGCCATCCATCCCCTCATCCCGGTCATTAAGAAAGATACTGAACAAAACCACCCCCAGAACTGACCCTTCGGGCACTTAGCTTGATACCAAACACCAACCAGACATCCAGCCACTGATCACCAACCATTGCGCCCAATGATCTTGCCAGCTTTCTATCCACCTTACAGTCTATTTATCCAAACCATATTTGTTTAACTTGCTGGCAAGAATACAGTGGGAGAGTGTATTAAAAGTTTTGCTAAAGTCAAGGTACATCAAATCCACCATCTTCCCCATATCCGAAGAGTCAGTTAGCTCAGCATAGAAGGCAATCAGCTGGTCAGGTATGACTTACCCTTGATGAATCCATGTTGACTAATCCTAATCACTTCCAAGTACTTCAAAATAGATTCCTTGAGGATCCCCTCCATGATTTTTCTGGGGACTGAGGTGAGGCTGACTGGTCTATAGTGCCCTTAATTGTCCTTCTTCCCTTTTTTAAAGATGGGCACTGCATTTGCCTTTTTCCAGTTGCCTGGGACCTCCCCCAATCACCATGAGTTTCAAAGAAAATGGGCAAATGGCTCTGCAATTACAACAGCCAACTCCCTCAGAACCCTCAGATTCAATAGATCCAGCCCCATGGGTTTGTGTATGTTCTGCTTTTCTAAATAGTTCTTAACTAGGTGATGTCCTAATTCTTGTGTTATAAGAAGGAGTAAATAACACTTCCTCATTTACTTTCTCCCCACCAGTCATGACCTTTATCATATTCCCCCATTAGTTGCCTTTTTTCCAAGATGAAAATGTGTTACATAATTTGTGGACAATCCCTGTGATATACAGGTGTTGAGATTAAGTGAACTAATACTCCCTTCTGGCTTTAAAATTTGTTGAACTATTGTACTGTTGCTATTTAGGGCGGTAGCGACTCCCAGGGAAGAATTATACCCTCTCCAGAAGGGGAATGGTCACAAGATTAACTGTATCAGGATGGATCCACTAGCCATCCATAAGGCCTGACAGCAAACGTCCCAGTTAGCTTCAAGGAGCACTGTATTCCATCATCATTTTTCTGCACTCTCTTTTCCACAACTCTTTCCTTATTCCTTCACCAGGGATAGATAGAACTGCAGTAGTTTGCCAGCATTTGGGGTTTGCTGATTTGGAGTGAAGCTTTTGCCCCTGAGGAAGCCAAATTTACAGTTAGGCAGTGTTGGAAGCGAATTTTCAAAATTATACATCTTGGGCCAGATTCTCTATTAATGCAAATCAACACATTTCTATTCTAGTTCCTGGAGATTTATGCCAGATTACATCCGCCAAAAGTCTGGCCCATTAAAGTAGTCACTTGATAAGCAGAAGGTTGCAAAAGCCCATTTTTCAGTTGCTCAGAACTGACCTAAAATTTCACTTTGGGCTGAAATTTTCTTCAGTTATATTCAACCTAAAAATGAAATGTGTTGGGGTTTTTTTTAATTTAGGTAGAAATTCAGTCAGCCAGGAGAAAAAGGCTGAAAAAAACATACTTGTCCCATTGTAAAAAATTGTTGGCACACTTTTTCCACACAAATCATTTGAAGCAGCTCAAGTTGAAATTTGGGGTGTTAACAGTGCCCACTGAGGTATATATCCACAGCCCCACTTGCAAATTAGCTTGCCCCTCTAGTTCACAACTTATTCTCCAAGGAAACCTGCACAAAACTTTCAAAATATAATAAGTATGGAAGCTTAAAGTCATAACTTCCTAGACAGTAAAAAGTATGGTCTTAATAAAAGTAATAAAAGTCTTATTACCACAATCTGTAACCTGCTAACTCCCTTTGCTGTACTATGACTGAAAAGGTTCTAACCAATTAATTTCATCTTATGTTTAGCTCTGACACTCAGTATCTTTCCCAGACATGAAGAACAGCTCTGAGTAGCTCCGAAGCTCTCTTTCACTAACAGAAACTGGCCCAATAAAAGTGATTATCTCACTCACCTTGTCTCGCTAATAGTTTCAACCAATTGAAAAATCATTTGTGAGCATGCTCACTGGGTAACTACTGAGATTTTTCTTCTGAATTGCCTAATTAACCACAGCTTGTCCTGTGACCTTCCAGTGAACATTTTCCTTTATGTACCTTGACTGGTACAAGAGCTGCTATCTTTACACTATTGCTGAATTTGGGACAACGTGCTGAGTTTTTCTGCACTAGATAGCCCAGCAGAATAGTTTCAGTAGCTTCACTGTCAGCCTGCTGGCTTTTCCATTTCATCTCTTCCGCCATAGACTCTCTGACGCTACAATAGTTGCTTCCATGACAAGTTCTGTGATTTCATGACAGGAAGATTCTGACACTATGGGATGCCTCCTCTGCACAGGAATGAAACACAGTTGCTCATATACAATGGCCAGAATATGCATGGGGTCTAAATCACCACCTGTACTGTTCTAGAAACTGAGTCCAAGGATCTCATGTATTTTTAAAGAGAGACAAGGGCATATCTCCTAACCTCAGCAAAATTTGCAGATGTTACACCAATGGTGGCTTTACTAGCTAAACTTAAACAGTTAATTTTTAATGGAGTTGTGTATGAATAATTGTTGTTAGGTTAAGGTGTAGTACAGTTATATGTTTTCCACATCATAAGCACTTTGGTTGCATCTAGACTGGAAAGTTTTTCTGCAAAATCAGCTGCTTTTGCGGAAAAACTTGCCAGCTGTCTACACTGGCCATTTGAATTTGCGCAAGAACACTGACGATCTAATGTAAGATTGTCAGTGTTCTTGCGCAAATACTATGCTGCTCCCATTCGGGAAAAAGCCCTCTTGCGCAAATGAATTTGCACAAGAGGGCTAGTGTAGACAGCTCAGGACTGTTTTTCACAAAAAAGCCTCAATGGCGAAAATAGCGAATGGGGCTTCCTTGCGCAAAGCTGTGTCTAGATTGGCATGGACGCTTTTCCACAAAAAATGCTTTTACACAAAAGCGTCCTTGCCAATCTAGATGCTCTTTTCCGCAAATGCTTTTAACGGAAAAACTTTTCCGTTAAAAGCATTTGCGGAAAATCATGCCAGTCTAGACGCAGCCTTTCAGTTTGCTTACTACTAGCGTTTCCCTCTGGAAATGCTGAACCTTAATTGGGAACTTTACTTCCAATATTGGGAAACACTGCAAAAAGGGAAAAGACACAATCCTGAAAAAAACGAGTACCATTAAAGTCATGAACTATACTTTGGCTTGTCACTTTTTCTGTTCTCCACTCTAAGAAGAAAATGCAATTTAATTATTTTATATTAGTCGGAGTTCAAAAAGTCACATACACTTTGTGAAAGACATGACCTAGAAGATCCCTGGCTTCAGTCTCCCACAATGCTCATGAGCAACCCTAAATTGTATCTGCACAAAGCCTGGCAAATGGAAAATTAAAGACTGTTCAGTGCGTGACTGTGGATCACTAAGAAAAGACCCTGGAACACATAACTTAGTGCTCAATTCACATATACAAAAGAAATATCATGGCAATGCACTCTGCTACTCCTGAAGAAAATATCTAGTTTAAACTATCAAAATGTAAAATTATAGTTGCTACTCTACATTTACAATCAGCCATAGGAAGAAGAAAAGTTCATGTTCATACTGGGAATTCCGTAACACAAGAGTGTAGAGACTGATTACAGTTGGGTAACTAATTTAGTATTTTTTAAACAGAAGCCTTATTTGCCTACCCATAATTATAGTTTACCACTGAATTTGTAGCTTAAGTTTCCCTTAGCACAAAACTATTTGGGCTGAAATGAACATTAATGAACTCTGGTCCTCTGTTACAATCTACAGCCATTCATGCTTCTATGGTCTGTCATACAGAGCATGCTAATGTACATTGGATCTTGTCATTCTAACCATGTCCTCCTGTCTCTTCACTCTATCTCTTTCCCAAATTATCACTTCCATAATACCTTTTGTCTATTCAGGAGAGAAAGATCAAATTCAAGATCTGAATTTATTTCCCTTGGCGTGGTGGAGAAGCACTCCTTTACCAGAAAACTGGTCATCAAATAATTCTTGAAAGTTCTATAGATATTTCTGCCTAATAAGGAAAACCTACTTACAACATCTCATTAGCTATTGTGTTCCAATTCTGTGTTTGCTCTCAGAAAATATATTTACTAATTTCCTTATTTTTAAAATGAGCCCAACCACAATTGTCTTTCGGCATATGGATGAATGTCAGAATGATACAAAAAATTAATAAAAAGAGAAAGACCTCCATAGACATATGAGTACTCTCTTCACCCACCAGCAAAAGACTGAACAAAGAGATGTTCTGAGGTTACATTCAGCCTATTCTTTTTTCTTGCACAATTCTCTTTATCACAAGGCAATGGAAATCAGAAAAGTAAAGCACTTCATCAGATTATTACAAGAGGGCACACATGACGTTTTTAGAACGAGAAACACTTACTAGGCACTTTAGATTCCTTGGCAAGATACAATGACATAAAAGCAACTGTTCCTTTCATTGTACTCCTTATATTTGCAAAATTGAGGTCCTTCAGGTTGCAGAAGGAAACTCTGAGGTGAGAATCATGTCAATACTGAAATGCTTAAATATATCATTTGAGGTTTACTTATTTGTATGCAAATTTATTTAAATCTCAAGGAATTATAGTGTCTGGGTCATTCCCTAATCTCTTTCATTGCAATCTGCACTCTGTGTAGTTCCTCCCCTGCCTCAACAAGAAACAGGAACCTCACCTTAGGCAGCTCTTGTTTTAGTCTTTTATAAACAATTAATTAGATAAATACATTAAGCCAGGGATAGGGAACCTAAGGCCCTGGGGCCAGATGCTGCCCCTCGATTGCCTAGATCTAGCTCACCAAGGCCAGTGCTCCAGCTAGTACCTCCCCCCCCTTGCCACCTGTGCATGGGGCTGCAGTACACAAAAGTCTACTACCTGGGTTCCCCTACACTCTGGTGTGGAAGGGGAATGTGGAGAGTGTCTTTCTCCTCCTCAGTTGGGGGCCCTGTCAGTGAGAGGGTTTTGGGGGTTTTTTTGCACCTCTCACTTGTGTTAAACAGTCTACTGTTTCAGTATCCTTTTGGTCAAGTAGCATGTGAGCTACTGGCCCACGTGCCACATGTCAGGGTTAGCTGCTGGTGGGCCACTGGACTGTTTGTTTACATGAGCATCTGCATACGCAGAGCCCTGCAGCTCTCAGTGGCTGCAGTTCAGGAAAACAAATTGTCTGGTGGCCCATCAGTAGTTAATCCTGACAAACTGTGTGTGGCCCACAGGCCAGAAGTTCCCTACCCCTCCTATAAACAATACCCTAGACTTTTATTTGGTCATTTGCATATACAATCTTGCTAATAATACCTACCTCATATAGAGAATTTTTCCTCAGGCAATTTCAAAGTGCTTCCGCAAGGAAGTCTCATTAGCTTCTTTTTAGAGATGAAAAAACTAAGGCATGAAGAGGTGAAGTGACTTGCCCAAGGCCACTCAGTAGCCCACTGGCAGAGCTAGAAATATAGTTTCATAAGTCCCAGTCCCGAGCTCTAAGCACCAGTTATACAGACACAATTGTCTTTACCCACTTATCAAAATCTGGCTCTTAGTCCATTGTGAATCTACTTTTAACATACTGTAGTAAGCATTTTCTGCATCTGATCAGATTGATTTGTTTGATTTGCTATAATTTAAATTATTGCTTTTTATTGCTAAGGATCCCTTAATCCTCATCTGTTTCACATTAGTTCCTTTTTGAAAATCCTCCTCCATACTACTTAGAGTTGGGATTTTAAAAAGGAGTCTCAGGATATGTCAACACAGCAAAGTTATTTTGCAATAACAGCTGTTATTTCAAAATAACTTTACTAGCATCTACACAGCCAAACCACTATTTCAAAATTATTTCAAAATAGCGGAGCACTTATTTCAAATTTGGTAAACCTCATTCCACAAGGAATAACACCAAATTCGAAGTAGCTAATTTGAAATAAGCACTGTGTAGACGCAACCCACTGGCACCCAGACCTCCACCGGTCCCCAGGAGCAGTCTCGCAGCTCTCAGAAGCCTGCCAGGGGCTGCCAAAGGCAGGTGCCTTCCTGGTCCAGTGCGGAAATCATGGACCTCATTCAGGTTTGGGGGGAGAGCTTCAATGTCCATGATCTCCGCAGTAGATGGAGGAATGCGGCCGTCTACAGGCGGATGGCTGACAGCCTGGCCACCAAAGGCCACATGCATACCCAGGAGCAGGTGCGCATGAAAATAAAGGAGCTGTAGCAGGCCTATGCCAGGGCCACAGGAGCTGACCCAAACAGGAGCTGACCCAGACACCTGCCCCTATTATGATGCCCTGGACCACATCCTGGGGGGGGGGTTAGACAGTGCATGCCCCCCAAGTGGTCATCGACCTTGGGGCAGAGGGCCCTGACCAGGGCATGGAGGAGGAGGAAGAGGAAGAGGATGGCCAGGAGTTGCAGGAGCCTGGAAGGAGCGTGGCACTCACCCAGGACTCCTGAGGCATCACAGCAGCCATGCTACCAGTGTCGTCCAAGGCCAGGGAGGCCTCGACATGTGAGTGCCATCACTGTCCCCTTATGCGGGGCGTGGGGGAGGAAGGGGGAGAGGGAGACCAGGGACCATACGTGTGGGCCTTGCTGACCATGTAGCAACCTGTGCATGTGCCGTGCCACTCTGGGCATGTGGCCCCGGCTGGCTGCCACACAGGGGCCCTGGCCTGTTACCCAC
>JANRFK010004149.1:54236591-54259433 GCA_030068395.1 Apalone spinifera
TCCCCCTCTAGACTGCCGCTTTTTGCTGACAAAGTGCTGAGTCGGCAAAACGCATGACGATTTGTATGCAAATTAGGCACAGGATATTTAAATCCCTGCCTCATTTGCAATGTCAACTTGCCTAATTTGCATCCCTCTGCCGACAGAGGGATGCAGTCTAGACATACCCCCAGAGCTGTGTGGCCTACCAGCCAGAATCTGTAACAATGTCCCTCTCCCTCAGGGCGCGCAGCCTAGGAGCCAGAGTATGTAACAACATCCCTCTCTCTCAGGGAGACATGGCCTAAGTGCCATAGTCTGTAACCATGCCCTTCTCTGTCAAGGCAGCGTGGCCTAATAGCCAGAGTCAATAGTAATGCCCATCTCTCTCAGATTAGTGTGGCCTAGTGGCTAGAGTCAGTAACAAAGGGTGAGTGTCCTCTCATGAGGTTGGTGAGAAAGGGGTAGAAGGACCCACATCCGCCCTACCTACCACATCGCAGCCCAGGGCCCTGACAGCAGTGGCGCAGACCATCATTAGCTCAGTGAGCAATCCCATTGCAACACACCAAACACCCAGTGAACAGTTTCCTGCTCTGGGCTACTTTCTACCAGTCTTTTCCATGTAGCTCTCCAGCTCTTCCTTCCACACTGGGGGCCTCCCCTGCAGTCTGCCACTGACTGGCCTCTGAGGCTAGGTCCATTGGTGGTGGTTCTTCAGGAGCTCCAGCAGCACCTTCTTCCTCAGTGGCAGTCAGCCCTGACTGAGCAGTTCCATAGACCTTTATGCCCATCAGGCTGTGGGGGCAGGGCCTGGTTAATAGCCAGGTGAGCCAGATTAACCCTCTCAGCCCCAGTGCAGGGTTGGTACACCCCATCACAGATACCTAGCGACTCCAATCATGCACTACCAGTGTACAGGCACTACACAACACAATGAAAATACTGTTACCTCTTTCAGTGAGGGACTGTAAGAGAAGATATAACGTGGATACTGCAAACAATGGGGGAAACTTGCATGGGTGATGAAGACAGGCCTAATGGAGATAGGAGTGGGTGTCTGAATAGTATATAAAAGATGATGCGTAAGGCAGAGATAGACCATGAGGGTTTTAAAGCAAAGAGTAGTAGATTTTGTTTGATGTAGTAAGGAAAACGGAGCCAGCACAGGTTTGCAAAGAGAAATGCTGCCATAAAAGAATGAGCCAGGAATGTGATCTTTGCAGCAGTGTTTTGAGTAGCTACAAGTAGAGCAAAAACTGCTGGATTATGCAGAAACTTGGTGCTCTTAAATGGGCAGAAGAAATGAATGAACTGATTCTCTAGTCCCTCACCACTCCTTTCTGTGAGCATATTTATCCCTGCCTTGTCACTGGCTAAGGGCTTGTATAAGCCCCATGTTAAAATATTGGTAGTACATGATCATGTTTTTCTTGATAATGGGGTACTCCTTATTCCAGAAGGCGAGTCAATTCCCACGATGCTAGAGAAATCCACACTGATTACAAAAGAAAAACATTCAAATTTGCTGAAATTTTCATTCTTGAACTTTCAGAACAACCTCTTGCAACTGATTTTTGGTTGTTTAGCAATAACGAAAAATGGCCCAGTGCATATTTCTGTATAGCTCTTGATAAGGTGAAAGCTACAAGGAGGAACTGCAGTCAAATTCCATGTAAAGCAAATCACTTATTATTGCTCTGTTCTTTTTTCAGGAATCTCAATTACTGTAATTATCATTATTTCTGCTATAGGACTAATAATGCTGTATCTATAGCACTATACAAAATATTAACTCTTTTCCTTTCACCTGACTCCGTGTTTTTGTTTCAGAATATTTGTACTTTAGAATTACAGGTAAATATGCCTTTCTAGATCACTTAGTTATAAGCTTCTGCTTTTAACTCAATGTTTCATATTTTGAGTGAAACACAAAGAAGCCCAGCTGGCTTGCCCAAAAGCTGTGCATGTACTCAGCAGTACCACTCAAATTAGAAGTCCAGGAGTCAATGTTTACAGGAGAACAAATGTGTCAGAAATTAGCATAGAAAATAATATTTTATAATATTCTTTAAGATCAGGTCACCCACAAAAGCTTGAAAATCTACATTTATAATTGAAAATTCATCTCTGTGATACTGCACACGATGTCCATTATATCACATTGCAGCATAAAAAGACCAACATCTAAAGCATACAGCCTCTCTAAATAGACACAGTTCCCAGCTGTGATTTCTTAGTTCTTGTTAGCCTAAATCTCACTTCTGAGCCTGCTTTCTTCTCCCAGAATCCTATATTTTGGTCACTCTGTGCATGCAAGTCTTCTCTCTCTACTATCTCTGCTTTTTGGACTTCATCCTTTATCAGCTTCTGGGAGTCCACCAAATTCCCATCTGCCCCAAAACACATTGGTCTTGTACTCTCACAAACTTCTTTTTTGTCTTTCCATATTTCCCTTTCCAGCTCAGTCTTGACTTATACTGAATTTCAGGTTTGGGAAGCCATTATGGAGATCTGGAATCATTTTTACAATTTACTCAAGTGACTAAGACTTTCACACAACATTAACTAAAGCTCAGTTTTATTGCTAAAAGGTTAATTTTTCTTAATATTAGAGTGAATGGTCTTCTAAATGACCTCCGGGATCAAATTCAGGACCAACGAAAGTGGACAGAAACCCAGCTGAGGAGATCTGAGCAAGAGCAAGCCTACCATATAAATCAGTTTCTTAATGCAATGAAGGAGAGACTGGTAAGATGTTTTATGATCCTGGACTGATAAAATCAGTATCAATTAATAGATCTCCCAAGACTGATTACAAAAGAAACCCCCAAAGATTTTTATATTCCATAAACATTTCTAGAAATTTAAATTAAAAGAAAAATTCAAAACAAATAACAGCAAAACCTTTATGCCCCAGAACCATAACTCTGACAGTAAAATGACTGAAGAGGAGAAATGGACTGGTAATGCAATATAAAATCTTTCATCTCAATGTTGTCAATTCAAATTCAGCTCACAGTGGTACTGACCAGAAGTTTTCGTCTGATCACTGTTGAGTGCTCAATGTGCTTGGTGGCCTATGTCTCGTTTCCATTGACCATTTGTCATATCACCAAAACCACCACCACATTGCATCCTCAGACATGCTTATCAGAGAAACCAAGGACTGAATGGGCAAGGGCATTCAACCCAAGTGGTAGCTGACTGCCAGGGCTCAGACACATGGCTGGAGCAGAATGGAGAAGTTCATGCTGTACAGGCTGAACCTGTGCAATGAATAAACAGAGGACTGCAGCTGTCTCATACTTGCTACTTTAATGAGCAGTACAGTCAGGTGAAACATTTTAGAAAATTAAAAACATAAATTAAAGGTTGGCCACACCCACCATCGTCTTCTTTACCATTCCTGCCTCCCCATCCTCTTAGAAATAGCTAAGTGAAAAATGTCAGTGTTTAAATCTTCAAAATGTGTAGATAAAACAAAAAAAATTCCTTCGCCTGAAGCCTAGCAAAATATTTTCCATGAAGTATTCCTTTTAGGAGAGCCCCAGGAAGACAAGAGGTGAGGGAGAGGAAAGAGAATAAATAAAACTGAAGAATGCTGGGAGGATGAAAGAAGTGAGAACCTGAAAGGGATACAAACCGAGGAGACTATGAACAATAAGCAAAGAGGAGGAACAGATGCCAATAAGAGAAGTGATAGGAGTGATCGTAGAAGCCCTTGTAATGCAGTATCCAACAAATCAATATTTTCATTTTGTGTAATATCTGGGTTTGGTACAATCAAAATGACTGCCAAGATATACAAGAAACAAAGTCCTTCTATGAATTGGAATATTCACCTGAGAACAAATACATTAAGTTTTATATTAGCTATTCCTTCACCTGTGAGTACGGTGCCCCCCCACCATGGACTGAGTTATAGTTCATCCAGCCATAACAGAACTCTCCTACCAATGTTAACCTGCCCACAGTTCAAATTCCCAAAATTCACAGCCTGAAATGATACACTTTCACTTTGGGACCAGGCACTAAAGGTCTAGAGCCACTTATATTGTGTAAAGCACTGAAGCATTCTTCAGGGCTAGTGTTTAGCTTCAAGAAATCCCTGTTCTCAGGGTCAGGAAATGAAGATTTATTTTATTAGACTGCTTAAATCAAACTTCCAGCATAACATCCTTCCAGCTGCATTAGGGATTCTTTCTTTGCATCCCAAGAATAGTTCTGGAGAGAATATGGTATATTTATCAAACTTCTTCCTTTGATTCTTACAAACACAAGACTCAGAGGTCTCTAGAGCACATTTAAAATCACATGCGAGAGCTGTAGGTTGTATAACATTTGTCTAGACATAATTTCATAAACGTATTTCAGTTCAGAACCTCACAGTTTTCCAAATGTTAAATTTCATAGGAATAATAAAAATTGATATTTAAGTAATTCATTTTAAGTACAGTATAAAGCATAAAAAGTTTTTTGAGCCTTTTGATATACTACATTCTACTTCAGGTTTCACCATCAAATACATTATTATGATTCTCAAAAGCAGCTATGATTTTGGGTGTGTTGAAGGACATCGTCCTGTGGTCCAAACAAAATTCATATGAAAATGTCTTTGAATTTGAATCTTGAACAAAATCTATATATATATTTTAGAGATTTGTGTGTCTGTCTGTCTGCGAATCCGTTTGTTCAAGAACTCCTCTAAAATGGTAAGAGCTAGGACCACCAAATTTGGCATGCAGCTTCCTCTTATCCTAACTTAAACCAAGGTCAGGGTTTAAGAAAAAATGAGGAAGAACGGCTCTTGCGCAAGAGGAGGGTTTTGTGCAAAAAGGAGCATGTAGAAGCTCCTTTTTGCACACAAGCCTCTTGCACAAAAACAGACCCTAATTAATTATGCAAATGGAGTGCGGCAATATGCTAATCTGCACTTCATTTGCATAAGCTTTTGCACAAGAGAGATGCAATGTAGACATAGCCCAAGGGAGTGGCCAGCTGGGGACAGGACTTATCATCTTGCCTGCCACCAGCCCAAGTAAGTGTCTGGAAAACATTTGAGGGAACATTGTGTGGCACCACTCATAATCAGGCTATAAATATGTAGCCAACCATTCCATCCTATTGTCTAGACTCAGCAAATTTTAAACATAGGATACTATCGCTTATTCTTCACTCAGAAGCTGTATGAACTTGAACACAGAATACATGTTATAGGTTGGAGCTATTTAACACGTTCAGAACAGCAGTAGGTTATTCTGGGAAATGACTCACTTCATCAGCCACCTGTATACAATTTCAATATTTGTACATGCAAAGAGATTGTTTAAACCAACACGCTACACTCTGGTTAGGTTTCATCAACACTGCTTGGTTTGTAAACATTTTAATTTAGAGGCAAATCCTGCCACTGTTCCTGCTACCCTACAAGGCCCCTTAGCAGTGAAAGCATGCAGTTCTGCTGTGTAAGGCCTGGGGGTGCAGACCATAGTGTGACTCTGCTGTGATTCACAAGGATTTTCTGTGCTGCAGTGGGGCAGAGCAAGGTAGGGGTGGAGAAAGGCAGCAGCCACCAACTCCCTCCCTTCATGTCCCACAGGGACTAGCTGTACAATAGCCTTCAGAAGCTATTGCAGCCATTAGGCTCATATGTGGGAAAGAATTTCTCTCCATGCCCTGATTACAAATCTACTTTTGCTCTGGTCTGGCTATTCAGGCTGGGCCCTGGGCTCCGGATTTGCTCCTTAACATTTAGCAGTTTGGCTAGGAAGCTTTGTGTGAGATAAACACATTAATAGAGAACTGCACTGGAGCTTCCAATCAATTATTCTAAGGTGAAACAGACTAAAATACTGGTTCTTTAAAAATGCCCTACACCAGCATCCATTCCACCTTGTCTCAACCCTCTGGTGTAGGTGGGTGGTGGTGGGGAACTGGAGGATATCTTGTAAAGACACATTTATATAGTTAATAGTGTAAAGTCAAGAAGCCTTGTTTCACTCTTTCCAGTCAAGAGACAACTTTGTGGTGAGCAGTGTAATCCTCTGAGGCCCTCTCTACACTGATGGCAGGATGCACGAGTAAGGCTCTGATGGGGGGAGGGGGGGGAAGGCTCCTGCAGATCTCGATGGCAGGCAAAAGCTCCAACAGTGGAAGCTGCTAGAGTCTTTCCCATCCCAAAGCCTTTCCTTGCAGTGGGAAAAGGCTCCAGAAGCAGGGAGATACTGCACTGCAAAACCCAACAAGAGTACATGGCATGGGAGGCATTGCTTGGGGATTTAGCTATGTAGGGTTCTATTGAGTCTTTACTCACCTAAACAATGCCCTCACAGTGTACACCAGTGTGTGTACTTGATAGACTGCCATAAGTGTAGATATAGCCTTGTTCACGATGGAATTTATATGAAGTTCACATGCTATCTATTTAAAAGGAAACAGCAGAAAAGAAACTGGAAGAAAACATGCAACTCTCACTAAAGCTAGAGAGCACCAATAAATCACAGCAATATGAAATGGCGCTGAATCAGGCAAAAAATGATGAAAATAAACTGCATGCAAGAATTACTAGATTTGAAAGACAGATCTGGAGTGAGCTGGAGGAAATCCAGAATGAATATAGATCAGGTAAGAATGGTTTATTTGTTATATCTGTGCAGGACTGTATCTTGTTCCCTTAGAAAGTGCTTCTTAATCAAATGAGAACATACTTTTCTCAGTCCCATATAGTTGCCTTTTTTTCCAAATAGGTTTTCTCCTATGTCACTTCAAATAGACGTTACAATAGGCCACCAGCACCCATTACTCCAGTTTCCTTTTTCCATGGTGACATTGTCTTTTAGTACAGGGTGAACCTCTCTAGTCCAGCACTCTCTGGTACATCAATATCTGTGATCTGGCATGATTTTCGTTAGCCGGATGTCCATCATGGGTGTGGCTAAGTTTCCTGTAGTCCCATAAAGTTTGTTTAGCACTTCTAGTCCTAGCTCTCAGTCTTCTGTGCTGTTAGTTAGCCCTAATTTACCCCTAAATGTCTTCTAAGAGCCCAGTAAGCAGTTAGCCCTAATTTACCCCTAAATGTCTTCTAAGAGCCCAGTAAGCAGTGGAAGTGTTGATAATGCTGCTAGACAATATTGACTTCCTGTGGTTCAGCAAATTCTCTGGTTCGGCATAGGTCAGGTTCCCAGGATGCCAGACTAGAGAGAGTTAACCTGTGGCTTATTGCATGAGATCTAAACCTGCTTTCAAAATGCAGCATTTGGGTCTGCATCCAATGGTGAGAACCCTTTGTGCCATCATCAGGAGGCTGCAGCCTTTCCATTTGGACAGGAGCCCTTGCTATTGAGAACTTAGCTTGGTGCTGTGTGGCTGTGAGTATTTCCACCTAAAGTAACTGAGACCAAAGGCCTTTTGTAGTTTCAGCTTGTGACAATGAATGGCACAACACAAATCTGTGCACAGATAATTAAGCAGGCCAACACACAGATACCTCTTTAGTGTTCTATGATGAATGCTAGTGACATCTGCCAGTTCATTGGCAGACCAAATTCTAACCTAGAAAACCCTTCACGGATTTGCATGTGGCTGCCTCAGAGACCATCTTGTGGTCCACAACCTAGCAAGGCAGGATCTAGAAGGATGATGCAATTAGAAAAGTCTTGAATTTAAAAAAATGCAGGTGCTAGAGGACAAACTCCTCAGCAGAAAGTCCTTGGTTGCTGTGGACTTTGTGTCAGAGATCACCAGGCTAAGCGCAAACCCAGACATGTTCAGATCAAAATGCAAAACCCACCTTTTCTGTAAACTCTGCCCCAGTAACTGTTTCTTTCCCAACTAGCTGAGGGGAATGATAAGAAATAAGAAGAACAAGGAGAGAGAGTAGGCAGAAAGGCAAAAAGAGCACTTTCTTTCTAATATGCTGTCTCAATAGCTGCTATTAGTGCTTATACACTGCAGTGACAGGCACCTTGGAAATGTCTGAAATGTGAGAGAGATCTGTTTGGATTTTTTATAACTTTAAATACTCTTCAATTACTTGCTTAAATCATATCCAAAGAGGTGCACTGATCAAATGAACTCCACATTGTCACTTTTTTGCTTTTGAAATTGGTGTTTAATCTGGCATGTTTCCATGTCGGCACTTTATTCTCAAGAGCAAGATTAGCAGGAAACCATGGTTAAGATATTTCTTAGCAAGAAAATAAAAAAAATCTGTTCTGCCAAACTGAGCAAACATCAGAAAGGATTAGTTGGCAATTTGAGAGATCCTGTAATTTGCAAACTAGGATGGCTAAATCTGTTAGCTGTTCAAAATCTTCGAGTGTTTGGTTAACCACAGTATAAATAAACATTGTTCATAAATAAGCTGGGATGCTTTCAAGTTTGTCTGTTTCAGAAAAATACCTCTCAGCTCCAACCTCTTTCTTTAAATTTTTACTTAAGTACATATAAGGCCCCCATAAAAGCAGTATCTGAATTCCCCTTTATATTGTCTCAGAAATGTATGTACAATTTCCATCAAAACTATCTATCTTTTATTCTTATTGTTACCACATAATGTACTATAAAGTAGTGTCTACTTCAAGTGAAGACTAGCTCTCCTTCAGAATGATTCTCAAATTTTGACTTTCTTGGCATGGATTCCAATATTTAGCATCCAAGTGCTTGAAATTAAATACTTGTATGTATCCTGACGGGAACTATTGTCACTGTCTGAGGTTGCCACCTATTAACAGATGATAAACTGTCAGAAACAGACACCAATCTTAATGCAGTGGCATCTGTGATGGAGCACACCCCAGTCTCAAACTGGAGAGGTCTAATGAGCTTCTCTAGGTTCAATCCCTATCAAATAGACACATTCGCCCACTTTGTGCCAGTTGGAGAAAGCAAGCTGAAGCAGAGCTGCTCACAGGATGGGGTGGCAACCAGGAAGATTGGGGCCACACTTCCCGAAAAGCAGAAAGGAAAAAGCTGACAATTTTCTATTGCCCAATGACTTACCAAAACCCCAAAAGGTTTTAAGAAGGGGGAAAGACTCTGCCTATCATAGTGTTGATGGCTAAAACTATTAGGCCCCACACCAGCAACTGATAAGAGTGTGGGATGATTGCTGCCCAGTCACTCAGCTCTGTTGACTTCAGGAGGGGCTTCTGTGCCAAGTACCATGATCTCCGGACACACTATCAATTGCAGGAGCAGCTCAATACCATGGGGCATGTTAATGTGATTAGAGAATTTCATGGGTACAAAAGTCATGATTATAAACTTAAAAATCAGTTACTGGATAAACAATGGATTAGCCATGCTTTCTGCCGTGTCACGGCACAGCTGGACAAAAATAACTTAAAGAACAAGCAGGACTTCAATTTTTGTTACGTTTTTGGACAGCGTATTGAATTCAATTTTCACACCCAATAAATGTGATGCAAGTTCCGCTTCTATGTCTATAATTTTCGGAGCACTGCCAATATGTTTGGTGCAGCCCAAAACGCAGGAAGACATGATTCCAATACCATGGTGGTTGTCATTTCAAAGGCTCAAGTGCCTCCATGACATGCAATAAAACAGATTAGATCGTTAAAATAGCCTTAGCAAGTTTTAAGATTAAAAGGTAGCTATTTACTGGAGAGTTACATAAAAGCCTTTGACCATAAATTAACTAAATATACCTATTTTGTCTATCACCAGGATTTCAGTCTATTCATGAAGCTCTCAACTCACTCCAACAAATACAAGCAACAAAACTGAAACTAGAAAAAAAGAAATTCCAGAAAGACATTAAAAAGATACGATGCAAGATAACTGAACTTCAGGAAGACTGAAGCTTTTTTCAGCATTTGCAGTTGTTGTCTCAACATAACCAGACTGTTGGCTTAAACACTGAAACAATGAAAATCTCATGTCTCCAAAATATGTTATTCCTATGTTTAAATCATATTTTTATAGTAGAACCTTCATAATCTATTGCAACACTAAAGAAAATCAATTATGGTGATTTTTTTCTGTTTTAATACATTGAAATTAGGTGAGTATGACAAGAAAATATAGTTTAAGGACTTACAAATTTGAAAAGGATATTTCACAAAAAGTTAGCTCTTATTTAGGGATTTTTAGGATCCACTTGTCCATTTAACTCCCTGAAAGTCTTAAGCATAACAAGTTCACGTCTTGTCTAAATTATGCAGGTTCTACATTGGTACAATTTAAAATTAGGCTTACTACATTTTCCCAGTACTGCTCTATGCTCATACTTTCAGCTTACTAATATCAAGTGGCAACTGAAGGAAGCATAATAATCCTCATCTCAGTCTCTGGAATATAGCAGAACATTTACGGTAGCATAATTTTGGTTGGAAATAAAAAGAAGTTGAGTCATCCAATGCAGCTAAGGAAACTGGTGAACATGATAGGTCAAAGGCAAAATAGTGATAATTCTCACATTATCAGAAATATGGTATCTATTTCCAATCTGCTTTTCCAGTTCATGGAAAGAGGGTAATAGTAAGAACTAGGTTCCAGATTATTAAAATGGGTAAAATAGAATCTTAAACACATATTTATCTGCTTCAACTTTAACAAAGGACACAACCCAGAGATATGTTTACCTAGTAATTCAGGCTCCAGGATTCCAAGACACCAATACACACTAAATACCAGCCCCACTGATGTCAGAGACAATTCTGCAGGGTTGAGGGGAAAAATGATCACAATGCAATTGTGGTAGATACTATGATACGGTCATTACCTCTGGAACCAAAGCCTGCTCTCTCCAGCAAACCCAATGGGACAGAACTTGGATAATCCTAGTGGTGCTGGTTTTCCATGTTTGGCTAGGACAGCACACAGGGAAAATTTCCTCAGGCAGGGATTCTTTTAGCATAGTTGTGAATGGGTCTCAATATAGATAACAGGAGAATTCAATTCAGTAACAAATATACTTTTCTTGCTGCAAGAAAACCTTTCTTTTCTGTGGTATATTCAAAAAAGCTAGAATCACAACAGGAAATGGTGAAAGAACATAGTGACTGATGCCAAATGCGTTTCTTCTGTATTTCAATTTTGGTTTGACTCACCTTGAGCCTTGCAAATAGCACTCTTATGAGACATGTGTCTGCACTTGGCTCTGTTCATATCTTGGCAAATCTTTAAAATCACATCACTCTGTATGTCATGCATTTTCAGGGAACCACAGAAAAATCTAGAGCCACCTGCAATCCTAATATATTTCTACAGACTCTCATGCAGCTGTCTTCTGAACTCATCCTATAGGTTTCACATTATTCCCTACTTGTGATGCTGACACTGGTAGGAGCCATATTGTTACTGCATTAACGACAATGTTATGCTAAAAACAGGGCCACCACAAGATTTATTCCAAACCAGCAAAGTAGATCACAGATGTTTGAACAGCTCCAGAGCGTTCCACACAAAGCCTGTGGAAGACCATTCACGTTTGTAGATTGAGTGGGAAAAGTTTCACCCCACCCCCAATCCTCCTTTGTGCTGTAGCATGACAGCACATGTAATCTTGTCCAAAGCATTGATTTGCATTGTCTAACTGCTAGCTTGATACATAATTTAGAATTTAAATGTCATATGAATGTAATGTGCTATATGAGCTTCAGTATTGTTATTGCTGAATGGGCAGTCATTGTGCAAGACAACATGTTCACAAGCTTCTAGCCCTCTTTTTTTCCTCTTTGCCTCTAACCAAAGGTTCCCATCTGTTCACAGCTTCTCCTCGTTAATTAGCTTTGTGGAACGCACATTGGTCTGGATAGATCACTGGGCAGGTAACAAAATTCAAGGCCCAATCTTGTCAGTTCACATCCTAGAAAAATGTAGGACTGGGCCTTACACAATTTCTTAAAAAAATGTGGGCTAAAACTATAGCATTAAGTTAAAACTTTACAGCATTAAACCAGAAGAGATTCCAGAGCTATAGCCAGCTCACAGTACTTTGGACGATTAGATGGCCATAACCCCATTTGCTAATAAGGTGGAGTTAGTTAAGTTTACTATTGTTTTTGCCATTCTAAACTGTTAGTATTTATAGTAAGCGGGTTCCTATCCCTCACAAATGCTTTACTTTCATTTAAATTATTACAGAATACATTATCTATTTATATATAAGATCAGTGTGCTGATCATGTTGTGTGATCAGTTTAATTTTGTGTGAAACAATGTTTGCATAAGAGAAACCCAGTTGGTAAAAGTATTATTGAGCAGAGGTATGCTTATTACATGCAAGTAGGAGATTCAGACAGATAGCCTATAAAGATTTTTTTTAACAAAAAAACCTCATTAACTGATTTTATTTCATGTATATATTAGAGAATTTAAGTATCATGAATGATATCCTAGTACCATTAAAGGCAATGGGAGTTTTGTATTCGACATCACCAGAGTCAGGATTTATGATATTTCTGCTTTTGAGGAAGGCGGTATGCACCGCTATCTGGTGAACCTGTTTTGTTGGATGAGTGGACTTTTTTTATTCCCATCTCTACCACTGTTCTTGGCCAAGTCACTGCATCACGCTGTATCAATTTCCCCATCTGTAAAATGAGGGTTCAGCTTGCCAGTATTTGTAGAGTTCTGTGAGATCTACAGATGAAAAGTGTTAAAACCTGTCCAACCTTTACAAACCCAGAATTCTTTTGCTCAGGACACAAGAGGCACTTTGCATACCCTAATATCTGAAGGATGTACATTTCCTTTGTCTTCTATTTCTTGGATTTCATTAATTTAGATTAGAGGCTTCCCTTAATAGTTTGCACATCATTTTTACCTCTCACACCTAACTTCAACATATATAATAAATTACTTTGTTGATAAAATTAATGTATTAGCAATATCAACTAATAGTTTCTTCTAATTCAAAGAAGATAGCATGGGTATTTTGCAAGTAACTTTCGTCATCTGATAAAATGCTAAGCACCATAGCACATTTTGCATTATTTTAATGCATGAACATTTTTGATAGTCATATGACTTATTTGGAATGCTGGTGCCGTCATGGTGGTCCCATGATATGAAGCAGACAATTGGTGAGATAGTATCTCTTATTGGACCAACTTCTGTTGATGAACAAAAAGCTTTTGAGCTATACTGAGCTCTTCCTTCAGGCATGGGAAAGTTACTCAATGTCACAGCTAAATACAAGGTGGAACATTGTTCTCTGGAGACCGTAGTTCTAGGTCTTATTACAACAATCTGTAATCCACTAACCCTCCTTGTCCTATGGCTGCAGAGGTGGTAATTGCCTACTTCATCTTGAATTATCTCTTGCAACATGTATTAATTCTACATGTCACCTGTTCCATCTTGTATTTAGCTGCGACATGGAGTACCTTGCCTAGAGCTAAACAATGCCGTATAGCACAAAAGCTTGTCTCTTTCACCAACAAAAGTTGGTCCAATAAGTTATTACTGAAGTTGCATAATTGATTGTTATTAGCCTTAATTTGACTGCATTCACTTTCCTGTTCCCCTACCCTGACATTAGACTATACATGGTCTTTAGATTTACTGACTGAGAGAAGGTCTAACGTTCAACTCAGAATTGCTTCTCTGGATGTTTGCCTGTAATGTGATAAAACAGGAAGGAAGGGAAAGGCAGAACTAGTAGCTACAGGTAAAAAAAACCTGATAGTTGCAGCCTTTAAACACATTCCTGCATAACAATACCTTCCAAGTCAGCTCTGTTGATCCTCCCAATACAATTTGTAAGTGATGATTCTGAAAGCAAGCTGGATAAAGACAAAATAAGAAGGGTCCTGAAAGTGGGGGAAATAAGGCTGCAATGAGCCTTGGTATGGGGAACAAACACTGATTGGAAGAATGGAAGACCATGTCATGAGGGCACACGGGGGAAAGGGCAATGAAACGGAGGTGGCATACAGAAAGCTTGTGGAAGCGAAAAAAACCCGGAGAAATGTAAGGAATCCAGTAGGCCATAATGTCCTAGTTAGGGTAATTATTAAAATCATAAATCTACTAATGAAATCATCTTGTAGGATTATTGCTAAAATGACAACTGATATGAACCATAAAGGCATGGAACTTACAACACTGTTTAAAAAAAATCAAAGGAGAAGACAGAAACAGGATGGTGACTAGTAATAGTATAACACTAACACTGCATGATTTATGTAAACAAGTTTAAGAGTTGGATCCCTAGTCAGTCCCTGTGGACTTCAGAGGGATAGTGGGACCATAGAGAGAAGCAATTTCTGTTTTTCCCCAGGAGTCACATATCTGACCAATCACCTTAAGAAAAACGTTTTACATGGAAGTTTGTGGGAGAAGGTAATAGAAGATCCTCGCCATTTCTCCCTTGAGTAAGTTAAGTGCAACATGCTACTTAACCCGTTCAAACTTGAATATTAGCAATATATACATGCAGTATACAATAAATTCCTAATTGTTTTCAACAAAACACTCAGACTAGATTCATTGCATTTTTAATTACATGTAAGTACATGACAGAATTGCATCATGTGTCAAGAATAGTTATCATGATTAATCCAAATGAGAAGTCAACAGCAGGAGTACCAAAAAAATAATAAATACAAATTGCCATACATATTTATAAATATAAACCATGGACCAGATCATTGTGCAAAATCTCAGTGTTACTTATTGATATTTTCCTTTCCAGAGTATACTGTGGAAATCTGGTTCTCAACACTGCAATTGGTTAGGTTGCAGACAATTTTTTTTTAAATTCCCACCTCTACAGATGGAGTTGCAGATATATTAGAGTCCCAAATGTAATATAATGAACATTATAGAAAGCTTAGATTTTTGCGAGTTACAACAGTCAGGAATAACTTAAATGTGAATTTGCATACTCTTGATGATTTAAGGCTTGGTTTCATAAAGTAGGAACTTGTTCTACTGTACACTATTGCAAGTGTAAAATAACAATCACTGCCCATGTGAAGAGCAGGAACATTGCTGTAAACTCCAACAGAGGGGAAAAAAGGAGGGACTTTCTGTTGCAGCAGCACAACATATATTTATCAGTGAGGAAAAATACAAGTTAAATGAAATGAGTTTTGTCTAAAAGGAAAATGATGGCAGTGGCCATCTGAAAAAAAATTAAAGCAATTTGCTTTTGTCTAACAAAAAACGATTTTCACTTAAACAGATATGCCGGAGGGTGATGTGAATTAAGTTTCATCAATTTCTTCCGGTTGGCTACTGAAAGAAATCCATGCTAGGCAGATGCTGATAATTTCTTGTCTAGTTCCAGAGCTCTAGTATCTCCATTAACTTTGGCATTTGCTACAAGTGCCTGTGGGAAAAATTAAAGAAAAAAAACCTGGTTATTTATGATATCCAGATATTTAAATCTCTCCTATTCCGCTTCCGTAAAAACCTAAGCCACCAAAATATCTAGAGATAAATGGGATATTTCAGTTTTATGCAACAGTTTACGTAATACCTTAAGAACGAAATTGCAACCACAGTAATGAAAGACTGAGGCTGAGATTCTCTTTTCCAACCAGCATTGATAAAAATCAATGATTTAAAAAAAATTAAGAATCTGGTTTTGATTTCAATTGGATTTTTAATTTTTTTTAAATCATCAGTAAAATACTAAATTTCTGTCACTTAAAAATAACAGTTGAAATTAAAAAACGTATAATAAACATGCTACCCCTACTCTTGCAATCTCATAAAATCAATTAATAGCTCTAGTGTGTGTCCAGCCTAATTACCAGCTCTTGCTTCTAAAATGGTCTGGGTTTTCAATTTGTTTCTCAGCAGACTAACATGTGCAAAGACAAACATTGGCTGGACAGGATTGTTTTTTATCTATGCACATGTGGGCCAAACACAGCAGAATTAGTTAAATCATTGCCTAAAGATAGAGACACAATATGTAAGAAAGGATAGACACAGCACAGAAAGAAACAGTGGAATGGATTGGAAAGCAAAAGGGAAGATATTCAGTGCACACACAGCTTCCTATATTCCCCTACACTTTTGCCACAGAAAAACTGTCATAGCTTCTGGGTGTAAACAGACCCTATACATAATACATACTTAGTTTGGAACATCATGGTCACAGACCATAATGATGATATCATAAGTCTATTCCCTATTTTATGTCAGTGTAACACAGCTTTCCCAAAAGAACCCCATCCTATACTTGTTTCTGATGGGGCTTACTAAAAGTAAAGTGCACACCCTAAAGCACAGTCGGTCGTAGCTTTCTTTGGTAACTTGGAATCAGATCTGCATCAAAATAATAGCGGGAATGGGAAATATGAAAGCTAGACATTTTAAAATCACACTACATTTAGTGTTTTGAGAACTTGTCAGAGTTAATAAAATTTGAAAATTTAAAAAAAAGTTTAAGAACAGTCATCAGCCAGGAGACTGCTGCAACTGCAAATCATTTATATGATTTAGTTTAATAAAATGTAAGTGCTACTATGTGTGTGTGACTTAGTTCTTACCATTCCTAATGTACTGTTGCTGCATCTGCAGCTTGACACAGGCAATGAGTATTATATGTACTACTTCCTAAAGTAATAAAAATCAAGTTATCTTAAAAAAAAACTACACAAAGTATACATTCTTAGATGTTATAAAATGCTGTTCTGAGTTGCAAATTAACATGTTTTAGTGATCAGATTTGCCCCGCTGTTTGAAGAAGTATCAATGGGAAACTTGATTTAAACAAATTATTTTTTAGTGATTTAAATTGTGATTTAAATCATTGATTTAAATTGCCTGGAGGCTAAATCGATCCACCCTGTTTCCAACTAAGTAGTTCACTGACAAGAGGGAAGATACTCAAAACAGAAGACACCTACTAGGTCATATGGCCTTTCAATATACTCCCTGCAGGACACTTACTGGTAGGGCTATCTTTATCTATGACACGGCCCACTTATACAACATTCTCAGAAAGTTTTTCCAGTCTGTCTAGGGTTTCCCATTCTGAATTTAATTCTGACACACCTATCTGAGGTCTTCGTATTATTCAAGAACTCACCAGTTACAGATATTCATAAATTCTACTTGGCACTTCTTCATTCCCTGTGGTCACTTAGCCAAATTCTACATTAAACTGATTTTTTCTATAAGGAAATGCCTCCTGAAACCTACACTAGATATTTTTATGACTCTTCTTTGAGCTCTTGCAGCCTCTTGCTAGAAACATTTCTCAGAATGGAGTACACTGAATCCACACCAGATTCATATCAAGAACTCTGTATAGCCAACTCTTTTTTATTATATGTCTTACAATGCCTGTCTACATAGGCAATTCAGATAAATTTTGCCCCCAAAAGGTTCTGAAAATTTTAATGAATTTTGGAGCAGAATTTCTGACACTTCCTTGAAATTCAGTTAGCAAATATGTTGCTTCTGATATTACAGTCAAAATGTAAGAGTTCAGTTCTTATTCTTATAAGAATAAACATACATGTGTTTATTCTTTACACTGTTTAGCTACATTCATCAGCAATTGTAATAATCTCCTCTCCCGCCTCATTCTGTTTTAACCTACACCTGCATCTGCTTTGGGGCTGACAATCTCAGAAGCATTTAAATACATTTTCAGATAAAATCTTCAAGTTTTTACTATAAGAGGTCAGTATTAAACAAGATGGAAATGAACAATTGGCCAGCAGCCTGTCTCAGTCACCATTAGTTAGGCTGACTTTGTCTGATAGTCACAGTGCATTGAGCAGCTTTGATTTGAAGCACTGGCTCCACACAATGCTAGAATAAGATTATGCTTTTGCTTCCCAAATCCTGGAAGGATTCCATAATAAACCCCATGGATATTTCTATTAATGGAGACTAGCATAGAAAGCTAGTCACCACGATTGCATTTGTGTATGTATATATGTATAAATATAGACAGATTCTTACATCTATTAATTCATAATCATCTTTGGCATATAAATGCCTTAGGAGGTACCAGCGTGCAACTGATACTATGGTTTCTGGATACGAAGGCTGATGATATACCACTCTTTCCAACATTCGACGAGTCTCCCTGGGAACAAAAATCACATTTAATACTGAGCAATCTCTACAAATGTGTTATATTTATACAAAATAAGAAAACTGTTAAACAGTGCTACATAGCAAGAGTCACAATTTGAAACTGTTGTGATGAAACCAAATTGTCCTCTTCACTAAAATTCATATGTGCAATCAAGTGTCTTGCAGCTGACGGCAACAGTTTATAACAGATATAAGGAACATAGATGATTCTACTTCACTTCTCCCAATTATGAGCCCAGCACAGCCCATTTTCAGAACAAACACAGAGATGTACAATTAGGTTTATTTCCACTTAGGGTAACAACTTCCCTGAGAATAATCCTTTTTTAGTACACCATGAAAGTAAACTCTTCTGCTGCAAACAGTAATGCAAATATTTATTTCAACATTAGTGAAATTTACATGCTTGTTACACTAGCATGTTGTATATCATGCTGCCAATAAACTCAATACTGTAGACTTCAGATAATCCGGAACCTTTGGGACCTAGGTGGTGCCAGATTATCAGATATGCTGGACTATCAGGAGGTACTATAAACTGTTTTTTTTTAATATATATATATATATATACATATACATATACATATACACACACACACACACACACACACACAATATATACTGTATATAAAGTGTTTTTAACCCTTTTTATTGTAGTACAAGCACTGTCCAGCATCACACAATGCAAATGGCAGAGTGACTCGGTCCCGTCTCGGTTTCGCTCAGTTCAGCTGCTATCGCTGCTGCCTTGTGACTTGTTTTTTGCCAAAGCTCACTCACTAAGCTAATGTCATTTTGATGCCGGACTATCGGGAGTGCCATACAATTGGATGCTGGACTATTGGAGTTTTACTGTAATTGGTCAGCAGTACCCTCTTGAAATCCTAAAAGGCATTTGCCCTTGTTTAATGATTATATTATAAACCTTTAAGTTATCACAGATGCTTTTAAGGAAACAGTAACTAGAATACCAGTCTTGAGACTAGCAAAAAGGTTTTTAGTAAAGTGTATTTGTACAACCAGTGTGTATTCTCTCTCTCTCTCTCTCTCTCTCTCACACACACACACACGTACGTATTCCTACTGTAAAACAACTGTTCAATAGCCTGCAGCAGCAATGTACAGTTTATAGCAAGTGAAAAGTTCAAGTGACATCCAATGGGGAATTCACGTAGGCAAAATACAATTATTCAGGTTGGTCAGTACACTGGTACAGGATGTACCTCCCATAACCAGGACTCCTTATATGGCAATATCTGTAGTCTGGTATGGACTACAGATGTTGCTTGACCACAAAGCCCAGCAAGAGGGAGGTCTGCTGGCAGGACAACAGCACCATAAGGGGCAATGGCAACTCTGCAGGGAGCCCAGAGTATGCGTGTGTGGGGAGGAGGGGAACACATAGCATGGTGGGGAGTTCTGACCCAGCGGCCAGAGCTCTAGCCTGGCCATGGCCATGGCCCTCCAGCCTCAACCAGGAAGCTACGACCCCAGCAGCAGCCAGGGAGCTCTGGCCCTTACCCTGGTCTGGCTGTGTTCTGGCTCCAATGGCCAGGGAACTTCATGCCCAGCCCCAGGGGCAGCCAGGGAACTCTGGCTCCATCCCTCCGCCCCAGCCGTGGAGCTTTGCCCTGGCTGCGTAGCCAAGTGCCTGCAGAGCTCTGACCATGGCTCTCTGGCTCCAGCAGCAATGGGGCCAGGGGGAGCCCTGTGGGGGCTGAGGCAGCAGCAGGGGCAGGCTAAAGCCCTAACCTGGTGTCAGCACAGCTATGAGGGAAGGGACCTTCCCCAATCCGGCAAATCTCCTCAGTCCCCTCGAGGGTGTCAGATCAGCGAGGTCCAATCTGTGCTAGCATTCCTATTTTTGCAAAGATGTGCCATAGAAAAAAAGGGGTCAGAGACTTGGTTGGAATCTCACTTGAGACCGGATGGAATTGCAGCATAATCTAGAAATGAGGTAATCTGGTTCTATCATCCTACTCAACCAGTTCTTACAAAAGTCTGAATTTAGTTTTACATATTTTTTTTTTAAACTTAACCAAAAGCTGTAGTTGTCTTTGACATTACAAAAGACTCCCAACTATAAACACTACTGCTTTGGTTCTCTGCTTTCAAACTAGATTTTCAGCTTTTAAAGTTTAACCATATTGTTTGTGTGGGGTACATTGTATTAGAGAACACATACCTGGCTCCCATTTTGCGATTGTACTGTAGCAGCGCTTGCAGAAGAACAGCCAGTGGGCAGAAGGAAAGTTTCAAGGCTTCAGTTGTTGCCTCCTGAACCAAGGATGGCCAATGATCATTTGAAATGTTAGCCTATTAGCAAGGTGACAGCAAGAAAACTTTAATAACTATGTTACTAGCCAAAATGTCTCATTGGGTGTAAGAATGTTTGTCTGCACACACACTATCTGCATATAATTAGCCTTTAATTCTGCAAGTCTGCTAACTTTTAAGCTTTCCTGTTTGTTAAATTAGATTGCTAAGTCTCAGGGTATAAGAAGACTGGAAAGACAGAACTGCATTATTTCAGCAATCCTACACATCCCCATAAAATTCAACTTTGCAGAGTTGTTTTAACAGAAAGTAAAACAGAATTACTTTGTTATATTAAGGATGAACAAAATGTATGCCTGTATACCCGATGAAAGCTTGCAAGGCTACACTGGAGAGATGAATTTATGCAAACTGGATATTCAGAAGTCCATAGAGTCAAAACAGAAAAATCTTAAATACTACTCTAAAGAGATTTCTTTTTTAATGAAACCACTATTCAGCAATTCATCTTTCCTGAATACACTGAATTAGATTACTGGAGAGATGGTAATATATTTGGTAAAAATTTTGCACAACAGAAAATATAGTAAAATATTGACGCTTATATAAGTGTACAGGTTTTCACTAGGGAAAACAACAAGAAACAGATTATGCAACACTAAGAAACTTCAATTATGCTACTAATATCTAAGTAAAATAATTAAAGACAACAAAATGTACCAAAATCTAGCTGCAAGAGTGGGCACAATTTAAGTGGGCGCAGCTATACTATAGATAAGGCTGACAGCAAGCTAACTTGTAATAAGCTGTCTTGTAAACTGCTCTGGTTATGCAAAAGAATGTGGGTAGTGAAAGATTTGTTAAAAAAGCAGATTTATATGCTTCAAAAAAATTTGACCAGCCAGGAAGACTGATCAGTATGAAATACACTACACAAAAAACAGACTCAATTATGTCAAACTTGAATCTTGTGCAAGATAGTCTGAATCATGTGAGAGGTGGCAATCACTACAGGCTGACATTCCCATATAGATACCCCTTTCTCCCTTAGGTATGTAGCTCTTGTACTCATTAGGAAGAGCTTTATTTCGTTTCCTATGCTGTGAGAACTTTTTCCACTATCAAAATTAATCAGTTGGTTGAACTATTTGGTGTAAAGAAAGCACGCTGTTTCTTGTTTTAAACATTCTGGGCATAAGAAAAAATGCCTTTGTTTTTATTTTTATGGTAAACCTTAACTAGTGTTTTCCCAACCTATTCTCATGAAGTGATGACCCACAATAAATTGCGGCATAAAAATAGCCATCACAAAAGAGAACATGCTTTCTCCTACAGCATAGTTGATCCAAAAAGTCTTGTACCTTTCAAGTTTTTAGGGAAATTTAGTACAGGTTGAACCTCTCATCTGACATCCTTGGGACATGACAGGTTCTGAACCAGAGAATTTTCCAGATCACAAGAGGTCAATATTGTCTAGCACCATTACCAACACTTCCACTGCTTACTGTTCTGTTAGAGGACATTTAGAGGTAAATCAGAGCTAAATAAGAGCACAGAACACTAAGAGCTAGGACTGGTGGCTGTAAACAAACTTTATGGGACCATGGGAAACTTGACCGCACCCATGAAAAGTGGACATCCAGCTAACTAATCATGCCGGACCACAGATGTCTCCGGACCAGAGTTCCGGACTAGAGAGGTTCAACCTGTACTACCAATGCTGAAAGAGGATAGTGTGCAATCTCTCGAAAAAGCATTTCAAAGCTGACAAATATTTTCTTTAAGGAACTTTTGTAATTGTTTTTATCTGAGCCTTTTAAGGGGAGAGGTTAGAGTTACTTTCCTTGGATTGCAAGCTCTTCAAGGAAAGACTATCTATAAATTTATACAGCAAATAGCACAACTGCACACCAAACCTGACTGAGGCCCCTAGGCAATAAAGATTAAAATAAATACTAAAACTGAATGAATGCAACTCATACAAATGTCGCACGTTCAATGACATGAAGAGTCTTGAAAGTGAAAGTTATATTACAGTCAATTTGGAAGACAAAATAATCTAGTATTAGAAAATAAAACTTAAAGGGAGAATTACTCTCTTTACAAGTTTATTGCTCTTAGTTGATTATTCCATATATTTTTCCTTTAGACACAAAATATTCCTGGAGAGAAGCCTAAGAACATAAAAACGGCCATACTGGATCAGAGTAAAGGTCCATCTAGCCCAGTATCCTGTCTGCTGACAATGGCCAATACCAGATGCCCCAGAGGGAGGGAACACCACCGGTAATCCTCATGTGATCCCTCCCCTGTCACACACCTCCAGAGAAACAGAGGCTAGGGACAACATTCCTACCCATCCTGGCTAATAGCCATTGATGGACCTAACCTTCATGAATCTATCTAGCTCTTTTTTGAACGCTGTTAAAGTTCTAGCCTTCACCGCATTCTCTGGAAAGGAGATCCACAGGTTGACTATGCGCTGAGTCAAGAAAAACTTCCTTTGGTTTATTTTAAACCTGCTGCCTATTAATTTCATTTGGTGAC
>JANRFK010004149.1:54259533-54291531 GCA_030068395.1 Apalone spinifera
TTTATTTTAAACCTGCTGCCTATTAATTTCATTTGGTGACCCCTAGTTATTTTACTGAGGAAATAAGTAAATAACCTTATTCACTTTTTCCTCACCTGACATGATTTTATAATCCTTTATCATATTCCCCCTTAGTCTCCTCTTTCCTAAAATGAAAAGTCCAAGTCTTTTTAATGTCTTCAAATGGGACCTGTCCCAAACCCCTTATCATTTTTGTTGCCCTTTTCAGAACCTTTTCCAATGCCAATATACTGTTTTTGAGATGAGGCGACCACATCTGTACGCAGTATTCAACATGTGGGTGTACCATGGTTTTATATAGAGGCAATAAGATATTTTCTATCTTATTCTCTATCCCCTTTTAAATGACTCCTAACATTCTATTTGCTTTTTTGACTGCTGCTGCACATTGAGTGGATGTTTTCAGAGAACTATCCACAATGACTCTAAGATCTTTCTTGAGTAGTTGTAGCCAAATTAGTCCCCATCATATTGTATATACAGTTGGGATTATTTTTTCCAATGTGCATTTCTTTACATTTATCCACATGAAATTTCATTTGCCATTTTGTTGCCCAATCACTTAGTTTGGTAAGATCTTTTTGAAACTCTTCAGAGTCTGCTTTCGTCTTAACTATCTTGAGCAGTTTGGTATCATCTGCAAATTCTGCCACCTCACTGTTTACCCCTTTCTCTAGATCATTTATAAATAAGTTGAACAGGATGGGTCCCAGGACAGACTCTTCGGGGACCCCACTAGTTACCTCTCTCTACTCGGAAAATTTACTATTTATTCCTACCCTTTGTTTCCTGTCTTGTAACCAGTTAGCAATCCATGAAAGGACCTTTCCTCTTATGCCATGACAAATTACTTTACTGAAGAGCCTTTGGTGAGGGATCTTGTGAAAAGCTTTCTGGAAATCTAAGGATGCTATATCCACTGGATCCCCCTGGTCCATATATTTGTTGACTCCCTCAAAGAACTCTAGCAGATTAGTAAGGCATGATTTCCCTTTATAGAAACCATGTTGCCTTTCCCCCAACAAATTATATTCATCCACGTGTCTGACAATTTTATTCTTTACTATAATTTCAACTAATTTGCCCTGTACTGACATTAGACTTACCGGTGTGTAATTGCCAAGATCACCTCTAGGTCCCTTTTTAAATATTGGCGTCACGTTAGCTATCTTCCAATCATTAGGTACAGAAACCGATTTAAAGGATAGGTTACAAACCACAGTTAATAATTCTGCAATTTCCCATTTGAGTTCTTTCAGGACTCCTGGGTGAATGCCATCTGGTCCCGGTGACTTGTTACTATTCAGTTTATCAAGTTGTTCCAAAAGTTTTTTCAATCAAATAGCTTTTACAAATTAGAGCATATTAGGTTTATTCCCAATCGTATTAGCATGAAATTAAAATACCATTTCTGCTAATTACTACGGGATAGTTCACAAAAGACTTCTAGTTTCCCACAGTTTACAGGAGGGCTTCATCTGGAAGATTACAATAGATAGATATAAAACAATGGCTTATATTGTAAATCAATTCATTTCATCATAATAGTTGTGGTTATCTTACCATGCAGATTTCCAGTGCAAGCAAAGCTAGCCTGAGCAAACTTGATAATTTCCCATTCCAGTTGCCGTGCTGGGATGCCAACTGTAGACTCTTTCTGTAACACATCTCTGCTGCGACCATCATTCTTTGAGACTGGTACACTTTTGCCAGCCACTGAAACAGAAAACCATTATGATTGGTAGTGCTTGTTAAAACAGATCATTTGGTATTTTTGACTCTGCAAATTTAATAAATTTACTTTCATTAGTAATAACATTAAGAAGAGGGGTGGGACACATATCAAAGAAAATATTCCCTTTTTAAAAAAAATATGTCGGCAACCTTAGCACCTGGGATTAAGATGTAGGCCCCTTTCCCTTCTGGAGCCACACCTTTCTGAGCTTTCAGCACACCTGTCTCTTGCCGTGGATCCTCTCAGGAGTCCACTTGCACTGGATCTCCAGGGCCTCCACACCCAGAGGGAATAATACAACCCTGAACTCTTGACTGGAGTGACTCTTGGCTAGTGTAAAGAAGGATTTACTGAGCATCTGTATCCAGCACTGGAAATTCTCCAGGCCTACTATATACAGTACTGAGGGCTGCTTTGTCCTCTCTGCCAGCAATAAGGGGAAAAAGAGCAGTCACAATGCTCTTGAACAAGAGAAAGAGCTACTCATCTGTGCAGAGCATGCAAATGGAAGAAAAAAAAGGGGCAGCACATGTCTGGTGTTTTGCACACTGTTCACAAATTGTCTTAGTGTTTTTTGGGAACCATTTAATTATGCCTAATAAGATGTTATAATACATTAGGCTCCAAGGTGAGTATGGGATGAGAATCGGCAAAAATTGACAACCTATTAAAGTTAACATAATTAACATATAAATTTTGCTTTTTCTGCCTTTTAATAGAGATCATTAGATAGTACTCCCATCTCACCATGTGTTAGTGTACAAAGAGGAGGAATGTTAAGTCAGAGTCTTAATCCACTGTAATAGGAAGAAAGGAAAAAAGAGTCCACTTACATGCCACACTGTTACTGAAGTGAAGCTGGACATGACAGTTTTATGAAGTTCCTCCAAGATGGCATCTGGAAGCTCTTTGTGTGACTGAAAAAGCTGTTTACACTGAACTTGTCTCAAAAGCAGGAAAAGATCTGGCTGGTCGGGGCAATTTTTTAAACCCTAAAAGTCCAAAAAGTTTTTAAATGAGTTAAATGCAAGAAATTAAATAGATTTTTAAAAAACAATTAGAACATTCTTTATTTCATATTGCATGGAAAGATAAGGAAGAATTTCCCATTGCCTGTGATCCACTTGCAGCAGACTACTGCTATACATTACTCTCTCTTTCTGCACATTATGAAAACTCCTGAAAGCAGTAGCACAAGGAGGGCTAGCTCAGTGGTTTGCACATTAGCCTGCTAAACCCAGGGTTGTGAGTTCAATTCTTGAAGGGGGCCATTTAGGGATCTGGGGGAAATCTGTCAGGGGATGGTACTTGGTCCTGCGGTGGGGACTGGACTTGATGATCTTTCAAGGTCCCTTCCAGCTCTATGAGACAGGTATATTTCCATATGTGAGTAAGGAACACTCATTGTTCCCAAGTCAACATCTTATATCTCCCTCATACTTACAAGTGGGGTTGAAAAGCAGATATCCAATGTGGAGGGAAAGAACAAGGAATAGGAATCTAATGAAGCTATAATACTAAGAAGCCAGAGGAGAGAAGGAGTCTCAAAGCTAGTATAGATGCATAGGATCATCACATGGCAGGAACTCGCCTTAAGCGTATCTCCAAGGATTTGTGAGGTCTCAGGGCAATGCCCCATATATTTTGTCTTGGGGGAACGAGATGCTAGTACACACACTTCCCCTTCTAGGAATGGATTTCAGAATAAAAGCATCCATCACATGGTTCTAATACATGCACTTTATCTTTACATTAGCAGTAAACTCCCAAAACATTACTTACAAACTGATTCTTCACTGTCCAGATCAGTTCACATTTTAGAGAACTAGTTCAATGTAGATTACTTTTTAAAGGGTATTTATTTGGAGCAAAAGATGTATTTAACTCTGAGAAGTAAGTGACTGCATATGCAACAGAATTTGTAATTATCAGAAACCTTCCAAACTACAGCAGAGTTTAATAGACAACAGTCTGGCAGATGCAATTTAATCTCTGGTGAATCTCTTGTATTTTGCTTTTCTTGCCTTCATAAAGAGGGAACATCGTAAACTTTCTGTTCTGCAATAGAGATCATTAGCCTCAGCAACTAAGAAATGGTCTTGCCTAGTTCAGAGAAGAAAAACAGCGAGGTATGTCCCTAATCATCACTCCTCAGATTCCTTCTGCAGATCTTTAGATGATTACAGCTTTCAAAGAAAGAGGACAAGAGTCAGTGGGCCTGACTCTTAGCTTCCTCCCACAGAAGAGTGTTATCCAATCTAAAAGCAAACTAACACTCTTGTTAACATATTCCTATATAAACTAGGGATGTTAAATTTTGATTAACTAATGAAACAGTCGATGGAAATCCCATCGACTATTTGATTAGTCGATAAGAACTACCACTGTCCACCTTTGAAATGTACAAGAGCCCCAACAGGGACTTTTAGTTCCCCACTGGCCCCAGGCTCCATGCAGCGCTTCCTCTTTGAAATGTTCCTCTTTTAAGCCGGCTCCCTCCAGGATCCCCCCCAACTTCCTCTTCCACCCTTTCTGCCTCTTTGTGATACAGGCAGCAAAGGGAGGTGGGAAGCAACTAGTTGACTAGTGTGTCAACTATCCGCTAAGCAAAAGCTTATTGGATAGTCGACTAGTTGCTTACATCTTTAATACAGACAGGTTAATGGATATGATGACTAAAGGAAAACTGACAAAAATTTCTTCTCTACGAAGGTGGAATGTTCACTTGCTAAAGGGCAATAGCCAACAGCATCTTAAAAGAGATTGGGACAGCTGGGGAGAAGGTGGTGTGTCACCTCAGCAACTGCCTTTGTACAAAAGCCACAGTGGCTAAAAAGTAGGTATTTATTTAGGAATATCTGGTGAATGGCTTATGTACTAAATCTAGGGACTGCTTTGCAAATACTTCTGCAAAGGTAGCAGCCTTCTTTCTCTTTCCATTATGCACACATGCCACTTCAACACAAATGCTCTATTAAGATATTTTCTGAATTTTTATCAATCTTTAGCAGTGCAAACACTTGTTATTATGCAGGTGATTCAATCTGGTGTAGTTTAAATGGTACGTATCACTTTGGATTGCAGTCAAGACTGAAAATTGAATATGAGCTGGGAAGTGAATAATCAATGGGACTCAGTACACAACAAGTCATTCATCCTACCATATAGGCAATTGCATTTCCCTTTGGAAATTTTGTAAGAATGTATTGTTCACTGACATAAGTGGGGAGGAATAAGAAGGACATGTAGATACACAGTGATAAAATCAGGTTGAAGTAGGCTTTTTGTGCTCCAAGTACTGATCATGGGTGGCTAGAGAACAATTTAAATGGCTAATAAATTTAATTTAAGTTATACAAATGATAGAGAACAATCTTTCTTTTTCTAAAAGGTGAAAAGTTGCTTTAGGCCAGGGCTACTCAACTTTGAAGCACCAGGAGCCACAATGATGCTCACAGCTCATGCCAAGGGCATATATGCAAATAGCATCTTTCACACTGACAGGCATGAATACAAAGATTAAGGCAAGACTACACAACACGCAGGCCCCATTTAATTCAGTTCTGCTGATATTAATAAAATGCAATATTTACCTGATTTCCACCCATATTGAGGTACTTTTAATGAGCAATGACAGTCCAGAAATTTAACTACAAAAACACATCAACAGAAGACCATTACATTGACTACTGTTTTGTTTTGGCTCCAAGCCACGTGGTAAGCCCCATGTAAACCCAAACTGCACCGTGGGCCACAAACAAATGGGCTGCGGGCTACATGTGGCTCATGGGCCACGTGTTGAGTAGCTGTACTTTAGGCTGTGCACTGCTGTAACAGACTGTTGCTTCTTTGCTGGTATTTACCATTGTATATATAATACATTGGAATCAGTGCTCCAAAGTAATGAACCAACAATGACAGTGTAGTAACCATACCTTTGTGCAGAGAGCCTCAGCTTCTGTAATTCTACCAGCCTCTTTTAACCCAGTAACAGCCTGACAAAGAGACCAGTCTTCAAGAGCCTGAATATACTTAGCAGAAAGGTCCTTTTCTTTAGCTGTAAATAAACATGCATTTAAGAATGTATTGCTCAACATATTCTAGTGCCCTACCACACATCAGGGTTTGAGTGCTGGCAACTAAGAGGATCTAGTGTGTCACGATGATAGGACAGACAAGCTAAGTGACAGTGTTCCCTGTTTTTTTATTTATATTATTGGGGGAGGGAGGAAGGGGGGGAGAAGAGACTTAAAAACAAAATAAAAACTATGCTGTTTTTGTAAGGTAGCTATCAACATGTGGGCTGATAAAATAATTGAAGCATATATTTTAGACGAGAATTTTTCAAAAAAAAAAAATCAAGTCAAATGTTGCTGACTTTGCCAGTTTAGTAAGGGAAATAGGAATTTAAAATCCCAATTCATCAGTTAACTGGTTAAATGTTAGGTTAGCCTGGGGTTGTTGCTGGCTGCTGATCATAATACTCAGATAGCCCTTCACCTGCAGCAGCCTGCGAACAGCGGGCTGCTCCCAGGCACTACTGAACTGTTACCTAGTAAGTAAGTATCACCAGGTAACTGGTTACCTGTCCAAATTCCTAAAGGAAAGCTACAGATAGCCTGCCTTTGTCCATTTTATCCAAGATTAAAAGCCTGTTTAGGAAAAAGTACATACTGTATCAATTTAAAAATCAGACCACTGTAGTTTATAGTATTGAAAACAAAATGTTTTCAAGTCAACACATTGAGTGTTAAGAGTTTGTAATTAACCTTAGTTCAGGTTCTGTATCCTTTGTTCATCTACCAAGGATACTAGTATTTCTGAAGTACTGTAGTGAGAATTTAATTGAGCAAGTTGAGTAATTATTAGCCTCTTTTCCATTTGTGAACTGTCCACAAAAGCTTGTGATTTTCTCAAAGGCATTAAGCTTGTAAACATTTGGTAAATAATTTTGAACAACTTTTCATCTATAAATAAAGCAGCTCATTGTGAGTGTTTGATATTGAAAATAAATTTAGTTGGCTAGTGCTTCTTGGACACAGTTTACATGATATTATTTTTGTCTCATGACTAGATAAACCTCATAAAACAGGGTTGGGCAGATACGGGCTTGCAAACCGTCCAGTCTGCCAGGGTTAGCCCCCCGCAGGCTGCCACCACTATATTTACCTGAGCCTCTGCAGGTTCAGGCGACTGCAGCTCCTGTTGCTGCAGACAATCATTCCTGGCCAGGGAGAACGTAAGAACTGGTGTCCTGGTCCATGCCGCTCCCCGCAGCTCCCATTGCCCAGGAATGCCAATTTGTGGCCAATAGGAGCTGCAACCACCTGTACCTGCAGAGGGGCAGGTAAATATAGTGGCAGTGGCTACAGGGTTACAAGAAGAAAACCCACAAACTTCTAAGAAGAAAATTTTTTAATAATAATTAAGTATGACAACTGAAGGGAGCTAACTTACTTTTAGCTGAAACTGTGGCCACAAGTGTCATTTCTAAGTCTGTTCTCTTAGGCTGTGTGTTGTTCAAACAGACAAGAGTATTTTCAGCATGGCAAGCACCCATTAATACTGCCCATGCAGCAGGATCATCTGAAAAAAAAAATTGCCATATATTCAATATTATCAGAATGCCAGTTACAGGACTCTTTAACTGACAGACAAGTTGACACCACAGAGGTTAAGGGTTTCATAAAAAATTATACAAGACAAAAACAGAATCAAGTAAAGAAACCAGTGGGCTCTCTTGCTTGAGTGAGGGGTTCAAGAATGTTAAGGAAAAAAACAACACTTAAATATCTATATTTGTTATTGGTACAATGTTCAGACCTAGTTCTGCTCTCAGAGGAAAGGGAGCTAAATGGGAGTTTCACCTGTATGTTAAGTGACAGACAAAGGCCTAATAATCAAATTGCATTTCATTCTAGTTTTACAAGTCCTGGGCTAAAAAAAATAAAACTTGACAATTAGAGTACTAATTAAAAAAAACACCACTGCATTTTCCTATACTAGTTAGTTTAACAGTATTATGTTAAGCAAAAGCATATTTTATGGAACTTTTGCAGAACTCGTCTGCTTTCATACAGATACCACACAGTGACTAGTACTTTTGTAAAGGTGACATATTTCCAAGTCTGATGGCTTGGTAATTTCTTTCATCTTAAGAACACAGCTCTTCATAAACACTAGTTTTGGACAGAGAATAGGGCGTCAGTACTATGTAGTACTGCAATCCAGAACAAAATAAATAACGGTGAAGTTAGGATCCCAAGACGACATGGGAGCATTAAGGAGAAAGCTTGTTAAGTCTTTAAGGAACATGAAATTTAAAATAATATTTTGCAGAGTATGATTAGCACTTAAAAATCCCTCCTGTTTAAAGATATAAAATGGTTTCATAAACATTAATGTAGCCAAACATCCGTGTGCAAAAATAGCAATTACCCCCACATTCCTTCTTCATGATAGAGTCACTGAGAAGATAAATAACCTACAGGTTGTTAACAACTCCAGTTTTGCAGAGCAGGGATGAGAATCCAAGCCAGATTCAACCATAGTGCAAATCTATGCATTAACCACAAGAATCTTTACTAAAAAGAAATGAAAGCACCCGGGCCACTGCTAACCACTCAACAGATTTCAAAGACCTGTTGCCTGCTCCACAAAATGTATTCCTGCTTTCTGCCTGCAATAGCAAGTCTAAAACATTGTGTGTGGTTTTGTCAAACTTCATGTTAACATCACTTTTTGCCAAATGACACATTAATTTTTCAAAATAATTTACTTAGAATAACTGGGGTAACTTAGGGAATGGTTTGGACAGTTACATTAAACTGGATATCATTACAAATTATGCACTATAGACAACAGTTCAGCATTGGTAAGGAAAGACCTTTTCTGCCCCTATTAGTTTCTTTGATAAATTTGCTGAAAGTAACGATCAGACATGCATGAACATATACCTAGTCATATCACTCTCATACCAAGTGCATTTCATTTAACAATGCATCTGTCTCCAGAGCACCACTGACCTTCCTATGAACAAATGTCATCTTTCCCTCCTTAGCTGTACTGAAGTGCTTGTCCGATGTAATCTTGTGAAAAGGGTATTTTTAAAATGATTTTAATGAAGCGGGATTGAAAGTTTCCACTATAGACTTTCATAAATGTAGATTAGTCATCAGACACATAAATGGGAAGTCCACAACTTAAATTAGGGATTTAACATCTTGTTCTACATAGGGATGTTAGATATTGTGTATTTTAGTAATCGTGTAACCACAACAAATATTTCCAGTTATACGGTTACTAAAATACTCCTGGGGACAGGACCAGCAGCCAGTGTGCTCCTGGCTCGATGGAGCCCCTTGCCACTTCTCTATCAGAGGCAGCAGCACAGGGTGGCAGGTGGTAGCCAGTCCGGAAAGGGGAGCCAGTTTAAAAAACAGCTCCCCATATAGACCAGTTCCCGCCTGCCACCCACAACTCCCACCTGCCGCTTTAAGTCAGCTCCCGCCTCCCCCACTCCCTCTGATACAGCCTAGGCTTATTGGATAATCATTTAAATGGCTATACACTAACATCCCTAGTTCAAGACCTGCACTTATCTGAGCTTTAAAACAGATTCAAATTAAAGTTTATTTAAAAAGTAATACTATATGCATTATTGATTACATGGAAAACTTTTAATGTTAAGTAGAAGAATTTTATCTAGGCCTTGGAGGAAAGGTTTAGCTATACATAAAATATTTTAAAATATTAGAAAGATGCAAAGTTCTAGAAGATCTTTTTTGAAGTAAATTCTCTATGTAGCTAAATATTAGATATATTTTATTCTACTTGAAAGTACCTGACTTTGAAGAGGAAATTTTAAAATTTACGTTTTAGTAAATGTACTGCTGAAGAGATGCTGAATTAAAAGCTTGAAATTCTGTGTCAAGCAGAAGACAGTAGCATTAAAAGTTTCACCTATTCTTAATTGTTTCAACCCTGACAAAGACTTTTAGAAGTGAAAAATTAGGTCAGTCTCTATCACCCAATATATCTTCAACATCTGCAAAGACCACCAATGACGGAATCATCTATTGTGCTAGGTTCAATAGGAACTCGATCATTTCACATAGCCCACCAAACACATTCATAAAAAAATTATTCACGATCCTTGCCAATAGGGGAAGCATTGAATAGTACTTTTCAAGTAGTTCTTTCTGTGTAGGTTAATTATTCAGATACAGAGAGGTTGCATATGCCTAACAGGAAATACAAACTGTTTGGGGACAAGGGAGAGAAAGCTATACAAGTAATTTTGCTCACTCCCTGCCCATGTTGTTTTAAGAAGTGAAATTGCATCCAGTTGCTTAATAGGATTTGTATTTCACTTTAAGCACAGTTACAGGAAAGAGGTAATGGCTTAATGTGCAGTTATATTCTGGAAAGTGATTACAATTATATTGCAGAGTTCCATTTTTCGTATCAATGGCTAACACACACACACATCTCAATTTACATATAGGATAGAGGTCCTGAAGATTCCACATTCCTTAGCTGCCAACTCTGCAAACTCCCGGAGATTGCAAAGTCAAGCTTTTATTTCTGTGACATGCATCACAACTACTGATAAATATTCCGGGGTCAGAACTTATAGTTTTATGGGTGAGTAAGCACAAAATAAGGCAGTCGTATATTGATGATGGACTTGTTAGAAAAGAAATACTTTATAGGATTTCAAGATCAGAAAAGACTATTGTGATCCCTCCTATACAACATAGGCCACAGAACTTCCTTCAAATAATTCCTAGAGCATCTCTCATGGAATCCAGTGCTTAAGAAATTTTGTGTACTAGCAGAGATATCACTGGTCTAAGAAAACCCTTTTAGATAAGGCTACATGTTAAATGTTTACAAGGGAGAAAAAGTTTCAAGAAGCTCCAGGGAATATAATATATTTTGTTTCGTTATGATGAAATTTTACATACTTAAACTCTGCACTTACAGTATTGTTTCCAAACATCACTCAGAGGTTATGGCAATATATTTCCTCCCCAATCCCTACAAAAACTTGTGAAGAAAAAAAGAGGTTACTCACCTTGTGCAGTAACTAGTGTTCTTTGAGATCAGTGTCCCTGTGGGTGCTCCACTGTAGGTATTTCGGCGCCCCTGCACTTATAGTTGGATCTTTTTTAGCAGCAGTACCCTGGGGGCTGACATGCATTCGCACTGCTGTCTCGCATTTTAACAAGTGTGCCAACATGCACGCGTTGTCAACCGTCCCTCAGTTCATCTCTACCACAGAGAGATGTTAAAACTCTGAAGCAGAGGAGGAGGGAGGATCGTGAAGCACCCATCAGAACACCCATTTCAAAGAACACCAGTTACTACACAAGGCGAGTAACCTCTTTTTCTTCTTTGAGGAGTGTCCCTGTGGATGCTTCACTGTAAATGACTATGGAGCAGTACCCTGAGAATTTGGAAGGAGGGGCTTCGGACATTTAGTGTGAGTGGCAGATAGCACTGCCAATCCAAATTGAGTGTGTTGTGAGGCATACATATCTAGGGCATAATGTTTTGTGAAGGTATATACTGAAGCCCATGTTGTGGCCTTACAAATGTCAGTGATAGGGACACTGTGAAGGAAAGCAGTAGAGGTAGCAACTGCTCTAGTAACATGAGCTCTTATTTGGTCTAGGAGTGGTACTTTGTTGATCAAGTAGCAAATCCTAATGCTGTTGAGTATCCATTTGGAGAGTCTTAGTTTGTTAACAGCTTGACTTTTGGAATGCTCTGCTATAGATAGAAACAGTCTAGGAGAATGTCTAAACTGTTTTGTTCTTTCTGGGTAGAAGGCTAATGCGCGACAGTCTAAGGAGTGGAGACAAGAGGCCCTGGCATCTGGATGAGGCATTTGGTACAACGCAAGTAAGTATATTGGTTTTTTAATATGGAATGGAGAAACCACTTTGGGGAGAAATTTTGGGTGAGACCTGTCCTTATAAAAAAAATAATGAATGGAGGGTCAGCCATGAGTGCAGCGATCTCACTAACTCTTCTTGCCACGGTGATGGCTATGAGGAAGGTAATCTTCACTGACAGATATAAAAGTGTACAAGTCACCACTGGTTCAAAGGGACATCTTGTCAACGTTGGTAGGATGAAGTTTAAGTCCCAGAAAGATGGTGTTTGCCTAAACAGAGGGAATACATTTTTGAGTCCTTTCAAGAACCTTTTTGTAGTCAGGTGAGCAAAGACTGTGTGTCCTACTATTTGGGAGTGCTCACTTGATATCATTGCCAAGTGAACTTTAATTGGGGTGTTTGAGAGGAGAGTGGGTAATCTTTTCTTTTCTTATCACCAGTTGGTCCTGAATTGGGTCTGCCACCTGGGAGGTTGCCAGGGATTGTGTTTGGTCCTAAGCTGATACGGTGCCTCTGCCGTATGCCGGTCCATACCATCTACCGGTACCGATTGGCCCAGTGCCAAAGAGGCCGCCGGTGCTGACAAGGGCACCGGTGCTGTCACAGTTACCAGTGCCGATAAGGCCACCAAGTGCTGCCAGTTACTGGTGCCAACGAGGCCACCGTTGTCAAGTATGTACCCGGTGCCAACAAGGCCCCCAGTGCCAACGAGGTCACCGAAGCTGAGGGCAGTAGATTCATCTGCACTGAGTGTCTGCCCTGTCTCGGTGCCAACTCCAATGCCGGGAAAGAGACGGGCAAGGAAGTGAGCTCAATCAGCTCCCTCGCGGCGTCGAAAGTCTCAGGGGTTGATGGCCTGACTATATGAAGGGCCCTTTCCTGGACCAGATTTCTTGGCTGTGCCGACCTCAACCAGTGCCTAGAGGGCCCAGGAGTGTCCAGATGTGAGTCTTCTCAATAGTGTCCCCTATGCCCCTGCTTCCCCAGAGATCTTCCCGTGTTGCCGTCTCTTTTTGGTCGCCCACCGATGCCAGTGCTATCCTGACCACTGGTGCCTGTTCCAACACCGGCTGTAGTGCAGATATCACAAGGAGCAGCTTGAGACGGGAATCATGTTCCCTTTTCGGGCAGGGCTTAAAACCTCTGCATATCCTGCAGAAGTCTGCGAAGTGGCCCTCGACCAGACACTTTAAACAAGAGTCATGGGGGTCCTTGCAGGGAATTGGTTTTGCACAAGTCGCGCAAGGATTGAATCCCTACGTACCTGGCATCCCCTCCCCCAAAGGGCAGAGTTAGTGATAAGAACAATAAGAAATGATCTAACTAATTGCTAACTATTTACACTTCAAACAACTAACTAACTATAGAGACAACTATGAACACGTTGGGAGAAATAAAACACTCCAGCTACCGTCACGAGTGGTAAGAGGGAACTGAAGGTGGGCCAGCAGGGATACTTATTCACCATTATGTTGGCACCACTTTAAGGGGCTCCCTGCTGGCCTGACGGATACCGCTGAGGAAAAAAGGCTCCAGAATCTGTGCATGTGGCATGCGCACACCTAATTCAAATGCACATGAGCAAGCACTCGAAGAACTTGAAGCTCTCTGAACATCACTGTATATTCTGAAATCCTAGAACAGCTCCACATTTTCAACACGTTTACTTCTGTCCCACACAAAACCAGAGCTCCCACTTCAGTTACTGTATTAAGGTTGCAAACTAAGGCATTCAAATTTAAGAAAATGCCAAAAATCAAGCAGATCTTGGCAATCTTAATTCAGCACCATTGTGCATATGCATTTTGAAAAGTAGTTAATTACATGGCATCCCTACCTCATTCAGCATAGCCAGTGGATGGGTGCTCACTTAATGAGCAGCTATCCAATGTTGTTTTCTCTTTATAGAGCAATGTGCGGCCCCATGCCACACACAGGCTTTTTTTTTTTTTAAACTGAAAAAACAAATTCCATTAAGTGGCACTGTATCAACAATCATGTTTCATCAGCATGGTCGGAACCTTAAAATGCATTGCAGAGACCACTGCCACTTAAGTTAACAGAGTAAAAAGTTGGCATCATCTGTAGACCAGCATGGGGGGTGGATGGGAGAGAGCACCTGACTGGGACACAAGTTTTGCCAGTGTGTTTCATAGATATTGCTAACAGCAGAGGAACGGTGCAATTCGGGAATTTTAGGTTCTATTCCAGACTTTGGAGGAGTGTGCTCCAGAGAACAAACTGTTCAGGGCTTGCCCCTTCTGCCTTGTTGCCCGTACCAATACTGTCTCCTCCTTATCCCCGTGTCTCCTTGTCTCAGTCTCATTATTCTTGCGTATTGAATCCCAGCTTCTCCTCTTCAGGGTAACCTTTCTACTTCCATACCTGGTCCCCTCTGCATTCAAATTAGATTGCTTCCTTCTCCAAGCTGCATAGGTATCAGCAGGAAGAAAGATCACAGGGGACACTTCCTGCTCACAGTTCCAATACTCAGACTGGAGCATTATTATAAGGAAAGTCCAGTTTTGTTCTTGTAGTCCTGAATTAAAGGTAGTATGGTAAATTGGGCTCTGTGGGGATGGTGCCTGCACTGTCTGGTCAGCATGAGAGTCATGATAATACTCCATATGGAACCTTTCTTGATTTTGGCAGCTAAAATGTTTTTCATCATTATGACCAAGTACAAACTAAGTTTATGTCCTATAATTTGGCTGAATGTGGGTAAGTTTTCACAAGGACGGCTAAAAGGCACATCCAGCACAGATCACTCCCCTGCCAGTTCTAAATCCTGCACTTTGAAGCACAAGGTGCTAAGTTTATTGAAAGAAAAGATTATCAGAATTTTATTTTAAATTGGAAAAATGTATTTTCTCCTAACCAGCTGAACTATTCCAGCTGAGTTTTTTCCAAAACAAAATTCTGCTTACAGGCTACATCATAGAAGAAATTTAACATTTTGGTATTTTGACTTCTGAGTGCCTGATTTCACAATCTCTGTATTAACTATGCATTTACTATAATAATGAAAATTGCCATTTCCTAACTAGACTGTAATACTAACCAACATGCATTATATTAACGGTGTTTGCAATCCTAACTCAAATTCATTAATATGACTTTCCTGGTATGCACAGGAAGTCATAATTCATTGAGTGTCTGAATTTTGAGACTGGTGTGTGAAACCACAATAACCTCCACCACCTATTTCTTCTCCTATTGGGAAATTAAATTTCCACTGTTGTCAGTGTGAGCCTCAAATTCAGCACTTACCTATCTTGATGTGTTTAAACAGTTTCTGGAAACCTAGTTCTATTTTTCTTAAATAATGGACTTGCCCTGGAATATTAATCGAAACCAGCCTAACAAATAGAATTTGAAAGTGAAAAAAACCACTCAGCATGACCGTGATAAAGTAATAATCACCTGGAAAAAGATGGACTGCCTTCTGAATATCCTTCAGTGCATTGTTTTTCTTGTCTTCAGCTGAATGACATCCCACCGCCAACTGATTTACTGCAGTATGTAGCAGGGCTTTCTATACATGAAGACCAGAAAACATTAGAATGCTTCAATATTATTTTATAAAAAAACAAAATATGATCACTTTAGGTTTATTTACTTAAGAATTCTGATATGAAAAACGAACCTCTCCGTGGTTTAAATCAAGTATATGAGCAACATTTCCTGCCACAGCTCCACCCTACAAGGTAAATATTGAACAGATTACATCACTATTGTTCAATGCAGAGGTTTAGCAAGAAATGTTGAAATAATAGGATCATACTTCTGATCTTGAACTTAATCAGAAATATACACTAATTTTACACACTCAGGTGTTTTTTTTCCAAGCTGATGAATAGTGCTGATAATTATTTTGTGGAAGCACTCACCGAAGAAAGATAGCTGTGCCTTCAACTTCTCAGAGATGCAATTGGGAATGCAATAATAATAGTTCTTGTATATCATTATACCAAAGCATATTAAAATCAGGTTAACAACTATTGAACTCTACTCAAATATAAATATACATTTTTTAACAATACATGATCAATGCAACTGACTTACTTTTGCATTTTGGGGTGTATACACAGGAACGAGTCGAGATAGAAGAGACCAAAGGGCGTGATCATCTGGGTTACTACAGAAGAGAGTAAGGGTATTCAGATTTGCATTTCCTATAAAGATGTACTTATGTGAATCTTGTTTGTCACATCTTGGTAGGCATCTATTTTCACATCTGCTATTGTAAATCAACCCTAACATTTGCAGTCTTCTTAAAAGAATTTATGCAGAGCTTCTATAGATAGTGACAAAGTGAATAGTCAAACAGTTATAGCTTACAAATACAATAAAAGATACATTAGGGAGAACGCAAACAACAGGGACATGTTATTAAAGATCAGAAACCTTCTCATGGGATCTGGGATAAGGGAACTTAAGAATCTGGAAAGAGAATAATAGCACAACTGTCTAAATGTCTAAATGTCTGAAACATTTAGAAATGATAATACAAGTTTGTCTAAATGTCTGAAACATTTAGAAATGATAATACAAGTTAGTGGTTATTAATGGACTAATCAAGAGCAACAGCTTGAAACTTAACCCAGACTCCATTTAAGTTAATCAAAAAATACATTTAGCTAATGGAATGAACTACCTAAGAAACCATTTAAGATTACACTAGATTAAACCTGAGGGATCTATGAATCCACTGCAGTGCAGACAGACAAACTTTCCCAGCTTTATCGGTAAGATTCTATTAAACAATCCCGAGACTTGACAATGAGCACACTGAATTTTGTGCACCACATGCTGGCCTTAACTATATTTATAAACAAGAACATTTTACACTGTAGTATATAGAGTAAAACAATTTGATCACATAAAAAGGTATCTTGCATCATTAAAAAATGCAGGAATAAAGGCAGCTCCTGCTATCTGACTTGATCTAAATGAATGACATTTGTTACTCTTAAGATACCATAATTTGTTTGTACAGATGCTGTAAAAGTGTAGCTATTTACTTAGTAAGTTTTGTCTCAACATTCACAAAGGTAATTTTGCACTGGAGGGTAGAAATTTAATTGCCATTAGTACACAAAAATGCAGACTACATACCTATGGATTGCTTTGGAAGCTTGCCTCTGCACTCCCACATTTCTACCTTGCAATGCATACACAGCAGCCGTAATAAGGCATCTCTCATAAACATTATCCTTCCTTTCTGTGTGCTTCAGTAATTCTTTAAGTGCTGCTGTTGCAAGTGTAACATCCTTTTTTACCAGACCTAGAGTGCACAGAGACTGCAGACTTTCTGTAGTAGGTTCCTTTAATAGAGAGCTGTAAATCCAATGGAAAACAGAATATTATGTAATATAATACTGACCTCAAGTATAGTTTGCAGGATTGTCTACTTCTACACATTATAGAATTTATAGAATTAAAGAAACAGCAATTTACTTACAATATTCACTCCAAGTTCTAAGTACTGTACCTTTTCTTCAGAGCAACAAAAAAAATTATCTTTGGCTAACAGGATGGTTCAATTCTTAATCCAGCAATAATAATGTGGTGCACTGAATTAACAGCATCTCATCAAGGGACTCTCAAACTCAATCCTAGATCAATATTCTCAAATCCTTCAGATAGGTTAAGTACAATGATTTATTTCCGTTTCAGCTTTTAAAGCTCACAACTATTGCTTGGCAAGAATCAGGCATGTTTACTTATCTTTGTTTAAAAAGAGTAGCCATAAAAAATGGAGACCTATTTCCTCAACCCTAGGCATCTACTTTCTCAGTAATTACTTACAATAAGCAATCTGATGGAGAAAAGGTTTGCTCCCCTCCCACTTTTTTGAGGGTATGGCAAGATGACATCTGATGTAAATAACTATTATGAAAACTTTGATTTTGGTTCCCTAGAATACAAAGGATCAGATTTTGGCCAGGCAAAGAATTCCTTCTTATATCAGATTTTGTTTCAGGTTGCTGTAGAATCCCTATATAATTTTCCAAGGTAATCTAAGTAAAATTAGATATGTCGAGTAATACAATCAGCACAGAACCAGCATTCAGCATGCAGGATATGTGCATTTCCCAGTTAAAAAAAGTAAAGAGGGAAGGGAATATTTACATGTCTGTCATTTTTAGTAGTCTGCCCTATACCATAAATACCAATATGACTATTACAACTCCATGCTATGGCAACAGGAATCAAGAGGGGAGAGAATTTGTAGTCCAGTCAGTAGAGTATTCCCGTTGTTGCACATACATAACTGTATACACTACACTTTCCATTAAGATGTTCAAGGAGACTAGAAAATTACAATGAAATATGTACATTAGCCACTGTTGGTTGAAACTTTAGTACCAATTCAGAGGAAAAATTGGAATATAGAATCAGAGCCCAACGGAGTAATGGCTTTTACTTAAATGTTTTCAAAATATTCTTTTTATAGAGGTGAAAAATATTTTAATTACATTGGTACTTAAATAAGTACAAAAGTAGTTATCTAGTAGTTTTACAGAAAGCTCTAAGTAGTAGTAATGCAGAAGCAGAACTGCTTTCCATGAAGATGTGAGAGAGCTATAGGGGAAAAAAATGATGCAAAAAAACCTAAAACATAAGAAATTGCAAAAATTCAAGATGGTCTGATATAAAAGAAAATTACTCATGTAGTATCATCTGATCAAATGAAAAGAAAACAAATAACTGTCAGACTGAGATGAAAATTCATCTATTTGGTGATCACATCCTAAAATTGGAAATAAATATGAATATAAAGGAGACGCTGTTTGGTGTAATTTAGCAATGGAATGTGAATAGGTTCCAAAACATATTGGTTCTATTGTCTTGTTTTATTACTGTTTATTTCACTGGTGGCCAAGAATTAAATATTCTATTTCTATGTTGTATTGTTAGTCAATGGAAGAAAAAACATCCTCCACCATCTTAACAAAATGTTGTGAAATGAAGATGAAAAAAATCACTTATTAAAAAAAGACAGCACAAAAGAATAGGTAAAACATTTAGACCTTTTCTTTCTTCTGACAAACACAAGATTAGCCTATAGATACCAAATGTGTCTAATTATGTCAAATTTTGTAGGCTTTTTGCGTTGCCATCAGTCCACTCTATGGGTATAAAACCCAACAATAAAATGTAAAGTCTTGACAGATTTTACTTTGTAATTTTACATGCTTTCAGCTAAAAAGGATGCGTTTTCAAGAGCATTTACAAGTTTTCTTTAATGGTAGTGACTAATGTTACGTAGGAAGCACTCATTGTTGAACTGTACGTTAAAAATAGAAAGAACAATGCCATGACTAACTAGAAATAACATTTTCCTACATCATGTTAATCATCAATTACTCAGGATTTAAAGCACCAGGTCACAGACCTCAATCAGTTCAATAACTTGAGAATTTGCTGGGAAGGTAGAGATGGTCAATATAGCCACGTTTTTGACACAGTACTCTTTGGTAAATAGGGAAAGTAATGTCAGCCTGTCTACTCAACACCTGCCATTAGGGTTTGAAATGATAGAGGCTAATTTCTCTCTGCCAACTGCCCACCCACAGGCAGGTAATTTAGTCAGAGTACTTAAAGACTTTAAAAAAACCAACCAAACAAAAAAACCCCTCACTTATAAAATGCAGAAGGAATACGGGAATGGTGATCTTTAAGTGAAATCTATAAATTAATGCCATGGCACTGAGTTGTGCTTAGAACAGTATACTTAGGAGGATTTTTAATTAAATTAAACGTTGATTAAGAAAAGTTACATTTTTTGTAGCTGAACATCACACAAACATGCTTTTCCAAGAATGGAAGTCTTTATACGCTCCAAAGAAAATTAAAATCTGAACTTGGAACTTATTTGCAAGCAATGTCACTGAAATAGGAAATTAAGTTTTGAACAATATTTTAGTTTAAATTTAAAACCCCCCACATTTTAGACACACACGACAATCTTTACATTTGTTGAGTACCTAAGTACTATTGGTAGACACATTACCACCTCTTAGATAAACTTAAAAGCTGCCTTCAGTGTCTGTACCTTATTACTCTGGGGCTAAAATAAGCAAGTCCAATACAAATTTCCAAAGTAAAGCACCTAACAGTACTTTCAACTTCTGACAATTTCTCTCTCATGTATACACAACAATCAACATACCATTTAAACAGCAATGTCTTTGCCGTATCCACTTTATTCTGTTTGTATTCAATTATTGCAAGGGCTGTCAAGATATGGGCTTTGTCTTGCTCAGATTCAGCAAGAGACAGGGCTCTCTCATACGCTGTGGATATTAAATTAAAACAGGAATGTTTAAAAAGCAACCAAGAGATTTAAAAGCATTCTGGAATGATAAGAGAAAGATACGTTTATGCACTTTTAGAGTTTTTAGCTACAAGGTTACACACATTTTTCCCCATAGGCTCCTTACACATTCAGTTTACAGGTTGGACACAAAGGAACAGAATTAAGATTGTACAATCACATGCAACTAAATCTGGCATTTCTTAACTTCTGAGTGTTTGACTTGGAAACCTAAATTTTCATATGTAATGAATGAAAAATTATTGAAAACAGATAAAGGAACAAGAGAACACATTCCTTTTCCACATAACGCTTCAAAATTTCCTCACCCCCAAACAGCAAAAACCCACCTTTTAAAGTTTAAGATATTCAGCATCAATGTGAAAGCTAAAATTTTCCTAGCCTCTCATACTGTACAGAGAGACAGTAAGCAAATATTGTTATTTCCACAGTGCCCTGCCTTGAAGATGTCAATTGATATGTAAAAGATATTTTTCTAGTACAACTGCAGTAGCTCATGGCACCTCAGTAGCAGTCTGATAATTATGGTGAATTTTATATGAAAGTGAAAATTCTCTGCCTTTTTTACACTCCATACTGTCCCAATGTGTGCATAAGCTGAGACAGAAGTTGGTTGATGAGATGTACCAAGTCAAAAGGGCTAAGTGTTCATCTAGAAAATGCCATATTCCTTAAGCATCTGGCCACTTTGTTTAAAGTAGGTATGGAAAAGGTTGACCGTGTAACCGGTTACATGTTGAGTGTTCAGCTTATCAGACTGCTTATTGGGCAACCAGTTGGATGGCCAATCACACCAGGCTGGAGCAACCCTGGACGAGTCCAGCCGGACATATGGGGCAAGCAGGCAGCACAGCACCTGAGATGGCTTCCATGGCCTGGTCATGCTGGGGCAGTCTGGGCAGTGAGGCAGGCTCCCAACTGTATTGGTTCACGCCGTGCTAGGCCCCTGACGTCAGATGCACCATGCTGGGCCAGCCTGGCAGGACCCTGGCCCCTCTGACATGGCTCGGGAGAGTGGGCAGGAACCCAGCCCCAGCTGCGGTCCACCCGCTTGCCAAAGGATAACTGGTTAACTGGTATAATTTTACCCATTTAACCAGTTAACTATTTTCATGATTATTTACATCTCTAGTTTACACCAACACTTACCTTTAATGCTGTCTTGTAAAAGCCCTTTCCTGAAATAAGCTAGTGCAACTCCTATGATGCCATCTAACTCTGTGAGAGGAGTGGACATATAAGCCTGGATGGCCTTGTCATACTGACCTATAGCACTTAAAAAAAAAAAAAAAAAAAATGAAGAGAGAGAAATATGTCCTAAATCAGCTCTGAACTGAAGCTTTAAGCAGGCACACATCATGATCTGTACAACCATGAGCTAAGATTCAATAATGCCATCTTTTAGAAGCCCAGTACATAAAAGGGGAGGATGCGCTGAATTTTGGATTAAAGAAATGTAGAACTATTACTACAGGTTGCACCTCTGAAAACCCATACACTCTGGTCCGGCAGTATCTGTGGTCCAGTAGGACCTTGGATGCTCCTGGACCAGAGACTCCTGGAGCCGAATAGCAAGAGGGCCAACAGGCCGGCCAGGGCAAGCAGGGCTGGAGAATTCCCACAGCTGTATGGGGGACAGGCACTGGAGAACCCAAGCAGCCTGCAGCAGAGCAGAGCTGGGGGCTGGGGAACCCCAGCCACCCACGACAGCATGGGGGCAGGAGCCATAGAAGCCCAGGTGCCGGTGGCAGCATGGAGTCAGGGGCCAGAGAAGCCCAGCTGTCCGTGGCAGCGCAAGGCTGGGGAAATCTGGCTGCTTATAGTGGCATGGGCCAGGGCCAGTGAACCCCAGTCGCCAAAGGCAGCCCGGGGCCGGGGCCAGGGCCAGCGGCAGTAGAGCAGGGGAGAGAGTAGAGGGGGCCAGAGGCAGGTGACCTGCTGGCTCCGGGCCTGCTGGCTCCGGGCCTATGGCTCCGGGCCTATGGCTCCGGCACCTTCCCTGGTCCAGCAAATTCTGAAGTTCAGGACTGGTCAGGTCCTAACCATGCCAGACCAGAGAGGTCCAACCTGTTCCTGCAAAAGCTTTATTCTACATGAATATGGACTAATTGTTCATGTTGATATTTGCAATCCCATTTCACTTACATGAAAGTTTCAAGTCCATGTTACAAAATACATTTACAAAATACATCAGAAATACATTTACAAAATAAATACAGCTCTAACAAGCTAACTATCTGACATTTGTTTCAACATGAACACGATAATATTAAAATCAATTAAACACATACAATCCAGGGAATTATATAATAGTGTGGTACAAAGATACTGCCTAATGATCATTATGGGGGAAGAGGAAGAATGAATCTGGCAGTCTTGCTATGAATAGGACTATCACAACAGAAATGCAACAGGACTATTTAATAAAATTAATTAATAATCATGGGAACTTTGTATAGTTACAAAAAGATTGCAACATTTTGAATTCTTTCTGGAAATGACCAAACTCACATACAACTCGGAATGAGGATATTAAAAGTATTGTGATGCTCAAAGTGAATCTCTTTAGTCTATCAAGATCCTCTTAGAAATTAAGTATCATAGGAAGACATGACTTCTAGAATAGGGGCAATGGTTCTATCACTCATGTTGAGGTCAGAGCTAGATATTTCCTGTATCAGAAACATTTGCTTCAAAAACATGCTCACCAGGACTTAAGCCACAATAAAAGAAGCAGTGTGAAACTGTCCTCCAATGCCAAGATTCTATCAATTCTATGCCCCTGAGATGGAATCAAAGGACTAGAAAGTATGCATGCTTCTGACTAAGGCAGACACCATAAAAAGTAGAATAATCTGTGCAATGGTGCTGCTCAGGAGAACTAGTTCAAGTCAATCAGCATGACCCCAAAGGTCAAAACAATAGCTACAGAGCACCGTTATCCCAGGAACACTAGCAACAAGATGCCAATCTATCAGGATTTCTCACTTAACTGCAGACTCCAAAATGGGCAACCTCCTGGAACTGTTACTAATCTCAACACAACAAATTTTTGCTTTAAAAAGTAGACACAAAATACAACACAGTAGAAACTGAATTATCTGCAACAAGAAAGAGAATAAACTCCAAGTCAGATGGCAGACAGAAAAACCAAGAAGAGAGTTTGAGCCACCTCCTGCAAACTATATAAGTAGAGACAAGCAATGCTAAATTAAACCTAAACTGTGGCATTATTATGGGTGCAGCTCAGAGATGTATACATTTTGCACCGTGTATGATAAAATGAAAGTTAAATATGAGTATTTTACTATCTGACAAAGTATGCACTAAATGAAAGATATGGCTATTCCTTTATCTGTGGTGGAATTACTCAAAGTAGTACTGTGATATTGCAAGAGGTAACAAAAAAACCCCAAACACTGCTTACCAGAGTGATCTACCATAATTTTGCATTGCTATGTTATACTTCTCTTTATCTTCAGAGTTCTTCAGCAATGAGACCGCCCTTGAAAGTGAACATAAAGAACAAGTAACTCACAAATATGCTCTCAGGTACACCCAAATGATTGTTATACTGTAAATGTTTATCAATAAAAAGTCTGGAAGTTTATGCCTTTAATTCTCTGAAAATGAAAGATTATTCAAGATTCAGTAAGATCAGAGAAACTAGTCAGTGTACACTGTAGAGTGTTGTTCTGTCTTTTAATAATAAAATAATTATAATAATCATATATATATCCAATGTCTGTGACTCTTAACGCTGAAATGCTGGCTGTTCCCCTTGGCTAGCTCTGTTGCCTCCCTGGCTATTCGCTCTGGGTGGCGCTGTTGCCTGAGTCACATCCTCAGGGGAGTGCGGGGCCCAAACGGCCGCTTGTGCCACTTGCTCCCCTGCGGCGGCCCGGCTGAGTGGCACAGAAGTCAGCCAAGCGCCATGGCAGGAGGTGAAGTGGGGTGGGGAGGTGAGGTACACACCCAGGGGGTGGGGCCTGGACTAGTGTGCATCCCTGATGGAGACAGAGGAGAGTGGAGAGAGAGTGAGAGGCAGGAGGGGGAGAAGAGAAAGAGAGAGACGGAGAGAGAGGCAGAAGGCAGAGAGAGCTGAGAGAGGGAGGGGGAGGCAGTAGGAGGAGGAGAAAGAGACCGGAGGCTCAGGAGAGAAGACCAACGTGGAGAAGAGACCTGAAAATCCCATCTTATGATGGGCTAATTGGCTAGTATTAAAATAATAATACCATTACAAATAAATTGCTATGTTCAGTGACTACTGCTGCATCCATGTTATCTGTCTTTTTGTGAAGAACCGTTTTTTCATGTTGTTCTAACAGTTTTCCTGCCATAGCGATAATTCAATGACATTTAGTTTCCAAAGTCATATTGAAAGATTCAATATACCGCCAGATTCTGTGGTAATTTCCACTTTTCTGAAGAATGAGTAAACTGCATGCTAAAGTCTAATGAATGACTCTCAGAAAGATAGTCTACCTTAGTTTTTTACATTCCAATTAGCCTTATCATCCCAGTGACGGGCTAGGAACAGATCAGACATCCAGTGTCTCCCTTTTAAATGGGATTAGTTAAAATACACTGAGGAAACTGACCAAACAGTGCTTATAGAAGGAACATGTGTCATCCTAAGTGCACATTTCATTTTTTAAAATCTATTCAGTGTATAGTTTACCTTTGATAAGCATCTGTTGCCTGCTTTCTCAGTTGCAGATATTCATTCAAATAACCCAGCATCATGAAAGCAGATGCATCATTTTGAATTCTTTCTGGAAGACCGGAAATGACCACACACACATAAACAATGAAAGAGCAGTGAAAAAACATCAGAGACGTGATGATATATATTACAGCAGGGTATATTTTTCAAAGCTATCAGATGCTCATTGAGGTCCTTGGAGAGTTACTTTAACAACCTTCACACAACAGATGAAAAAATATATCCATCAAAATCCACCCCATCTTCAAGTTAGTTCAAGAAAAAAATGTAATTCATATGGCATTAGTGTTATTGCCCATAAAAAACAAGTTCCATTTTACACAATAGTATGCATTTTAAATTTCTCCAACTGATTACAGAGAATATATATTTTTGGAAAATGACATCTGAAGATTTTCAGTTTTTTATAGACTTGAATATAAATTGAATACCACTATTTTAGCATCAGTTGTGTTGCTCTGAAGTCCTTTCTTTTAACATGAAATACTGACAAGTATCAACTTAAAACTTCAAGTGGGATGCTAGTACTGTAATTCTCCTTACAACAGAATATCAGCTTTGTCCAATACCTTCTATAAATGAACCACACTAAAAAATATTAGGATTCTATAGTTCAAGTCTCAAATGTCTATACTGTATGTAAATTTCACCTCAATATTAAGCTACAAAATTAGACATTCTTGTCAACAGCACAAGTTCAGTAGTCAAAATTAGTCAGTGGCATAATTCAAGGACAAATCAGACAAGGCCTTCATCCTACATTCCTTACTCATCTCTTCAGGGATATTCTCTCTTTAGTAAGGAGAGTCAGAAAGAACTTAATCTTACTGGAATAATTTCATTAGCATAAATTTAACAAAAATAAAGATATACAAACACAATACATTTCGGTTGTCTGCTTCAGGACTCAGAAGAGCCTCACCAACCACAATATTTCATAACCAGCTCAATTTTGGCAAAAGTGATTAAGAACTAGCTAAACCACATTCATGCTGAATATGCGTTTTAGTCAAACTTTTGACATATCAAATGAAGTCTTCTGACTTTTAAAGGTGCTACCTACCTGTGTATTTGCTCAAAACCACATGTGCTGCTGGAATAGCATTCATCTGAACAATGTTGTACCGATATAGCTCTGTTTCCCTGTTGGTTTTATCTTGCAGCGTTGAGCATACCCAATGAGCATAGCCTTTTGCTCCCTCAGTCTCAAAAACAAAACAAAACCACCAACACACAAGCAGGTGTCATTAACTGACAAACAATACACACAAAAATATCTTTCGGTTTTATAGTACACTAATCTTCAATGCAGGGTGTTTAGCTGCAACATCAGGTCAGCATTTTCTTTTACTACTTAATTGTGTTTTAGGTTATTGCAACTCCAGTTATAATTCATCTTTTGAATATAAATGTAACAAGTTTTATGCAGTCATAGCAGATTGTGAAAGGGACAGAAGTCATCACTTGTGTCTATTCTCTACTCTGGAGGCAAAAGATAATTTTCTACCCCTGGATAAAGGTTGCCTGTGGCAGGACATAAAGGTTTTTTTGAGGGGCTGGACTAAGACTGAGGAACAAACTTCTACAGGAACAAAAGACCAATGCTTTATTCCTAATGCAAGGAATACTTCTACTTGGTCTTCCCCAATCTTAATATGCAATGTACATATTAAACAATTCTCCCCTTGGAGAGAGGATGAGAGAACAATGAATCACATGACATAGAATCATAGAATACTAGGACTGGAAGGGACCTCGAGAGGTCATCGAGTCCAATCCCCTGCCCTCATGGCAGGACCAAATACTGTCTAGACCATCCCTGATTGACATTTATCTAACCTACTCTTAAATATCTCCAGAGATGGAGATTCCACAACCTCCCTGGGCAATTTATTCTAGTGTTTGACCACCTGACAGTTAGGAACTTTTTCCTAATGTCCAACCTAAACCTCCCTTGCTGAAGTTTAAGCCCATTGCTTCTTGTTCTATCCTCAGAGGCCAAGATGAACACATTTTCTGAACATATTAGTCCAATTCCTTAATTGCTACAGGAAGGTTCTCATATACTACAATGATGAGTGGTATAAAAAGCTACATCAAGTAAAATACAAAACATAAGAGGTAAAGAGAATCTGAAATAGGTCTCTAATCTATTGACTTATTTAATATAAACTTTTATCACATGCATTTGCTTAGTATGAAAAAGGCTAGTTGTTGGGAATCTTCAATGAGAGGTCTGTTCAAATACTTACATGCATACTGAGTTCAGTGGTGTGCCTAAAGAGATCCATAGTTTCATAGCTTCCTACAGCCTCTGCAATAAGAGCCTACAAATAAGTTTTAAAATGCTGCTTAATTTTGTTTTATAAGCAGATAACAGTTTCCTAATTATTCCTAATTATTCCTACTTAAAGCTCTGCTTGAGAGCCAAGAACATTACAAATTACCACAATAATCTCAAAATATAGGATTTTTTAAAAATAAACACACAGATTTTGGTAAAACCTTAATATACAACCATGTAATAGCTACTGCTACAATAATAAAAAATTGCTACTGAAGAGTGTGTAAACTTAGATGAAAGAATGGAACAGATTGCTCCACTTGAAATAGCTATAAAATGAGACAAAGAACTTTAACATTGCAAGTATTTTCTTTAGAGAGCACCTTGGGGGCCTGCAATAATGACCTAGATTTTGGGGGCACAGCAATAATATAAACCTTTATCATTTTTCCCAACAGTTCAGTTTCCATTATGGATGGTTAGAAGGGCAGCAAGGAAAGATTACAAAGGCCACCTCCATGGCACCCATAATCTTCTTTTCCTTTTCCCTCGTGGGATCTCAAGTGGCAACCATGATAGTGAAGTTGCTCTAAAAGCCAATTTTTCTCCCAAAGAATTTATTTAAGGGCCCCAAAATGCAATAGCTCATCCTCTTAGTGTCTGTCCACCAAATAGCTCTAATATGATATCCAATACCAATTGTGGTTTAATGATATCCACTTTTACAATTTTTTGAAGTCAGGCAGGATCCTAACACAGTCCTATCTGTAGGCCTTCTTATTTGCACTAATTCACTCATTTTGCTTTTGCACCTTCCCCTACCCCTTCTCCCGCTCCTCCCCTCCATCAATATTTATTATGACATCTTCTGACCTTCCCCTCGTTTTTATAGCCTAGCTCACAATTTGGATACATTTTTATATCCAAATACTACAATCACAACCACCTCCATGACTAACATGCATATGGCTATAGAGGCCTCTTTGCCATCTTTGCTCCTGTAAGATGGAACATGAAGACTTAAATTTATCTCTGAATACATAATACAGTGGTGGACAATTAATGTTCCATGTAGGAGAGCTACCACTAGTACAAGAACTTTGTTTTCTGACAAAGTTACTGAATAGTATACAAGCAAGTTTTTTTTTCTCTCCTGCTGTTCTTAGGAGCAGTACCAGTACCATTGACATTATTGAGGATATTTGTATGACCAAAGGGTGCATGATCTGGTCCATATCACTACTTCTATTTTAGCAGCATTATGGACTGACTTTTCCCAATTCAGATGGAAACTGAGAGATACCAGTGATACCAGCACTGAAAACAGGAGTTTATGAAAATAATCTATCAGTTAATTTTACTCTTCAAGGAGCAGCGTAGTAATATGCTATAAAAATTAGTTATGGAAAAAAAAACCCCTGAAAACAGATAATAAACTGAGGTTGATTCATGAACAAGAACACTTTGTGGAAACTTCAAGGAAACACACACCTCTACTGAAGCCCATGCTATGAAAGATATTGACATCTTACCTGTCCAATCCAGCACATTAAGTAAGATGGCTCAAGAGACTGAGCTACTTTGAAGGCCTCATGAGCTTGCTGAAAAAGCACATAAGACATCAGTTATGTTATGGTGCCCAGTGACTCAGTTTAAGCCAAAAATCTCCTGTTCTAGTTAATGAAATACAGAAACAACGATGTAACTCTTTACATGGGAAAAATAACCAAGTTACCACTAAAAATATCCAATGTGGCATATAGAACAGCAGTGCAATACTCATAGACCATTTCAGTACCACCTCACGCTTTAATAACAGGAACACACCACCTTCCTCCACAAATTCCCTCCTCCCATGTAATTAAAAGCTATATTTACTATGGGGGAGGGGCAGAAGTACATGCAATCTTTTAGTTGCTGCCACTGCTAGAAATACAAGTTTCTCCCTTCAAGAAAAAATGTAGGGGTCTTAGTCCTGAAGTACTCATTTTCCATATCTGCATCTTACATTAAACAATGTGTAATCTCAGCATTCCTGTATTTAAAAAAAAAAAATCAGATGCTGCTGGCTTTGCAACAAATTTTGAAAGCTTCTGAAACTACTAATTCATTTAAGAAATCACAATTTCTCAGTTTTTAATAAAAAAAAAGCAGTGATCTGTTTCAGTTGTGCAAGTAGGATTTTGACTGCTTCTTTCTATGCTCTGCTCCAGACAAATTTTCTCATACATGTGTCAATAAATTTTAATTTCATTTTAAAGCACTCTTATTATTCTGGTTTTCTCTGAGCAGAAACTACAATTGAATTTTTGGTAAGAAGACTCTATATATGTTGGATTGGTTTGCTGCAGCTTTTGTCCCTTATAATTTTGATTTCATTCAACTGTCTGAAAAACCAAACACGTGCTATTTAACAGGATTTATCCTAAATGAAATCACTTGCTTCAAAACAGTATTTAATAAACCTCAATTCAAGTATGTGATTTTGCCTGTAACTGCATAATGGTTATAGTACACAGGAGACTGAATTTTATAAATTGGCAATACTTCTACTTTTAAAAGGAAGGTGTACTTTGCTGTTAACAAGCATTCTAGAATTGCATTAAAGCAACACCTTTTCAAGAAGCCACCATTTGAGGAGAAATAATATTTACCTGAATGTTTTCAGTTGCTAAGTACAAAACACCCAAGTTGGTCCACGCAACAACATTCTACAGAAAATATTTAAATACAAAAATTAAAGCTAGTTAATTACTGTGTTCAAAAACAGCTCAATAAAAAAAAGACTCTTGAGTGCCTATCTGAAACAGACAGTAGCTCCTTGCAGCACTTACTATTTGTTCAGCTTGCACAGATTTGATGAATGAATGCTGAGCAAGAGCATAATTCCCAACACCTAAAAGACATGAGATTAATTTTGTAACAAAAGTAGCCAAGCTGCTTTCTAATTTAGCTGCACAGAATTTTAGAGATTTCACTTGAGACTTACCACTGCAACAGGCAACCACACCAAGCGCATTCCAATAGAGATGGTTTTTATTATCAAGCCTCACAGCTTTTTTGAGACACTGGAATGAAGAGAATTAACTGGGAGTTGTTATAGCACAAGGAATGTCATATTAGATTTTAACCAATTTTGTTTTGTTGCAGTTTTAGGTTACACAGAGGACAAAGTGATCCTGAAAATGATAGTCTATCAAAAACTACCATTGAAGATGGCATAAATATAGGCAATACCTGTAAAGATTTCTCTAACAGTTCGCTGATCTCATTCATGTCACTACCGGCTGCTGTTAGGTGCTGAGCTTGACGATAGTAGTTTATTCCAAGATCACACCATGTGTTAGGTAAGGACATCAGTTTTAATGCTCTGCCATAACACCTACAGAAGCATGAATCATAGAACTGTTTTATCTCCATTCCTACTATTAAAAAGTAAATCACTGAACAAGCAGCCTGCCTTCAGAGATGCTTTGAAGCAGAGGCAGATAAAAAGGGTCACTAACCAGTTACAGGTGTAGAAAACAGTGTCAGAGCCTTTATGCTAAGTTCAGACTAGTACTCGTTGGCAACCATTTTTAAGTTAGATTGCTCTTTGAAACTTTTCTGAGATTATGAATTCCAGGGGGGGGGGGGGAACCCTAAGAAAATTGATAGGAGGCAAAGGGAAGGATGTGACGGTCAAAGGAGGCATAATTCCTTTTTCAAAAAGTTCTGCAATTTATTCCATGCATATCACTTCCAAATATATATTCTGAATATATTTAGATTTAGCATTTGAAGTTTTTGTCTTGAATATTTAAGATTTTAGTGATATAGCAAATAATCTGATGATTGTTACCTTCCTCCCAAACTAAGGAGCTCGCTTTTCTTCAGCATTTGTTTGCTTACATTCTGACCGATAAGGGATCCCAGAACTTTAACATTCACTTTGGATGATGAAATAACATGCACAAGAGTACATGCATCTCCAAGTAGTTTCCAAAGGCAAGATACATCAGGACGATGCTTTGTCGCACTGCAAAATAATGTATTAAATTATTTAAGGTATCAGCCCCGTCCCTTCTTCATAAAACAAATTTATTCTGAAATTGAGCTGAAGTTTAAATGAACACACGTTGTTGAGTGACAAAGTTTGATACTGGTCTTTCAGTTCGTCCCCTACAAACAACATGTAAAAAAAATAAAATGACATACAATACACTTAGAACAAAATCAAGTTAAAACCTGTCACTTTCCATTTCTTCTGTAATCCATCATCTGAAGAAGTGGGTTGTGCTCACAAAAGCTCATGGTTAGTCTCTAAGGTGTTACAGAACCACTCGTCATTTTTTAAGCTTAACTAAAAGTGAACGTGTCTAGTCTTCTGTAGCAAATGACAAGGAAACACTAGGAAGGACCTAAACTTAGAGCTTACCCAGAACAGCTGGATTTCAATGTATATTTGGGTTGGTTTTAACCATTCAAGAGCATGGACTAAACTTCCGAAGGTCAGCCCAACTCTAGGCCAGAGAAACACTGAGACGATCTGGTGAAAAGGGTGCTTTGTGAACCTCAATCAAGCTGTCAAAACCATTCAGAGGAAAACTGACAGGTTAGCACAGAAGAGGCTCCCTTCTTCAGAGATCTGGATCTTTTTCTAGAAGGCTCCACAGGATTTGAATAAGCCTGGTAATGTTTAGAATTGAAAGGATTAAAAATGTTAAGCTTATTTGCAGGAATGTTTTGGGGCTAAGTACACGAATCCCAAGCAAGTGGAGCAACATCCTGGGACTGAGGGAATGGAGCAAGACATCAGTGTCACCTGCTGAAGAGCTTAAGTCTGTCAAAAGATCTTCAAAACAGTATTCTGAACTTTCCTGTGGAGGCAAGAACACTGGAGCAAGCCTCCTAGCTACAAAGCTATTGCAGTAAAACTCCATTGGTTCAGCATCTGATGGTCCGGCACTCCTGATGGTCCGGCACCATCAGGAACCCTGAAGT
>JANRFK010004149.1:54291631-54305933 GCA_030068395.1 Apalone spinifera
GGCACCCCCTGGGTCCTAAAGGTGCCGGATTATCGGAAGTTTACTGTATCATGAGAGCATGCCCCACTATCAAGAGAGGCCTGCAGGGAAGTTTTAGTTATAAAATGACACTCTGAAATGAGGACTTGAAATTGCTCCCTTGATTCTTGCAGATGTTCAATAAGATGATTGAACTTGGCAAAATATGATTTCAACAGTTGTTATATCAAGACCCAAACATTTGAAAAACAGCAGATGAATAGCTCTTCCAACTGGGAAGTTCTAAACTCTTAGACTCTTTGTCTTAAGGGGGGGGGGGGCATCTAGAATGAGCGTGCAAATGCCTGTTAACCATATCCACCATCAGGGATTTGGAGGTGGTGTTAATGTGGGCTCTTTTTTTTATTATTATTAATATTAGACCTTTTTAGTAATCGGTTCAGCTGAAATGGTTTACACTGTTTATTTGTGGGTTCGCCATTTTGTTTTGTTCAAAACAGGTGAGCCTTCATTTTGATTAATCTTCTTCCTCCTTGCTCAAGGGAAAGGCGGAAAAACAGGGAAAGAGCGGGAAAAGAACAGTTACTTAGCTCGTAACTGTGATTCTTCGAAATGTGTTGCTCATGTCCATTCCAATATAGGTGCACGTGCCATCGGAGACTTTTCCCTCAGCAGTATCCTTAGGGCCAGCATGGAGACCCCTGAAGTGGCACTGGTATATCAGCCCATATATACCCCCTGCTGGCCCCCTCACCCACTCTGTTCCTTCTTATCAGCATATTCCGGATAAAGGGCAGTGGGCGGGAATTTGGAATGGACATGAGCAACACATCTCGAAGAATCACAGTTACGAGGTAAGTAACCGTTCTTTCTTCTTCGAGTGATTGCTCATGTGCATTCCAATATAGGTGACTCCAAAGCAGAACCTAACTAGGCGGAGGGCCAGATGTTGAAACCAAGGAGGAGTTAAGGACCACCCTACTTAGGGCAGCATCCTCTCTGGACTGATGGGACAGCGTATAATGGTTGGCAAACGTGTGGATTGAGGACCATGTGGCAGCCCTACAGATGTCCAGGATGGGAACCTGCGCTGTGATAGCAGTGGAAGCTGCCACAGCTCTCGTGGACTGTGCTCTAAGGATGGGGGCTGAAATGCCTGCTGCTACAGAGTAGCACTCCCTAATATAGGCAGTTGGTTATCCATGAGGTGATCCGCTCAGTAGATACAGGTTGGCCTCTCATGCGTTCCGTGATGGCTACAAAAAGTTATGGTGATTTTCGGAATGGTTTAGTCCTGTCTAAATAAAAGGCTAGCATCCTACAGACATCTAACGTGTAAAGCTTGCTCTTTCTCCGATGCATGCGGTTTCGGGTAAAAAAAAAATGGTAGAAAAATATCCTGGGAAGTGTGGAATACAGAAACGACCTTTGGCAGAAAGGCTGGGTGAGGGCGGAGCCAAACCTTGTCCTTAAAAAAATACTGTGATGGGGGGGATCTGACGTCAGCGCCCTAAGCTCAGACACCCGCCTCGCGGATGTGATTGCCACTACGAGGGATACCTTATATGATAGGTGAAAGAAGGAGCACGTGGCTAGCGGTTCGAATGGGGGCCCCATAAGTTTGGATAGTACCGGGTTTAGGTCCCACTGGGGAACCGGTTGCCAGACATGAGGATAGAGTCTGTCCATTCCTTTGAGAAACCTGTTGACCATAGAGATGGCAAATAAAGTTTTCCCCCCTTCCCCTAGATGGAAGGCCGAAATGGCTGCTAGGTGGACCTTAACAGAAGAGGAAGAGAGATGCTGGAGCCTAAGTTCCAACACGTAATCCAGGATCAAGGGGACTGGTGCCCACCTCAGGTGTACCCCCTTCTGAGAAGCCCAACAGTAAAACCGCTTCCATTTAGCGAGGTACGTAGTTCTAGTGGAAGGTTTTCTGCTACCCAGAAGGACTTCTTGGACTCGCTGAGAGCACTGGAGCTCCTCTGCTGTTAACCATGGAGCTTCCCCGCTGTCAAGTGGAGGGACCATAGGTCTGGGTGGTGAAGTCTGCCCAAGTCCTGGGATATCAGGTCCGGATCTAGTGGGAGGGTTACAGGCCTCTTGCATGAGAGGTCGAGGAGGGTCGAAAACCAATGCTGTCTGGGCCATGCTGGGGCAATTAGAATTAATGATTCCCTGAACTCCCGCGCTTTCAACAGGACCCTGTGGACTAATGGGAAGGGCGGGAAGGCGTACAGTGGGCCTTGTGGCCAGCGGAGGAAGAGAGCATCCCCTAAGGACTCCTGTCCCATGAGGGAGCAGTAGTGGGGGCACTTCGTATTCTGCCCTGTGGTGAACAGATCCAGATGGGGAAACCCCCACACGCGAAAGATGGATTGGGCAACGTCCCAACACAGGGACCACTCATGGCTTGCAAATGATCTGCTCAATCAGTCTGCTAGGATGTTCTGTGAGCCCGGGAGATACGAGGCCATCGGGCGGATATCCGCCCCAATGCAGAGTTCCCATAGGCTGATCACCTCTGAGCACAGGCGAGATGAACGAACCCCGCACTGCTTGTTTATATAGGCCACTGCTGTCATGTTGTCTGACAGGATGAGGACCGTCTTGCCCCTCAGGTGAGGAAGGAAAACCACACAAGCCAGTTGGACCGCCCTGAGTTCCCTGACGTTGATACGCAGGGAGGTTTCACGGGGGACCACGTCCCTTGAGTGTGCAGCTCTCTCAACCCGTGTCCGACGCGTCTGTGACCAGTCGGATGGACGGGACTGACCTGACAAGAATGGGACCCCTGCGCAGACTTCCGCTCGATAGGTCCACAACTCCAGCGCAGAGGATAGGGGTGGAGACGGTTAACACTGTCCCAAGAGCGGACAGCCGGGTTGTGGACTCACGATAGCCACATCTGAAGCGAGCGCATGCGCAGTCTGGCATGTTGCACTACATAAGTTCAGGAGGCCATGAGGCCCAGTAGATGCATGCAAGCCTGGGCGATGGTCACTAGAAAGTTCTGGAGCAACCTGACCGCCAACTGTAGCATGAGAAAGCGGAAGCTGGGTAAAGAGGCTCTCTGAGACCGGGAATCCAGGGTCGCACCCACAAATTCTATTGTCTGGGTAGGAATTAAGTTGGATTTGTCCAGATTTAAAAGAAGACCCAGTTCTTGAAAAAGTTCGCGGACTATGGCGATGTGGTCTCTCACCTGAGTTTCCAACTGCCCTCGGAGGAGCCAATCTCCAAATAAGGGAACACTTGGACTTCCCTTTTTCTGAGCTCGGCGACCACCACCGCCATACATTTGGTGAAGACCTGGGAGGGTCGTAGAAATACCAAAGGGAAGGGCCGTGAATTGGTAGTGGTCCTGGCCCACAGTAAATCACAGAAACCTTCGGTGGAAAGGGGCGATTGAAACATGAAAATAAGCGTCTTTTAAATTGAGGGCAGCGTACCAGTCTCTGGGGGTTAGGGAAGGAATGATGGACTCCAGAGTCACCATTTTGAATTTTGTCTTGACAATGAAGAGGTTTAGAGCTCCGAGGTCCAGGATTGGGTGAAGGCCCCCTTTTGCTTTTGGGACCAGAAAGTAGCACGAATAAAAACCCTTTTTGAAATTCAAGGGGAACCCATTCTACCACCCCCAAGTTAAGAAGGTGATGAGCCTCCTCCTGTAACAGAGGCTCGTGAGAGGGGTCCCTGAAAAAGGACGGAGTATGGGGTTGGGAAGGAGGGGGCGAGTGGAAAGGGATTATATAACCCGTTTCCACGATCTCCAGAACCCATCGGTCCAATGTAACAGAGCGCCAGGCCTGGAGGAAACGGGATAAACGGTCCCGAAAGGGTAATGGGGAGACTGGTAAGGAGCCCTCAGGGGTCCCCTCAAAACCCCTATCGGGGCCCGGGGCCTTATTGGGGGGCCCTTGGTTAGAATCCAGGCTTGGGCGAGAGCGGTGCCTATTGTTCCTGCCATTATTACCCCTGCCCCTATGTTGGGTAAAGTTGGGAGGTGGGCCCTGTGGAGGTAGTCTAGGAACATTCCTGTTGGTATATGCCCGTCTCTGGGTGGCAGGTGTGTAAATCCAAGGACTTTAATGTGGCTCTCGTGTCCTTAAGGCCATGCAGCTGCTGGTCAGTTTACTCAGAGAAAACCGACGTGCCTTCGAAAGGGAGGTCCTGTAAGGTGTTTTGGACTTCCGGCAGCACTCTGGAGCCATGAACTGCGATGCAGAACCACTCCGGTGACCATGACTCATGAAGCCACATCAAGTGCTGCTTGTAACGCCGTTAGGGAAATTACTTTCCCCTCTTCTTGAAGGGCCTTATACGCCGCACGAGAGTCTCTGGGGAGCAGGTCCGTAAACTTGTCCATTGATGACCAGGTGTTGTAGGCGTATCAGGACAGAAGAACTTGTTGGTTGGCAATTCGGTATTGGATGCGCTCGGATGCGTAGACCTTTCTGCCCAGTAAGTCAGTCTTTTTAGCCTCCCTGTTCTTAGGAGTGGCTGCGGGCTGTCCCTGCCCTTCCCTCTGGTTGACTGCCTGAATTACAAAAGAACCCAGGGGAAGGTGGGAGAAGAGGTGTTCGTTACCCTCCTGTGGGACAAAATACCTCCGTTCCGCACATTTATCGGTCGGCAGGAGGGACACCGGGGTTTGCCACAAGGCTTCCGAAATCTTGGCTACCGTCTTGTTGATCGGTAACGCCACTCTGGAGGGAGTGTCTGCGTGCAAGATGTCGATGGTTGGGTCGAGTCCTCAGAGACCTTGTCCGCCTGGGCTCCCAGACTTTGGGCTAGGCAGCGGAGGTCTTGGTGGGCCCTGGCATCCTTGGAGGGTGCAGAGTTGGCCAGAGCCTCATCTGGGGAAGAGGACGATGACCCCTTTGCCATATTGCCCACAGGGGTGTCTATACAGCCTGGATTGTCTGAAGTGGCTACAGAGGGAGGGGGGAGAGGTTGGCTCACTGGAGCCATGCTCTCCCCTGGGCCTGGTGACAACTGGGGGGGACCAGCCCAAAGGAGTCACCGATGGAGGGACTTGTGGACCTGACATGACAGAAGCCAGTCTAGGAAGGTTCACATCCTGGCCCTGATGGTAGCCCAGAGGGTCCATAAAGGCCACTGCCCAGGTGGCTGGGGCAGCCACGTCTGCTGGACCATCAGTACAGGGACCAGCTGAGCCCACTGTTGTTGTTACCGATGTGGGGAAGTACAGTGCCGGGACTGGTGCCAGGAGCGGGAGCAGTGCCATGAACGGGATCGAGAGCCCCGTGAAGACCATGCAGACTCTGAATCGGAATTGGAGGAGTACTCAGAGGTGTACCATGGCGGTGCCGATGCCAATGTTGATTGTCCTGCGGCATGCCGAGATATGGCTTCCAGCTTGCTGCAGTGCTGGGGTGGAGGAGAAGGCATGGCCGACACAGGGTCCCTGACGGTAGGTGTTGTGGCACTGGGGGTCGGAAGCGGTGCTGGGAAAGTAACCCGCGTCGCATCCGGTGCCAGATCCGTTGCTGGTGCTGGTGCCAACGGCACCTGCATGATGTAGCCAGTGCCGGGAGAGGTGCCACATGTGCCACAAGGCTCTGCTGCACCTTGTGCACTATTTCGCCAGGCACCCTAGGAGGGAAGCGGTACCGAGCATCCCCATGCCGTCTTGAGGGTGCCAGAGTTGGCAGAAGGGAGGGAGAGGAGTCTATAAGGACCCTTGCTGCCTCCAACGCCTCCAGGTGGATGGGTCCGGGAGATCCTCTGAAGGACTCACATCCCTCCGGTAGGAAGAGTAATCACCCCATCTAGAAGGCCTGGGCTCTGGACTGGCTGGCGCTGCGTGCCCCACTGTAGAGCACACAGAGGACACATGCCTGGGTAAGGACCAACCCCTATTAGGCCTCCTGTTCCATATCAGTGCCAGCAACTGGGAGCAACGTCTGGCCTTGTGCAGTACTGGGGAGGCATGGTGTGCGGAGCTGTCACACACCAAGGCCAGGGCACTGTTGGAGCTCGGTGCCGAGTCCTGTGCCTGTGCCGGTGCCGGCCAGAGTGCCGCCTCCATCAGGAGCGCCTCGAGTCGCGACTCATGCTCTCGTTTGGTTACAAATCTTGCACACGTCTAATGTGCAATTCTCCCAGGCACTTCAAACATGATGAGCGTGGGTCACCATACGGCATAGACTTCTTGTAGAGCTTAAAGCCTTGCGGGCTGGGCATGCCCTGCTGTGGGTGCACAGCACGCCGTGGCGGGGTAAAAAAAAATCTACAAATGAAAGTCTTTAACTAAATTAACAGGTACTTAACAGATGATTGCTAACGAAAGAGAAGAACAGTGAAGAGAACGACTCGAAGATGAGCTGAGGGTTGTTCCAATGACCATCACGGCGGTAAGAAGGAAGTGAGTGGGTGAGGGGGCCAGCAGGGGTATATATGGGCCGATATACCGGCGCCACTCCACGGGGCTCCCTGCTGGCCCTAAGGACACTGCTGAGGGAAAAGTCTCTGACAGCGCATGCATGCTGCGCGCACACACCTATATTGGAATGCACATGAGCAATCACTCGAAGAAGTGTTGCTAGGCAACAGGAGTACATAACTAGAGTGCTCAGGGCTGTCTTCCTCCAGCCTGCGCACTGCCCAGGTGCAGTGAGTGCTGCTTAGACAACGGATCACTGGCTTGGAGTGTCAGTTGTTAGTAAGGTGGGATAACATCTTATTTACTGATTATTAGTCAAAGATTAAGCTTGGTTGATTCAGTCAAAAGTCTTCAATCATAATGTAGGATTTAAAATCAAAGACAATTTTAAGTCATAAATTTGAGAAATAAGAGCATGTTTCACCAACTAACGCAAGGTAAATCACCCTCAATTCTAGTCTGGAATACTGGAGCAGTGAAGACTGAAAGGACCATAGAAAAAGACTGGGAGAAAACACACACAAAGGGATTAAAAAAAAAAATCAAACAACCCCCACTTCCTGCTCCCAATTTTAGTAGTGATTATGTTTCCACATAGTTCTCTCCAGCCTCCCTCTGCATGGATGTCATTGATGCTCTTTAAATCAGTCTCTTCACACTACAACAAAAATAGATTTAAAACACAACCCTATCAATTGTTAAAATATTCTATTCTCTCTTTGTGATGTGAAAACAAAATGAATCATTCTTGCTATTTCATAAAAATATACAATTAAATTTAATGCTAGATTAGTTTACTATGCATTTATCCCAAATTTAATTAAGAAAACAGAATCTTAATTAAGACCACCATACTTGAACGTAAAGTACTAACCATGTAAAATATTCAAGTGCTTGTTCTATGTAATCTAGAACTTTCCCATCAAGGTAGTCTGCAAGTGCAGCTCGTGCCATCATGAGATAGCACTCACCCAGGCCTGAAAAGAAAATAGAACAGTTACTCTATCTTTGAGCAGCAGAGTGACTTACCGTTTCCTGTTAAGACTCAAAAATATCTACCATTTTGTCTGCTAGTGCCCAGTGAGTTCTGCTTGCTGGTCACAGTTATTTCTCCTCTCTATACAGTGCAAGCATTTCAATTTCAATCTTACACAAAGTTTACAATCCATCATTATTACCTTTGAGTGCAGGTACATATTCTTTTGACTTCTTTAAGATTTGTTGGTATTCTGCTATAGCATCTTTATATTTTCCTAGAATCTGCTCAATTGATGCAGCCTTGTAAATACTGTACAGAGATTCAGGATTCAGCTCACTGGCCTTTGTGAAGGATTTCAGTGCTGTGGTGTAGCCACCTCTGCTCAGGTATGCCTCACCTAGAGACTCCCAACAGTTGGAGTCCTTTGGATCTGCCCTTAGAGCTGCCTGCAAGCTGAACATATCAGAAAACATAATGAAGCAGATCATTAGTTAATTTAAAATACAAAATCTCTGTCTTACAGAAAGTGTATCCATTTTGACCGGAGACATAGATTAAAACAAGACATAAAAGATTATATAACTTAAGTTTCTCTTATGTAAAATTTCATCCTCCTATATAGCACATTATACAAAACAATAAGCTTCAAACTGTGGCTCAAAATCCTGTGGAGATGAAGTTTTATAAACTATCTCAATTAAATTTGATTTCTGACTACAGCTCTCAAGCATAAGTTTTTCTGTGAAAGAAGGACAAGAAAAAGAAAGTAAGGCAATTCCACTAATAGGGAGATTGCTTTTTTGTTATTTTACACTCTGACCAAAATAGATTTTAGAGCTGGGGTGGGCAATAAGCAGCCTGAAGGCCAGATGTGGTTCACCAGGGTTAGTACTCAGAAGATGCTTTATTCATGTAGGCCATTCATAGCTGCCATTGATCAAGAACAGTAAACCAGGACCAATGGGAATGAAGAGCAGCCATACCTATGGATGCTCAGGAAAATAAAGCATCTGGTGACCCTCCAGGAGCTAACCTGGCGAACCACATCTGGATCACAGACCTTAGAGAATAAACTATTTAACTTGCACTGGGTGATTAATGGCTAAACTCAAGTACTAGTTCACTTACTCAGCTACTGCTTGAGAGTGCTGACCAGCTCTCAGGTAGTAAAGTCCACGACGAAGCCAGGCCCACTTTGCTGTACCAGCACTTGCTCTTTCAGTTACTGCAGTCAAGATTGCCAGAGCAGTCTCCTAACAAAATCCAAAAGTATCAGATTGGATACATTATGTTACATTTATGTGTGTACACAATATAAACAGAACAAATCTTTGGGATTCCATCCATTTGACTAACAAAGTTACTACTAAAGTATTGGAGACCTGGGTCAGTTACTTTAACAAGGATGACAACAACAAAACCCTATAAATTTATCTAGGATCATTCTAATATCAGACAGTAGTTATGGACTATTGTCTAGGAACGAGCCATGTTTTAGCTGTGGTATTTCTTTCACAAAGGGAATAAGGAGACTGGCTTACATAAATGGATCTTAAATATTTGTATACCCCTCTTTAATCAGATCCCTTAAAGTAAGGCAAACACAAGACGGAGGACAGGGGAAAGAGATAGGAGTAGACCATTATAAAACATCCTATCAACTGACCGTACCACAACACAGAAGTTACTACAGAGGAAAGGAAGAATGATTTATCTCTTTCCTCCGTGGACTCTGCTAACCATCACTGCTTTTGAGTCTGTTTATGTCTGTTGGAGATGTACGTCAACTAAAACGTGGCTTCACTTCAAAAGTTCCACTGAAAATTCTAGCTGCTATAATATTAACAAATTCAATTTGTTTGCATCTCAGATGAGTCTTGTCTGATCAGAAGTGTTTAGAGCTGAAAACTGACCCTTAATTGTTTGGGGGTGGGAAAAAAGGGGGAGACCCATTAAAGATCTAAAAGACCAGATTAAACTTAAGCACAGGTTCAGAGTGAGTGTTTATTTTGTGACAGAAAAGATGGTGATGCTCTTGTACATTAGAAAATTGAACATTTAATGAGAACATTAAACTCAAATAACTCATGCCTTTTAAAGAAAGGCATTGCAGTTCACTGAAGTAAAATACAAATCTCTAATATTTTAAAGAGTTTATTTTTCAAACTTCTCCCTGTTAATTGTTTAATCTACTTCAAGTAGAACAGGCAGATAACTATGACATCTCTTGGGAGTTGGGAAACAAAAAATATTACCACCATTATTGAAAGATCATTATTTTCCCTACTACAAGCAGAAATATTAAAAATCATAGTAATTGGCCCTATGTCTGAGCTTTCAGACTTCTATATTGTTTTGGTAAAATTATTAACAGCAGCATTAAAAAAAATTGGCTACAGTAGTTAACACACGAAGGCCAAGAAGTTCATCTAAAATAAGTATTCTGAAGGAGGATGTTTTGGATTGTTTGACTAAGTTGTCTGTATGGCTGACATGAAGTTTTCATGAAAAACTTAAAAAACAACGAATAGTCTAATAGCACCTAAAGATTAACAAAACATGTTGTTGGTATCATGAGCTTTCGTTGGCACAACCCACTTCTTCAGATGACAGGAGTATTAGAAGTCCAGATCCAAAAAGGAGGCAGGAAAGGAGGAAAAAAAAAAAAAGAGAGAGAGACAGTGACTAGATCTTTCAAATAGTTACAACAGGCTAATAAGAACAAATAACCTACCAACCAACCAATGGAGATGCTAAGTCATAGGATGTGGAAGATAGTGTGTGAGCCAGCCCATGTCCTTGTTCATACCATTTGCATAAGAATTAAACTTGTAAATGAAGTTAAGTTCCAATCCTTCGCTGTATATTTGGCTTGTGGAATTTGCCTGATACAAAATTGTGACTTGGAGATCCATTAATGAGTGTCCAGATAGATTAAAGTGTTCTCCAACAGGTTTTTGTGTATTGCTTTTCCGGATTTCTGATTTTTGTTCATTAATTCTTTTCCATAAACACTGTCCAGTTTGGCCAATATACATGGCAGTGGGGCATTGTTGGCATAGATCACATTAGTAGATGTGCAGATAAATGAGCCTCTGATTTGGTGGCTGACGTGATTGGGTCCAGTGATGACTCGCTTGTGTAGATGTGTGAGCAAAATTGGCACCGGGGCTGATTGCAGGGGTGGGTTCCTGCATAATTATGCTGGAGCTGTGTTGTATGGTTATTGGAAAGAATTTGTTTGAGGTTAGGGCAAGCCTGGGCAAAATATGGCCCAAGGACTGGATTCGGCCTGCCAAACCACAGGATCCAGTTCGTGGAGGCAGCAGGCTTCCCTGCTTGCCCCGCAACCCTGCGCACCAATGCAGCTGCAGAGCTCCGTCTCTATTTTGAAACTGGATGGGAGGGAGGACGTTTTAGGAGCCACCCCGCCCCCAACACATTTCCATTGGCGGGTTTCCAGCAGAAGCCAGACAATGGGAGCTGCCTGTTAGAATAAAACAGACAGCTAAGAAGAATTATGCCCCCTATCCTGGGCTCTGATATTCATAAAGCACATGGCCAGGCAAGCAGCCTGGCTGGGAAACATTTTAAGCTCTGCAGACTTCTAATACTCCTGTCACCTGAAGAAGTGGGTCGTGCCCATGAAAGCTCATGATACCAGCTACATGTTTTGTTAGTCTTTAGGTGCTATTAGACTATTTGTTGTTTTTTAAGTTTTTCCTGTTACAAACTAACTCGGTTTCCCCTCTGAAGCTTATGAAGTTTTCATGTTTACCAATTAACCCTCCCACCCCCAAAATCATACTAATTCTTGGCCTTGAAAATATTATGCCAAGTTTTCTTCTCCCAGAAAGTTTAATCAATATTTATAAGTGGAGAAGTCAAGCAAGCCTGAAGCTGTAACAATACTAAGCAATGAAGAGACCAAACAATCCAGTTGCAAATTTCTACATATTTTAACAAGAAAATCGCTTTTTCTACTAGTCACTTCAAATTGGGCCATAAAAGCTCAAAGAATGTTAGATATGAAATACCGTGTCTCCAAGTTCCAAACTTAAGTCTACAGCTGCTGCTCCGGCTACTCCATCAGTTCCATCAAGTTCAAAAGCCTTTTTATAGCAGCCACGGGCTCTGCTTTTTTCTCCAGCTACATCTCTATAGTAATGGCCTAAATAGCAGAAGATGTTTCCCATGTAGTTGTCCAACTTTGCAGCCTATGAACAGGAACATGCATGGAAAAGAATAGGGTGCATTTTGAAGCATAATTATAAATACACAATGAGTCCAATGATACATAAATATTTACAAAACAGAGGCCATACAAAAGCAAAGACATAGTTACTTGTGAACTTGTCATAGGATATGTCTACACTTGCACCCTCTTTCGAGAGAGGGATGCAAATGAAGTCATTCGAAATTGCAAATGAAGCCGGGATTTAAATATCCCGTGCTTCATTTGCATAATCACATTATGGCGCTATTTCGAAATAGTGCTATTTTGAAATAACAGATGCTGTTATTTCAAGAGAAATCCCTTCTCTCAAAATAACCCTTATTCCTCATACAAAGTGAGGTTTACCAGTTATTTCGAGAAAACGGTTTTCTTTCGAAATAATCGCATCTTAACAGTGTCTCTTATTTTGAAATAGCGACATAACGCAATTATGCAAATGAAGCACGGGATATTTAAATCCCGGCTTCATTTGCAATTTCGAATGTCTTCGTTTGCTTCTCTCTCTCGAAAGAGGATGCAAGTGTAGACATACCCATATAGTATCTAAGGTAACATATTAAAGCTAGGCAGAATTTTGAAACCAAAAAAACCTACTGAATTGTTTCACAGTTTAATAAGGGTGACAAATATGTTAAATGCTTGTGATTGCTGTACACACAAAACAAGGATTGAAGGGAACATTACAATCCATTTTAATAAGCATTTAGAGTGTTTTGTTACACCCTACCTTACAAAAGTAAGTTCAAATTATTACAGGTTGGACGTCCCTGGTACAGCACACTCGAAATTTTGATGAGGGATTTTGCCGGACCAGGGGAGGTCATTTCTGGCCCCCAGCCAGCAGCTCCCTCCAGACCTTGCCCCATTGCCAGCCTCCCTGCCGACTCCCCGCTCTTTCTGGCCCCCGCTGTCCTACCGGGCAGCCCCGCCAGAAAGCCCCCGCTGCCTCCTCTTGCTAGGCTCTCGCTGCAGAGCCCAGCAGCCCCACCATCTCTGCATGAACCGGGCTCTCTCTGCTGCGCTAGGCTCCTGCTGTTGTACCAGGCAGCCCCGCAGCCTCTGCACATCAGGCTCCCACTGTCCTACTGGGTAAGCCTCACTATCACACATGGGACTCCCACTGGTGGGAAACCCTGTTAGAGCACATTGGGGCCCCACTGCCCTGCCAGTCTGCTGGGCTCCCAGGCACTAGGTCTTCACTGAGATTCTCTGGTCCTGGAACATACACAGTCCTGCCTGACCACGGATGTTGTCAGACCACAGAATCCCAGTTAAGAGAGTTTCAACCTGTAGCACTATACTTGTAGTTTTGTTGTATTACACCATGCAGAATTCCAAGCTGTTTTATTTTGCTATATACTACAGTTTAAACACTTAATGGGAATTTTAAGTATTTTAAGTATTTGCTATTGGTTAGATCTTACTGGCAACAACCCAAACAGCAGAGTGACAGTTTTATAGTGATCAATGAAAAAGGCCAAACACATAAATTATTATTAAAACTGTCACTTTCTATGGTCATATTGCTCAGCATACAGCACTGAGCTCAGATTAGAGGCAGTAAATGGGGGTGCCGTTCTTTTACTCTTCAAGTTGGAGCATATAAATGCTCTTTTCCCAACTAGAATGAGAGAAATACCCCTATATACATAGGGGCAAAAAGTTGTGCCTTTTTTTTTTCTTATTTTAAAGTCTGTTGAACACACAGTGTGGGGCATCTGCTGACCAAGTTGATTATAATCTATGCAACCCAAGAATGCAGCATGCTCACCATATCCCTTAAGCAAGTAGCATGCACCATAATTGTGTACACATTCATTTCCATACAGCAAAAAGACAAAGGGATAACCCCAGCTTACTTAATGTAATAGTTCCCAACCTTTAAACTTGTTTATCTAATTCAGAATTTCCCACCCCTCCCTTTTGCCTCTTCCTGCCCTTCTTCCCATTTTTCAGTCTCCATTTTAGTTTTCCATTCTTCTTTGCTTCCCTTCCCACTTTCTGAAGCACAGGTGCAACTCAGGCTGGACATGCAATAACTTGGACTGCATAGCCCAGGAGAAAAGGGTAGGCCAGAAGCAGCTTTCTAAGTCACTACTACAGTTGGCTGCATTAGGAGCCTCTATGAGACCAAGGTGAGGAGGCAGGTAACTTTCAAGGAGTCACACAGTTCTAATTAAGCCTGCATGGAGATCCATATTTCCCAGCTTCCACTTTTAATTTGTTCCATGTGTAGGCCTTTCAACCGCTCAGCTTGTGAAACATTAGACCATTCCAGCCCAGATATTTTCTTACCTGGGTTCATAGGCGTGCGCAGCACATTTCATTAGGGTGTGCACCCAAAGAATTTTTTCTAAATGTACTTTGACCACCATTAGCCACACCTCTGACCTCTGTTAACCTCGCCCCTGACTCCCATTGGCCACACCTCTGGAGGTAACACTCTGGGGGCAAGATGGGCACATAATCAGAAGTAAAAGGTGTCATGTGACCCTCCTCTAAGGACTTTTCCCACCATCCTCCTACCAACAGGGTTTAATTTGGCCCCCACTAAATCCCCCTCATGCAACTATCCTGCAATTGCATTAACCCAACGTGTGTGACATTAACTTGGGGGAGGAGAGGCTGGGGGAAGTGTTCCCTCAGTTTCGTCCCATGAGCAGAATGAATTTTGTGTTGTGCACCAGTACTGAGTTCA
>JANRFK010004149.1:54306033-54321774 GCA_030068395.1 Apalone spinifera
CACTGACACCTCCCCTCCTGCCCTTTTCCTCATTGTCTGCACTTGGCCCCCCTGACATTTGTCTCTCCTGCACCCTGCCCCTTGGTGTCTTCCCCTTTCTTCTTCTGACCTGCCCCCTCCCCTCAGCACAAGCCCCTTCCTCTCCCACCCCTTACTCTTTTATTCCCCCCTTCCCCTCCTTTACCTTACCTTTGGCTTCTGCCTTCCTATTTGCGAAGCTGGAGTCAGAACTGGCCCAAGCTACAGGCCGGTCGGGCCCTAGCCCAGGGCACCTCAGGGGCACCGTGCCATGCTGCCAGGAGCACTCCCAGGCGCCTCAGGGGCACTGTGCGGTCCTGCCGTGCTGGGTGGGGGTGCTCCCGGGCTCCTCAAGGGCACTGTGCCATGCTGGGCAAGGGTGTTCCCAGGCGTCTCAGGGCTGCCTCAGGGGCACCGCGCCGTGCTGCTGGGGTGGGTGGGGACCAGGGCGCAAAAATGGCTCAAGCTAGCCAGCCCAAGACATTAGGGTGTGCAGGCCAATGACTGGGTTTTATTATAACCAGTTCCAAATGAAATGTTAAAAGGGGTTTCTGTTACCTTCAGAAACTGAGTGAGTGCTTTTGTTTTATCTTTCCTTATTTCTTCACCCATGAACCAGTAAGTGAGTCCTAGATAGTGATGGTACTCTCCAGTTTCAGCTTTTCTTTCAATAGCTCTTTGAAAGCTAAGTAAAAAAAAAAAAAAGAGGACAATGGGAAGGGTAGGAAGAAAGGTCATATAAATCCTTTAAAGAGTTTCCTCCTGCCTTATTAATGCATACACCACACACCAAAAAAGACCCAAAACATTTACCTTTTCTCTGCCTCTTGATAATTCTTTTGGTTATAGTGAATCAAACCCTCAAGCGCATGGGCTTCTGCGAGGTGAGGGTGGGACAACACAACTTGTTGTGCAACCTGTCAAAGGATGTGTTCTGATTTTTTTTTTCAGTTATATACAGGAATAAAAAAATAGTTCATTTTAAAAGAAAAAGAGATTACCTTTGAAGCTTGATCAATCAAACCTTTGTTCAAATAAGCCTGACCTTTGAGAGCTTGAAGCAGTGGGTCATTATTTATATCTGAAATCTAGAAAAAAAAATAGTAAACACTACCTGAACTTCATTGAACTCTACAACAGATAGGTCTCACCTAAAGTATTAGGCCTGCCCCCGTACAGAATACAAATATTAAATTTATTAATTTTACCTTCTCTGTCTCCAGATAACCAATGCCACATAGCAAATGTTATGGCTATACTTCAAATTTTTGGGGGAAATTAAGTAATGCTAGGAATGTGTGTGTGTAGAATGCCATTCACAATGGAAGTAAACAATACATATGTGAATTTAAGTTTTGGAGGTGGGTTATTTAGATCTTTGAAAGTTATAACTAATAGGCCTTCATTCTACTGACTCATCAAAGCTACCAAGTAGTATGATATAGCATACAGATCAGCAAGTAAAAAAACTCTGGGTATAGAAAATGTTATAAACAAAGAACCATCAAGTTTTATTTTTACAACAAGATCTGCATATCTTCTAAGGAAGTTTAATATACCATTAGATCAGATTTAATAGTGATTTACAACTATTTTAATCATACTTTTTCAGGGCCAAGATTCTAAAAACTAGACAGCAAGGTAACCGACGGGAAATGCTGCAGAATAGCCAATATGAAGCTTAGCATATTGATTAATTGACTAACAGAGTTAGAAGAACAACCATTCAAAATCATTTTTGAGTTTTGTTTCAGGATTCTATTTAAGCAGAATAGACTTAGACTGTCTATCTGCAACAACTTCAAAGTCATCCGTTGGTACTTTTAGCAGCAGTGCTTGCAAGTAAACTTATTTCAGACAACAAAGTTATCACTAGAAGCAAAAGATTTCAATGATCCAATAAAATTGCCACCATTGATGGGTTTGTAGTAAGGAACAGCAAATATCACCAAGATACCATAGATGAAGAGATTACTCAGTTCTATTTATGCCACAAATTCTGCTTTTCACATTGTTAACAATAAATATCTTCACTGATACGGATGAGTCTTTATGACCAGGTTACACTCCACCTGGAAGAGCAGGCATTGGTAGAAGTTGCTAGATACAGTGTATGAGAAGCAACTTGAACACTGTGCAAGAAACAGAGGGAAAATTTGCCAGTTTAAGCCTTAATAGGTGTAGCAGTGTATACAATGATCCAGTAATGTGTGCCTCTGTGACAACAGAAGAGGGGATTGTATATCTTTCGGAAACAACAGATACAATCAGGAAAAACAAATGTTGCTGAAGTCACAAAATACTTCTGTAACAAACATTTTGCTTCAGCTTCATTGAAGAGAGCCAGTGGGCTCCAAACTAATTCTCCCTCAAGATGTTTGGTGGAATTCAACGGTTGATTGTTCGGAACAATTTATTAAGAACTGGCCTATTCTCATAAAACTTTTGTGAAGAAAACTATGATTAAATATAATCTAACATTAGATTAAAGAGGAATAGAAAGGATATGCTCAGTACACCAAAGCCTATGATTCAGAGCCTTAAACTTTAGAGAAATTGCTGGTGCCTTGCTGATGCTATTGAAATTTGGAAGGCACTGCAAGAGATAGTGACGAAAGAAATCTCACCAGAAAATTAAACCACAGGTAATAAAGAAGCGACCAGTTCAAACAGTAACTCCACCTCATTTTCTTTCAGACAATCTCAACCTCAGATATAAAAGGTAGATGCCTAATTTCTGAAGGTGACAATGCTGCCGCGGCCTGGGCAGCTCAAAATCACTCCTCATTTATGCCAGTCATAATAAATTTCAGGGCTGGAGCCAAACCATTTAATCAGTATATGTTTACTGATCATGTTTTGAACAAAGTCATTCCCCTGAAGTGGTGGAAATCATTGGTCAGGCACCTTGAAACAGAGGTCCTTCAGTTGCTAAGCCAACTTTACATTGCAGTAGCTTCCTGTGCATACACAGAGAGAATATTTTCATCGCTTCATACTATTCGCTCAAAGCTAAGAAATCGACAGGGAATTGAAAAAGCAGGAAAACTATTATTACTGTTCTGTCTATAAAGACGAGAGCTAGTTGTATACGTTTAAAGGTCGCACTATACATTTAGTGTTGTGATGATTTGTCTGTTAGAGTTACAAAATTTGAAAATTAAAAAAAAAAAAGAGTTCGAGGACAGCCATCAGATGGCAACTTAGGAAACTGCTTCATTTGCAAAGTGAATAATTTATTAAACTAAATCTAAAATGTTACATAAAGTATATGTACTATTGTGTTTGTGCGTGATTTGGTTCTTACCATTCCTAATGTATGCTGCTGCATCTGCAGGGTAACACAAGTAATGAGTATTATGTACTATTTCCTAAATTAATACAAATCAAATTATCTAAAAATTACATACAAGTATACCCTCCTAGAGGCTGTAAAATGCTCTACTGAGTTGTCAGTTAACATGTTTTAGTTATCAGATTTTCACCATTGTTTAAGAAATATGAGGTAGTATCAGTGGGAAACTTGATTTAAATCAATAATTTTTTTTCTTGGTAATTTAAATTGTGATTTAAATCAATCTACCCTGCAGGTTTGACAAATAATAAAAACTGAATTTGTTTTTAAATTTGGTATTTCCATTGTGTTTGTTTGTATAGATGTTTTGTTTCATTGTGTTTATATTTAATATGAAAACAAAAATAAAGGCCCACAGATAATCAAGTACGAGAATGGAGGTCATCACTGAGACAGGTTGAAAATTTAAAGACTGATAGTGGAAGACAAATTGCCAAGTCAAAGTTTGAAGTGATTAAGAATACTGAGTAAGAGGTGGCAGGAAGAGGGCGGGGTGGGTGGAGAGAGAGATGTTTTACCAAATACTGTGGATATAAAATAATTCTATGCACTGGGAATAAAAGAAAAAGATGGGGAAGAGGCAACATCTTGTGAGTGAAGCAGAAAAATAGCTTGATTTTCTTTACCTGCTCAAGAGTCTTAATGGCTTCTTCGGCAGTGTCAGCGCCTGGTATTTTAATAAGAGCCTGTGCTTTCAAACGAAGAACAAGATATTTCTGCTGCAGATTGATACTAGAATCATCAAGTTGTCCTGATATCTTAAGAGCTGTTAAAAATAAAAGATTTTGTTTTAACTCCATTTAGGAAGACCACTATCAATTTGACATATTGTGAAGTTTACTTATTTAAGTGTTCAAGTTTGACAGAGCACACTCGATCATGCCTTTTCTTTAAGATTTTTTTTAAAAGCATATTACACAGTCTTTCTGTTCCCATTATTTAAATAATCTTTTAGCAAGAGAGCAACTAACTGTACTAAGAAAAATATCAAACAGATTGTATACAAGGTTCTGTCAAACATACAAATGAAACTGAAAAAAAAAGAAAATACCTCATTTTCACTAGTTTTCCCTCGTTTTCCAATTATAATAATCTTGTAACTTACTAGGTACAAAGCTTTTAGACATTTTGAACTAACAACATCTCTAACAGCAAAATTACCTCTCTCATCTGTGTAGAGTAAAATACAGGTTGAAATGAAGGTTGAACTTAATAGCACCAACTGCAATTTTGGAGATAGATACAATAAGTAATAGCTGAGAATCTCAAATGCTTAAAACTAGAGTGAGTACCATGGGAAGATGGGCACCTATAAGACAGACTTGTGAAAGTATAGCTAGATATTTTATCCTTCAACTGCACCAAGCCCTTTGAGAGGAAAAACACATCCATGCAGAGTACCATTCTATTTGCAACTATAACATTAGTTTCTTCAGTTGGCACTACAGCTGAATTATTTTTCTACTAACATTTTGAAGAGAAAGACCTTACTAGCCTTCAGATAAGATTTCTTAAGATAGTTATACAACAGCAGCACCATAACTCACTTCTTCGTATTTGCTAAAATGTAAGTAACAACAGAATCAATTTGATTTTTAATTGAGTACAAAGTGAAAGATTAGGAACTACTACTCCTTTCAGCTATAAGATAAATTACCTTGATTGGAGGAAAGAACAGCTTCTTTGTCTTTATGCATTTTCATTTGCGCCTCTGCCAGATAATACCATGCTGCTTGACAACAGCTAGTCTGCTTCAAACCTAGAATATTTTTAAAATCAGTATTTGTTTAAAATAAATCCTGGGGCTACAGATAGCCTTACTGGCTGTTGAAAGTGGTAATACAATACAGTTCCATCAAACACACCCTCATAATCACCATGCCAAGTGGCACGGAAGAAGAAAATAAAGATATTTTATTTTAGTGCAGTATTACGATATTTTTTTGCTACTTATAATTCAAATGAGATGAGGTGGAACTAAAAAAAAAAGTGCAAATTTTGCTATTATAACACATTCAACATTTTCACAATATTCTTCCTCTCCAGTAAGAAACTAGGGAGGGGAAAGCAAGAAATTGTACAACACTATAGTTTAGAGGTATAGTTTTATTTTTAATATAAAAATTTTAATTTAACAGGAAACGTGCATTAAAATCTCCAAGACTGCTCCAAAAATGTCTCCTTAGATCTTTCTCCCCCACAAAAAAAAAAAAAAAAAAAAAATATCTATGGATCCCAAAACACCATGGCTATGTTTACACTACAAGTTTTTGCAGCAGATAGTATGCTAATGACGGACTCATTAGCATGAGTTGCGATGTCATTAGCATATTTTCTGCCAATGCTTTTTGCACAAGGGGTTTTTGCAGTGTAGCCGCTTCTGGGAGAGGCATAAGGATCTTGTGCCCAAGGGGGTTTTTTCACTAAACGGAAGCGTCTACACTGCTTCTTTTTGCGCAAAAACCCCTTGTGCAAAAAGCATGGGCAGAAAATATGCTAATGACATTGCAACTCATACTAATTAGTCCCTCATTAGCATACTCTCAGCCACAAAAACCTTGTAGTGTAGACAAAGCCCATGAGCTCCATCCAGGTATACAGACAGACTGAAAGATCGAAGAAATTGCAAGATTTGGATAATATTCAAGCTAATGCACCACAACCTCCTCGATAGCCTTCCTTAACAGTGTAATGTTAAAAATCTGGTGATAATTGAGGTGTTCACTGGAGTTCTGAGATTTAGTCACCCCTCTCTGGCTCAAGTTTTTTTGTGGCTGGAGGGCAATCTGCTACTCAAAAGTATAAGTACTAGAGATGTAAAATCCCATTTAATCCATTGAACATTATGTTTAACTGGTTAACCATAACCAGTAAGCATCACCCAGTAAGGGTGATGCTTCCCAGTTAACCATTCACATCCCTAGTAAGTACCTCAACTGTCCACTAGTATCCGCTAATAACAGATTACACTTCCTTTACCAAGCCATTCTGAAGTTCTCTCAGCCTTGATGACCAAACCAGATGAAACACATACACATGGTATTAACTATATTCCCATCATCAACATGGTGTTGGATTTAGGAAAAAAAAACTACACAATATAAGGAGATATTTTGAAAGAGAGAACAACGACACAATTTTACTTGTTCCAGGTCATTCCTGCCCGCACTAGGCAGTTTTAACTAAATGAACCTGCAATTTGAGTTCATGAGGAGTGCTGGTTGCAGTATTATTAGGTCTTGGTCAAAAACATTAAGATGTTCAGGAATTCCATTTTTAAGCAAAAAAATCAGTTTTATGTCAAAACAGCATACTTTCCAAAGAAAGCTTTTAAAGCGAAGGGTTTTTTTGGGGGGGAAGAGGGGAAACAGCATTTGGATTCTACTGGAAAATCTCGGTTGAGAAGCTGGATTCTTGAAAACCTAAAATGTTTTTGGCCAAAAAACATGAAATATTTCAAAGTATACAATGCCAGACCTCATGGGGGTTATTGTTTAGATCCCACATCTCCCATGACACACCAAAATCGCTTCTCTTGGCAAGAAGAGGTAAAATATCAGAGGAATTCTGACCAGGCTTTATCATAGGACAGCATTTCCCAAACTATGGGTGGTGGCCTGGTACCAGGCCACGGGAAAAAAATACCGGGCCTAAGCGTGGAGCGGGGCGGGGCAGGGCAGGCTAGGAGGGAGGGGGGGAGACTGGCCACCAGGAAGCAGGGTTGGGAGCAGCGGGGCTGTCCAGCGGAAAATGGGGGGTAAGGGCGGGGGGCCATCAGAAGCAGGGTTGGGGGCAGCGGAGATCGGGTCGGGCGGGCAGCAGAAGCAGGGCTGGACGGGTGGCGGGAGGGCTGGACGGGGGAGATCAGGAGGAGGAGGACTGGAGAACCAGCCTCCGGAAGCAGGACTGGACAGGGGCAGCGGGCTGGCCAGGGGACGGGGGGGCTGGACGGGGGAGATTGTGAGGAGGACGACGGGAGACCAGCCGCCGGAAGCAGGGCTAGACAGGGGCAGGGGAGATCGGGAGGAGAAGCGGGGGTGGGGGAGGGGGAGCGCATTGGCCAGTGGGAAGCGGGACTGACTCGGCCACACGAGTGAGTCCAGCACCAGCGATTCCATTTTGCCCTCCCCCGCCCCCACCTCCATATCCTCCCTCGAGCAGTTGCAAACTGCCTGGCTGGTAGACACACTCACGCAGCATGAGCACATCTACCAGCTAGGCAGGTCACAGCTACGGACTGATATACCTGATAATTATAAAACTTATCTACTTAGAAAATACCGGACATTTTATATGTCCGGTATTTTCTCAATTTGTTTCCCGGACAGAATCCTCAAATACCGGACTGTCCGGTACAAAACTAAACACCTGGAAACCCTATCCCTCCTTGCACCCTCTCTCCTACTCAGATACCCTACCCCCAATCTGCTCCTGCTCCTGCTCCCGCCTCCTGGAGTGCCCATGTGGCACCGGGTCCCCCAAGCCCTGGCCCAGGCTGGACGGGGGATGCAGCCGGGTGAAACACTGAAAATGTATTCATTTTTAATTATTTTTTTTAATATGTGTTTATATTTTGGGGCTACAAAAAAACAGTACTGAAAAAAAATGGGTTCCAAGTAAAGTAAAAAGTTTGGGAAACCCTGGTCTAGCCAGCTTTCTATCCATCTTACAGTCTATTTATCCAATCCATATTCCGTTAACTTGCTGGCAAGAATATTGTGAGTGACCATATCAAATGCTTTGCTAAAGCTGGCACTGGGGGCTTTGGGAGGACCAGAAAAAACTTATTTGAATATTCATCATTTGCTTAATGAATATGCAAATATGCAAATGAATGTTACCGGTCCTCCAAAAACTCGTGAATGAATTTACTGGTCCCCATGTCAAAAAGTTTGGGAACCCCTGTCATAGGGAATGAGGGTGAGTCTACACCAACATCCCCTTGAAGCTGTGCAGCACATCACAGGTTAATCAGCCCTGCCCAGTCAGTCAACTCCATGCATGGAGCTCTGAGCCCCTGACTTGGTGGGGCTAATTAATCACCTGTGACGCTGTGCTGCTGCACAGGTTAGAGGGAGCACTGGTCTACACCGCACCCTTACCTCGAAATAAGTTATGCAGTTTGCACTATGCAAATTTAATAGCTTATTTTGAAGTAATTTCAAAATTTGGCACTGTCTACACAGTGCCAGAATTTGAAATAAAGCACTATTCCGAAACGTCCCTTAACCCTTATGGAACGAGGTTACAGGGACACCAGAATAGAGCACCAATTATTTTGAAATATATTTTGAAATAACGGGCTGCTTTAAAGATGCAGAATAGCTATTTCGAGATACTTCTGGTACCCCAAAATAGCTCCACAGTGTAGACATAGCCTGACTGGGGACATGAGGCACCTGGCTATCAATCCCATACACATCCTGCTGGTATCAGTAAACGGAAATATTTCCAGTGAAAAAGTTGAAGTTTTTCCATGGTGAGAGGGGACCTTATTTTTCAACCAGCTCTATTCATGACACATTTTAAGACAGCCTTTTACATCAGAGTGCAATCAAGCCACTAATATATCAAATACTAGTTTAACATAAAACAACATAGTAGTTATACTGGCTGTATAAAAGCTTAAGGATTCTCTTTCAAAGGCCAGGACTATAATTGTTACTGTAAATATACTCATAAAACAACATTTTTAAAAGGGACACCATAGCTTCATGAAAAAAGTCACACTTCTGAAGTTTTTTAATTTATTTTCATAAGACTATATAACTGAAAAATTAAAATATGATAATTTACTTTATGCATTTGTCTACCCCCAAGTATAATGTCACTATTTCTTTTGTATAAAATGCATCCTCTCCTCTTGGGGTTGGGTAGGACTCTACTTAGCAACAGCGTGAGAAAAAAAATTGCCTTTTTTTTTTTTTAAGGAAAAAAACCACACATTCACACAAACACTTCAGAATTGGCAAGGGAATTTAGGAGCAGATGTAATACTCAAAACAATTTTTTTTAAAGTGGATAGATTTCAAACAACATCCCTTTAAATTCACTGTTTTTTAACCTATTTACAAAACGTTTGACAGATTCACCTCTTAGCACAAAGCTACAAATAAATCCAGTATAATTTAGCAATTGTACCTAGCAGAAATATACATTACTAGGCAACACATTATCCATTCTTTTTATATTACATCTTTACCTTCAGTTAGGCTCTTGACAGCTTCTTCATATTTTTTCTCTTGGAGGGATTTGATACCTAAACCAATAAGGCCTGGGCTGCTACTTGAGTCCATCTCCATAAGCCTGCAACAACAATGCAGGGCCTCTTCAGTGAAACTGCCTAGTGTCACAAAAAGAAAATGTCTCATGTCCACATTCTGATGGTTCATAACATCCAAAAATCACAAGATTAATTTAACCATTTATTCTACTGAATAGTTTTAGAAAAAATAGTTTACTTAGCTATCAGACCTACTTTAAGTGAATTTTAGTAGCAGTTTCCTACCATACAGTAATTTCTAAAACTAGCAACCAGTTTTCAAATCTTGACACTCTTAGTCAAGAAGCACTACCGTTAATTAACACCTCTGAACCAACTACCATAACTTGTAAGTCTGGAATCTGAAGTTATTGCCGCTCAGGTTACACTGCTGAAGTTCATATCCTTGCAAAGGGAAAAACTAATTACTGGACAGGCCTTTCAATTTAACCCAGCTGAATATCCCACCTTCTACAACTAACAAGCCAAAATTAACTCCTGCATGAATGGGAATTTCCTATTCCAGGAATTCACTACAGAAGATCTTGCAGTCCGACTACATAATCCAGTTTGGAAGAATAATTAGTTGAGAGAGAAGTATACACGCATGGGAATGCCTTTGTAGCTTGATGGTTAGAGCACTCATATGGGAAACCCAGGATCCAATCTCCCTATTCAAATTACTTTTTTTTTTTAATTATTTCTTCACAGTGGGACAGGTTTAACAGGAATGAGACTGACGGAGGCCCCACATCAGATTATGCTATTGTTCAGTGATTAGAGTACTCACCTAAGACAACAAATTCCTGTTCTAATCCTCCTCAGGTGGAGAGAGGACTCCAACATGTCAGGTGAGTCTCTAACCACTGGGCTAATAGTTTTAAGGGAGGGACTCTTTCTCCTCTCCATCAAACAGTGCAGGTTCCTAAATTCAAGAGAGTCTGCATCTGAGAATATTCTTTGTGAATATAACCCTTCGCCCCTTTCCCTTCTCAAAGGGCCACACTGCAAGTTTACTCCTTGTGCTCTCTTAAGCCACTATGAACAAAGGAATGCTTCATTTAACTCCAGAGGGAGAAGGAGCAAATTATACTAATACTTGCTCATTAGTAATTACAGTGGCTTGCATGCTTTCATAGGAGCTGTCAATTAAAAACACCTGTAAAAATGGACAGCAGGTAAAAATATTACTGGACCAGAGGCCTTCAGTAGAGCACATGAGAGGAAGAAAGAAGCCCATGCCATCACACTTCAGGAATTTCACTCTGGAACTTGTAATGAGGCGATATTCCATTCCTCTACTTTGACATTCTAGTACATTTAAAATTTTGGAAGTATGGAAACTTCAGAAGTTTCATATACTGAGAAATACCATGGGATTTATAATAAACTTGTGAATCTGTAAATGTGATCCCTAGATCATAAAGTCACACATGGTATTCTAGTTCCCATCAGAAAGGGTACCAAAACTCATGCCAGAGAATTAAAATCAGCGGGAGGTGAAGGGGTAAATACTGCAGATTCCGGGAGAGGTGAACAACTCCAGAGAAGTATCATACTTCTCCAGAGAAGTATCAGACTGAAATGAAGAGGCCCATCAGACAAAGAGCTGACATAAGATTGTAATCAAGAGAGTAAAATGCTGCTGGAAGGGTTTGAAGGACTTGGAAACAGAACAGGCTGTTCTTCGTGTGGAAAAGGAATGACACCCCAAGGCCCACCTGCAATTCAATCAGCAACAGCTACAGCCCATGTGGCATCTTCAGGGCCATACAGGCAGTTGATATATTGCGTCAGTGCAGTCCATATGACAATAGCTACATGTGACCCACAATGTCGAAATAAGTGATGCAATTTACATAGAATTAAGCTGAGCACATTGAGCGAGTTAAGCCCTGTTGTTTAGGCACACCGTTAGTGATAGAGCCCTACTATTTCTTCTGGTGCTAAGAATGAATGAGGTTTCAGTATCTGTTATTCATCTTCCTAAACTGAATCATGCTGACTTGGAGACATTAGCATACAAGCCAAGGCAGGAAGGAAAGAAATGTACATGTCCACAACAGAATAGAAAACAGTGATGAATGGCTTCAAAACAGCTGAGTATCAGAGAAAACAGATGTCCAAGCATTACCGTAAATAAGCTTATACTGCAAAGTGACTGAAGGCTTTTCAAAAATACTCAAATATTTGTTTAACTTAAGAAGGAAAAAAAAATCAATAATTGGGTTGTATGCTGTAGAACATACATAAGTAGAATAAGTCAAATGAGCAGCACTGTATTTAAGGGGCCTGGAAAGAAGCCATATTTTATAACACTATACACACACTGTCACAAAAAAATGCCAAAGTTCCCTAAATTTTATACCTAAGTTCTGGAAAAAGTCAGGAAAACGTTGCATTATCAATAATGTCAAGAATTACGCAACTGACAATAAACTTATGACATTTTTATAGAGGTAAACTGTGGCACTTTGTTCATTACCAGACGAATGAAAACAAATCTCGAGAGATTCTACTGTTGGAAACAAAAAAAATTGAATCTATCATTGTACAGATGAGAGTCAACTGTCTTTCCTATTTCTTTAGCTTCAACTTCAGATCCTGTACTGTATTTGAGCTGTGCCTGGTTTCTCCAGGCCTCCTGTCCCCATTGAGATGGCTCTGTGTTCTATAAATAAGTAACACATGCTAGAATTTGAGTGCAGTTTCAAGTCCACATGTATTAAAGTGCAATATAGTATCGGCAAACTACAATAAAGAAACCACTGTTTTATCTTTACATTTATTAAGGATGTAAAAACATTTTGTTTAATGTATTGTTTAATGGGCTAACCACTGCAGGCGGGGTCCAGCCAGCTGGGCCCACTATGGTGCTGCTCCAGCCCATTGTAAGTGCAGGAGGGGTTCAAACAGCTGGGTCCACAGTGTCCAAGGGACTGCTCTGGCTGGGCCTGCCATAGGCAGGGGACGGGGGACTGCTCTGGCTGTGCCCACCACAGCCGGAGGAGAGTTCAAGCTGGTTGGGTCAGTTAACAGGTTATATTGTAAGCAGGCTGATAAGCCGCCTACTTACCAGGTAACCAGTTAACCTCTTACATCCCTAAATCCCCAAAGAGCTTATAATCTTATAAGACAAGATATAGGATTGGAAAGGAATTGTACACAGAGAAGTGAAATGACTGGCCAAGGTCACACAGCAGGTCAATGGCAGAAATTAGTCTAGAACCTATTTTTCTGAGGTCCAGTCCAATGCTCTGTCCACTCAAATTGACGAGGTTCTTTATAAAAAATAAACCAACAAAAACCCTCCACCACATGCTAACCCCCCCGGCATTTTCACAAACAAGATTTTTTTTTTTAGAGCAAAAGACTCTCCCCCCAAATTCCAAGGCTTGTAGAAACTCCCTTTGTCTCTGAACCAGTTCACCGCTAGTATAGGATCAGTAATCCCATTGAATGTAACGGAATAACCGTATTCCAGCAAGGATAGAGAGAGAACACTGAAAACAGTTCAAGCCCAGTGAACTATATGGTTGGATAATTAGATTCATTTTACCAATATTGGTCCAGACACATAGAAGTGAAAATAATAAATGACTCTTTTCAAGGAGGAGTAAATTTAGCAGTTTTGTGCTAGGTGCTGATTAGTGCATTCTACAGCAGTAAGTCATATCTATTTTGAGATGAAACTTCAGCTTTTAAGATGCTAAGTCACAAAAACAGAATGAGTTTAAAAATTACCTGTTTTAAGCATAGAAGTCTGATTACATATTTGGATTCAGACTTTGTTTAATTTAATGGAATGCACATGTTGTGGATTATTCTGCTGTGATACAATACACTATGTGCTAGCATTTCTTGCAGAGGAATTATGCTTGTTCGGTTTGTGCTTTCTGGTTCCTTTTCACTGAGTTCAATTGTTTTAAATTATGAAATTAAGAGTTCTGTATTATTTTTCTGCTGCTGTATTATTTCCACGATGTGTAGCTCCTTGAAACTTGGTACTATAAGGCATTTTTCCATTCCTAACCGAGAAAGATATCTAGCTTTATTATTTAAAAAACACAGGAATTTCTGGACGGATTCCTGACACACACTTCTATTTAGTTTTAGAGTGACATTCCTGGTCAATATTTTTTTTGGGGGGTGTCCAACTTGAAAGTCATTTCTGGCCCCTGTCAGCTGGGGCACCCAAAAGTTGAAGGACCTAACTCACTATTTGCTTGTATAACAATAATGCAATAGTGACTGCTCAAAACAAACTTAACACAGTTTCAAACCTCAGCATTGTAGAAGACAGCAGGCTACCTTCTTAAGCACACAACAAACCTGTTTTTTTAAAAGATCCCTTTCCTCCATTTCACTGGGAAAAAAACCCCAAAAGCCCTGTTTACTTCCCACCCACCAGCAAGTCTTGTGGGACAAGATTTATGAATGTTCCTGCTGGAAAGAAAAGGGTATGCTGGTTTACCAATTCTCTCACTTTAGCCATCTCACAGAGCTTTATTCTACTTTACCATCTTTTTTACCAATGACAACCCAACAGGATTCTCTTCAAATCTCATATAGCTAACCTGCATTTATCCAGAGAGGCTCCTTTTGAGCATCATGAAGCACTCTTCCCACAGGACTGATAAACTGCCACCAAAGGCATCAGAATTGGTCTTGAACAAGAATACTTATTTTTAAGAAGCTCTTTGATGGTACACTAGCACTAATTTTCACAGCTCTAAGACACTAGTTTATGACAGAACTGTCTTCCTCTCTAGGGTAGTAGAAACATATTCCCTAATACAGACAACATACTTGTGCTAAAAAATTATACAAGCTGCCTCACACAGTATGTTCTCTCAACCAAGTGAAGTAACAGATTTTGGAAGACTGGTTCCTTTTTTCTAAGAAAGATTGGGAAGAATGAGGGGTAAGACAGAGAATGGCCCCAAAAACCACAGTAAAAAGATGCAAAATTTGAAACAACAAAAATGAACCAAAACTATTCCACTCACCTGACTGAATAAAGTGCAAGCAAAGCACTTCTAATGGATAACTCATGGCAGGATACAAAACCATCATATCATCACAGGCCTTCTTCAGCCTAGCAGTCTCATGAGGAAACTTGTAAGGGGGGGGAAAAAAAAGTCAAAGCTATTTATGTAGCTATTCATGCAGTATTATTAGATGTATGTTTTTTGTTTTCTTTGAGAGACTATAAATTACACTGTCCTTACTTTTGACAAGCACTGAATGAAGTCTTTGTAAAGCTTCTGATGAACTTCACTGGGAATCACGTCCACAGAGTTCACTGCGTGTTCAAATGCAGTCAAAAGCTTAAATAAGAAATTGGTAAGTGTACAAAAGTGTGATTTAGCAAGAAAAGTAAAACATGATTATAATGAACATGGTTATAATATAGTGATTGGGCCCCACTGTGCCCATTTGTCCTTCACAGAACTTCTGTTATGCAAAAAGCAAAATACATCACATGGTGGTTCTTCATGCTCAAGTTTTATGTATATAGTACTGAAAGCCTGGTAGTAAATCTGCTACTAGCTAAAGGAGTTATACAGGTTGTACCTCACTTATCCAGCACCCTCGGGACCTGACTGGCCCCAGATGAGGGATTTTGCCGGACGAGGGAAGGTATATTCTGGGGCCCCCTGCCACCGGCTCATCCCGCCATGGCTTTACTACCAGTCTCTCCATGGTCTTCTGAGGGGTCCCAGCCCCACCGTGGCAGTCCTGCTGCCTCCTGCGGCCCACGGAACAGCCTTCCTGTTGGGGTTTGAGCTTCTGCCTCACTGGGCAGCCCCGCTGCCTCCCGGTCTTACCAAGCAGCTCTGCCAGGCAGCCATGGGGCTGTTAGGCTCTTTGCTGCACCACCAGGCAGCCTCACTCCCCGGTTCCTTGCACCATTGCCAGACGGCCCAGTCGTCAGGCTCCCAGCACCACAGGGCAGCCCCCACTTTCTCCTAGTTCCACCAGGCAGCTGAGTATCTCAGCAGCAGCATGGCTGCCAGGCTCCTGGTGGTGCTGCTGGGAGGCCCCACTGCTAAGCTCCCGACCCCACTATCAAGCAGCTCACTGCCTCCCACTCTGCCCCTCC
>JANRFK010004149.1:54321784-54333517 GCA_030068395.1 Apalone spinifera
CCCCCCCCCCCCCCCGCCCATGATGATAACCCTGCTGCTTGTCTCCCGTTTTCCCTGCCGCAGGGCTCCCAGCCACCAGCCCTTCACCAGGACTCTCTGGTCCTGGTCCCAGTTAAAAGAAGTTCAATCTGTACAATCTAATACATGCAGCGGCATAAGATATGCACCACAATAGCATGGATGAATCTGTCCATCATGACAGCTGTGAACTAGAGTAATTTATTAAACAGCTTTCATTTTGATTCTTCTACCTTGTTTGCCGTTAAGACAGAGCCTTAACATTGCCAAAATGAATTTGAGCTTTTAAAAGTAATGCTTCAGAAAATATTGTTTTTAAATAACAGTAGTCTTATACATCACAATATTATTTTGCACAGGGTCTTTTTAAAAGCATATTCTTCCATCATCAGTAAGTTCACCTCATTTCTTTTCTATTATCAATATTCTGGGACATGCAGCACTTGATATTTTCATATGGTTCTATTGCCCAGTTCCACAGTGTTCTTCTTTAGGCTCCTAACTTCCACTGATTTCAGTGAAAGTTAGAAGGCTCATAGGAGCCTAAGGGCAAAATTTTCAAAAGCCTGAATCCTACTAAAATTCAGTGAGTCTTGGGTTCTTTAGGTCACTTACGCACTTTTTAAAATTTCACTCAGTGTCTAGTTTTCTATCTCCACTAAGGTGTATAACAGCTTTTTCTCGTCTGTCTTCACTAAAAAGCTTTATTGTGATGAGATGCTTAATATAATTAATAACAACGACAAGGAAAAAGGAACACCAGCCAAAATAGAAAAAGAATGGATTAAAGAACATTTAGTTAAGTTAGATGTATTCAAGTTGGCATGGTCTGAAATTCACCCACAGATATTTTAAGGAACGCTCTGAAAGGAACTTGAAACTTGCTGATAATCTTTGAGAACTCATGGAGGACAGGTGAGATCACAGAGGACTGGAGAAGGAGAGTATTTATCTTTTAAAAGGGGAACAAAAAGGATCTAGAGAATTATAGACAAGTCAGCCTAACTTTGACACTTGAAAAGATACTTGAACAAATTGTTAAAGGATCAAGTTACAAGCACTTACAGATTAATAGGAGAGTAAGCAATAGGAAGATGGATTTGTCAAGAATAAATCATGCCAAACTAACCTAATTCCTTCACTGACTGGGTTACAGGTTTAGCAGCTGGACGAAAGTAGAAGACCATATCTTGAGTTATTTATAGTAAGGCTTTTGACACAATCCTATGTGACATTCTCAGAGGCAAAATAGGGAAATGTGGTCTAGTTAAAATAACTATAACTATTTGAAAATACACAAAGAGCAGTTATCAATAGTGTGCTGTCCAACTGGGAGAATGTAGCTAAAGGGCTCCCACAGGGGTCTGTCCTGGAGCCAGAACTATTCTTAATTTTCATTAATGGTTTCGATAATGCTATGAAGAGTATGCTTATAAAATCTGCATATGTCAAATATGGGAGGGATAGCAAGCACTTTGGAGGACAAAATTAGAATTCAAAATGAACTTGGATAAATTAGAGAACTGGTCTGAAATCAACAATGTGAAATTCAATAAAGACAACAGCAAAGTACTATACTTCAGAAAAAAAATCAAATACACAAACACAAAATAGTGACTATCTGACTAGCCAGTAATACAACTGAAAAGAATTTGGGCATTAAAATGGATCATAAATTGAGTATGAGTTACACAATGTGACACAGTTGCAAAAAAGGCTAATATTCTGAGATGTATTCACAGGAGTTTTGAAAGAAAGACACAGGAGGTAATTGTGCTAGTCTACTTGGCACTGGTGAGGCCTCAGTTATGGAGTACTATGTCCAGTTTTGGGAACCACACTTTAAGAAAGGCGTGGACAAATTGGAAAGATTCCAAAGGAGAGTGGAAAAAACCATAAAGAACTTAGAAAACCTTGCCCACGAGGAAAAATTAAAAAAAACAGGCATGCTTAGTCATGAGAAAAGATGACTGAAGGGGACCTGATAAAAGTCTTCAAATATATTAAAGTCTGTTATAAAGAGGACAGCGATCAATTATTCTCAATGTTAATTGAAGGTAGGACAAAAAGTAATCTGATTAACTTTTAGCAAGGGAGACATTAAATATTAGGAAAAATTTTCTGTCAGGGTGGTTAAACACTGGAATAGGGATCTTGTGGAAACGCATCATTGGAGATGTTTAAGAACATGTTAGACAAACATTTGTCAGGGATGCTCTAGAGATACTTGGTCGTACACCAACATGATGTGGGGGAATAGACTAACTGACCCTCCAAGCCCTACATTTCTATGATTTGAGTAGGAGGAAGAAATATTACCAACTGCTGTGTCTCATTATCTTGATTCTGTGTACTATCTGGCAGTAATTGGATCAGCCTCTTCCATAGCTGGTGGAGCTCAGCATTATCTGCACCTTCCTCCTGCTTTTTCTTTATCATTTTGTGCCATGTGCGAGCCACCTGTCAACAGGAGAAAGAAATGAATTATTCTGTAACACTTTAAAAAAATCTGACACCCAGTGTGATTGCTCTAATTTATTTTAACTTCTTGCCAATGAGATTTACAATTTCCCAACTTAAGTGGTTGGAAAACAGAATTAATACTTAGCAAGAGTGCCAAGACGACAAGGCTAATGAGTGAGGGTTGGACAAATTACTTCACAGTGCTATTTAGTACAGTTATCAGAATTAGTGGTATTTAAGCAGTTTAGTACTACAGATGTAGCTGATGGTCTGTGATTGCTCACTTAATCTTGTATAACAGACTATTGCTTTAAAGAAACCTTTCAAGTGTTCCTTGAAAAACTAAATCAGTAATAGAGGAACCTGCATTAATAATAGGTCTGACAGAAGCAAGCTACCCTACATGAGGAGCGCTGTATATATGTAGATATCCACTTTATACAGTAGACTTCCAATAATCTGGAACCTATGGGATTTAGGTGGTGCCGGATTATCAAATATGCCGGACTATCAGGAGGTACTATAAGCAGGTATACATTATATACTGTATATAAAGTGTTCTTAACCCTTTTTATTGTACATACTGTATGCAGTATACTGTAATGTTTTAGTTTTTTTAAGCCTTTTTTACCCTTTTTGCTCAGTTCAGCTGCTGCCGCTGTTACCTTGTGACTCATTTTTTGATGAAGCTCACTCACTAGGCTCTTGCCATTTTGATGCCAGACTATCAGGAGTGCCGGACTATTGGAGTTTTACTGTATGCACAGATATCCACAGATCATTTTTGCAGTTGTAGATGTGGATACCAATTTTGTATCTGTGCCTACATGTTTTACTTATATGAACTGTGTAAGGTAACAAATTAAATGAAGTACATGACAGAAAGTAATGGTCGTAAACCATACTTCTGATGACCACTTAAAAAAAAAAAAAAGAAAACAACACTCCAAACAATATTATCTTTTCCAGCAGTGAAGCAACTCAGGATTATAGTCTGATGGAGAATAAAATACCTATTAAAATTTGAGACTATTCACAGAAGTGAAAAAAAGAAAATATCAAAACAACAACAGTGTGGCTCTCTCTCCCTCCCTCTCTGTCTAGTAGCTGGACCACATAGAAGAAGCTCAATTTATGGAGTACAGTACTGGCTCTGAGATACCAGAACTGGATTTTCTGGTCCACACAGCAGGCTGTGGTCCAAAGGCTCATGTTTTAGATCTGACAGCCCAAGTTCAATCCCTCCTACTACTGAACAAAGTATGGAAAATGTGTTACATAGCTAGGTTTTTGAAGGTTTGAAAGCTTTTCTGCCTTGGCTTTCATTGAAAACAAAATTTCCCTTGGCATATTCTGGCTATCCAGAGATTATAACAAAATAATAATAATCCTGGACTTGGAATTTTTGCTGTGAAATTAACATTAAAAGCTCTCTAAATTTTAGGGGAATTAAATAGTATGTGATCATTTAATTACAAACTGTACTACAACTTCATACACACAAGAGGGCAGAATTAAAATTACACAGGCTTTCTTTGATCTGGCATTTCCTAACTTCTGAGTCCTTGAGTTAAACATAAAACTGAAAAATATTCAAAAGCCTGACTGCAACCAGAAACTAACATTTTAATGCAATTTGTTTATATGAGATAACATATCAACATGGTGACTTTCTCAATACTGTACTGAACAAAAAGATTGCAACTTTGTTTTAATAAAAGGTAAACTAACCATTTCGGGGGAAGGGGGGTTGATGTTAAAATACATCAATTCAACAGACTGCCTTTAAATTTAGTGGTGAATTCTGGTAGAACAGCTGTGCATAATGAAGAGACCCAAGATCTTGTTACAAGAAAAATAAAGAATAATTTGCATAAGAAAAGATAAGACAAATCAGTAACTAACCTCTAGATGGTTTTTTTCTTGCTGATACAGTTCCACAAGTTTCCTACATACTTCGCACCACTTCTGCTTGTCAGTACTAAAAGAAGAACGGAAAAAACAAAAAAGTTCATGTCTGTTTTCTAACAAGTATGGAGAAATGTATTCTTCAAGAGTCACTGCCAACTTAAAATCTAGCCAAGGGTTTTTTTTTTCCTTATTCAAATGAGAGTTAGAAGATGCTGCAGATTCTCTCTGTGCCTTCACGTCCCAATACAACTGTTGTGAAGTTTTTTAGAATGCTTTTTTCCTAGCAGTTACTGAGTGAAAAAATGACACACACAGATGTATGTCATACACAGATGTACACAGATGGCATAGTCAGATTATCCTAGTTACTATCAAATGCACAAAGAAAACAAACTGAAATAAAAGTATTTTCTGCTAATCTTTCAAGTATAGGTATCTTAGATGTTATTTGTAACAAAAATAATTAAAAATGTTTGAAAAGATGGGGGATTTAAAAAAGTTAACAATGTCCATTAGCAAAAATCAAAATACAAAAACAAAGCAAAAAACATTATACTCAATTGTGGAAACTGGTCACATACAACCCGAGCTAACTTTCTTTAGAACAATAACTGCAATGAAAAATGAAATTCCGTATAATCAGAAAAACTATGAATAGATACGACATTTATGTTAACCATCAACAGAGCTAAAGTATTTATGAAGTTCAACCATCTATGCAACACAGTAAGCCAATGGATACAGTCATGACACAATGATATAAAGAGCTTTAATAATATTTATTCCAAAATATTTTTCTGATAAAAATACAATAGGAAAGTGATAATTTATCTCTACCTCAAGTTTACGCAATAGAAAATCACTAGGAATGACAAGGCCTAACCTATACAACATGAGTATTAGAATTAATTACTCTAACACATTGTTTCTCAACCTTTTTTTTTTTTATATAAAGTACCCCTTTTCCAAAAAAAAAAAAAAAAATTAGAAGTATAGCCCCAGTACCTACAGTTTCCAGACACAATTTTTTTCTACCATTGCAACACATTTGTTTAAATAACTTAATCGTAGCCGGGCGGGCGATGACATTTTTGGGTGTAAAAAGCACAAAAATAATAAAGCACTGTAAAAATTAATATAAAAATTCAGTTTTCTCCAAATTTCAGTTGTGTTGAAGTACCCCCCAGACTTCTCTTGAGTAATTCTAAAGGTACTCGTACCATTGGTTGAGAAACACTGCTCTAACACGTTATCATGTGTATCAGTGACAGCATTAAAATTGGAGCAACTGGCACTGGACACTGTTGGAAGACAGGATACTGGGCTAGATGGACCTTTTCTCTGACCCAATACGGCCATTCCTATATTCTTACGACTTTTTCCAGTGCAACTGAAATTATAAAACAACACATTGCAGTTTCATAATTTAATCTTAAAATATTCTTTACCTTTCATAGAGTTCCAAGAGCTTTTGGTAAACATTGGACAAGTTTTCTTTAACACCTGTTTGGTTAGATTTTTCATACAAATTTGCTAATCCCTAAACAGAAATAAAATGTATGTTAGATTTCACATATATTTTCAAAATAATTTTAAGACATGCAGGCTTGGCTGCGCCTAGAAGGAATCCAGTGCCTACAGTGGGACTCTCTACAGGTGCCAGGAACTCTCAGCTCATATCTCAAAGCAGGATCAGAATATAATGTTATGCTGAGAGATACTGGTGACTGCTTAAATCAGAAAAGTCTTTGAGATTTGGTGTGAATGAATTCTTCAATTAACAAACTGTCAGGATACGTTCATCACAAGGTCTCCATCAAAGACAAAAAAGAGTTCTCAGACTTTCAGGGCAAAGTTGCTTAGCACTACGTTTTATGAAGGGTGAGAAATGCAGAATATGTAGAGCAGAGACAGTCAACCTGAAAAAAGCAGATGAAAGCAGTAATTGCCCCAGAAAGAAACTAGGGATGTTAGCAGATAGCTGGATAACGGTCTAACTGATAAGATATTGTTTATTGGTCCCAGTTAACTGCAACAACCTCCCCTACCCTGTGTGCTGTTCATTTAAAACTTGGACTGGCAGGCTGGCTCAATCACAGCCTGTTGGTCCAAGTTTTAAATGAACAGCATGCGGGGGAGTTATCTGCATCTCAGTGCTGCTGCCTCCAATACAGAGGCAGCAAAGCAGGGTAGCAGGCAGGAGCTGGCCCGTGCAGGGAACTGGTTTGAAAACCAGCTCCCACCTGCCACCCCGTGCTACTGCCTCTATATCAGAAGCAGCAATGTAGGGTGGCAGGGGACTCTGCGGGGGTGGGGCTGGAAGCACACTGGCTGCTGGCCCTGCTACCGGGAGCCACTGAATAATCATGTAACCGCCAAGAATTATTGCGGTTACATGATTACTAAATTCAACGAAACCTACAAGAAACCTGAAAAGAGGTTTTTGGATTAGGGTGCAAGCTGGTAAGCACGCAGTTGGTGCTGTGAGCAAAAGAACTGCTTCCTGCTATCTAATTCCTTCCATGTTCAGAGTCACTTTATTGGTAAATAAGCAAAACTGCATTAGAGAAATACCTATCACTAATTTCTCCTAACTGGCACATCCCTTGGACACCAAACTTTGAATAGTTGCTTGGGTCGAAAAGGGATTTCATGAATATGGATGTACTTCTTCACACAATGCATGCACATCCTCTGGAACTAGTCGCCAAGGATGTCGTGAAGGCCAAAAATATAACTGGGATCAAAACAGACCATAGTGAATAGGTTAATCAATGGCCATTAGCCAAGATGGTCACAACCCCATGCTTCAGGTGCCTCAAGCCACTGACAGCCAGAAGCTGGATCTGCATAACATGGGATGGATAACTCAATAATTGTTGTGTTCTGTTCTTATCTTCTGAAGCATCTGGCACTAGTCACCATCAAAAGACAGGCTACTGGGCTAGACAGACTACAGGTCTGACACAATATGGCCCTTCCTACGTTCTTATACTGTATGCAATTTACATCAGAACAAAGCTCACAGCATTTTCTTAAAACTGATAGATTAGTGAAGTGAAACACAGACAACCCAATCATCATTAACTATAATCTCATTTTAACAGCAACCAAAGGACAACAATAAAGCATCTTAAATTGAGCAAGACTACAGGCTGATTCATGGAGTTTGAGCTCTTGAAAGGAGGTGAAGAAGCAGGAACAGAGCACAAATCAGCCAATTCACTGCACTCCAAAGGTGATGGGAAGAAGGGGGATGAGAAATGACAAAGTGCACTCGGGGGAGGAGGCACAGAAGAGGCCAGGGGTGGGGCCTGAGCAGAGAGGCAAGTTAAGTATCCCTGAAAAAATGAGAAGTGACACGCATTTAAAAAATAAGGGAATGTGTGAGGTGCATGCTGGTCACAGTTAATGCACATGCCCGATTTCAATCCTGCAGCCCACTGAAATGAAGGAGGGCCACTCCTGCGGCCCACTCACTAGTCTTGGCTGCCCATTGCTGCAGTAGCTCATTTATTAGTAATGGTAAAATGGAACTAAAGTCAAATACATACTTGCCATGCCAATAGCTGTCCAGGTTCAAGTTCAGCAGCTTTTTTGTAAGCACTTTGGGCCTGATCAGGCTGCTCTAACTCTGCAGCTGCCAGGCCAATAAACACCCAGGCATTGTAGTTATTTTTCTCGTGTTTTAGCACTGCCTAAAAATATAAAAGTTAAAATGAACTTGTACTAAATGTGTGTTATAGACACAACTACTGAGTTCAATTAATCATTTTTCTTACTTTCTAGAAGAAAAGTTCCTGAAAATACTAGCCTGGTACACATGAATTTTATTTATTAGATATCTATTTAACAAGATGTTGCTTTCTGCATAATGACAACATAAATTAGAGTATTAATAAAAGGTTCACATTCTAATTGGTATCTTTCCCTAGCAAGAAGAAACTGCATCTGAATAATCCTAGTGATAGAGGATCACTCTAAATTCTATGGTAAAAAAAGACTTTTGTCATAATCACCTGAGGATTGCTGCCCTCTTCTTCGGATTTAAGCATATGAAGAAGAAATCACCATTTCTGGACACACTAATATGGGCAACTATTGAAATCAACATCACACCAAACCACAATATCTATTGCCTAGCAATAAGATTCAGTGTGTGAACTGAAAGGGTGGCCTTTTTCTGACTCTGGTAAACTTCATCTTCACTCAAGAAAGGAAGGATTCTTCCACAAAGACTTTATTGATTATCCCAAAGCAAATTATTCACTGTGAACACTGCTAAAATGTGTATGTTACTTAGTATGGACATTACTACAGGAAGTGTAAAGTACGGTTCTAGTGCACAGGAAATAGATAGGAATTTTTACATATATGCACAATTTTTATACAAATGGAAGAATTAATTACCTTGCAATGTTTTAAGGCTTCTTTGTATTCTTTATTTCTTATTGCATCTCTGGCACTTTTTAATGCTGCCTTCACCTCCTTATTTGACATTATTACTCTGTAAGTCAAAAGACAGAAAATTGGTCTTAAAAAAAAGACATTTATATCAAATATTGTACAACGCATTTTGCTTATTGTACACTACACCATTGTAATACCCCAAGAAAACATTTGAGCAAATGTATATTTGCTGCTCTACAAGTGTAAGGCAAAATCCCTACTCCAAGTAGCTATCAATCCAGTATAGACAGAAAAGCAGTACACATATATATAAACACATATGTGATAATATACCTTTGAATCCCAATCTCATGCATCATTGTTAGTATTTGAATAGTCCCACTGAAATTACCGAGACTAATCATGTACTCAAATTGTTACGCATCCTTAAATGCTGTGCTGGATCTAAATCAGGCCATCACTTTGAAATACTAAAAGCTACTTCTCATCCCAGAGAAGATTTTTTTTTCTTGACAATTGGGGCACATTATATGGTTTCAATAATATGTAGGTTTACATGTTTCTGTCATTCATATTTGAAAGATTTCTTCAACATCTTTTGGCCATACCATTCTACCAACATCAACAAGCAACTTGAAATTCCACTTTCAAAGTAATGCTAATAAGGGGAAAAAATCACTTCATAAGTTTGGAAGAGTTTGTGCAGAAATGAAGGAAATATTCAGGTTTGTTTTTGTAAGAAAATGTAAACAATTAAAGTTAACAACATACTTTGAAGTTTACACATGGTATCATTTAGAGCACATACATATATATTTCAATATACATCAATCTGATGCACACATTATATAAACACACTCTAACACCTGCTTTAGAAAGTGTATGTGATTCAAATGCAATGATCATTTTTGGGGAATGTGATTGGAAGGAGACACCCAGTGCAAGAGGAACTAGCTCTGAATGAGTAGAAAAAGAAACAGTGTACTGGATCACTATGTAGTCTGACAGTTAAGTTATTCCCTGGGATATGGAGGAACCAAGTTTAAGATTTTAAAATGGGTCTCCCAACATCCCAAATTCTAACATAAGAACAGCCATACTGAGTAAGACCAACGGTCTATCTAGCCCAGTATCCTGTCTGCCGACAGTGGCCAATATCAGATGCCCCAGAGGGAGGGAACACCACAGGTAATCCTCACATGATCCCTCCCATCACCCATTTCCACACAGAGCGTAGGGACACCATTCTGACCCATCCTAGCTAATAGCCATTGATGGACCTAACCTGCATGAATCTATCTAGCTCTTTTTTAAACCCTGTTAAAGTCCTAGCCTTCACCACATCCTCTGAGAAAGGAGTTCCACAGGTTGACTGTGTGCTGAGTGAAGAAAAACTTCATCTTGTTTGGTTTAAACCTGCTACCTATTAATTTCATTTGGTGACCCCCTAGTTCTTATATTGTGGAAATAAGTAAATAACTTTTCCTTATTCATTTTTTCCACATCAGTCATTATTTTATAGACCTCTATCATATCCCCCCTTAGTCTCCTCTTATCTAAACTGAAAAATCCCAGTCTTTTTAATCTCTCTTCATATGGGATCCATTTCAAACCCCTAATCAATTTTGTTGCCCTTTTCTGAACCTTTTCCAATGCCAATATATTGTTTTTGAGATGAGGCGACCACATCTGTACACAGTATTCAAGATGTGGGCATACCATGGTTTTATATAGAGACAATAAGATATTGTCTGTCTTATTCTCTATCCCTTTTTAATGATTCCTAACATCCTGTTTGCTTTTTTGACTGCTGCTGCACACTGTGTGGATGTCTTCAGAGAACTATCCACAATGACTCCAAGATCTCTCTCGAGTAGCTGTAGCCAAATTAGTTCCCACCATATTATACATATAGTTAGGATTATTTTTTCCAATGTGCATTTCTTTACATTTATCAACATTAAATTTCATTTGCCATTTTGTTGCCCAATCACTTAAGTTTGGTAAGATCTTTTTGAAGCTCTTCACAGCCTGCTTTGGTCTTAACTATCCTGAGCAGTTTGGTATAAGCTGCAAATTTTGCCACCTCATAATTTGCCCCTTTTCTTATCCTGATCACGGTCTACTGATATAATGGGGTGTGTGGTGCGTCTTCAATTTTTCATGAAAAAGATGCCTAATGTGACCTTTGGTGCCTAACTCAGGAGAGGATCCTGGCTCAAATCTGTGACTCCCTGTACAGAGAGGCCCTCTCTCTCTCTCTCTTGTCTTGAGACACTCTGGCACCTAACTCTGAAAGATAAAGCTTAGCCTCCACACCTTCCTTGGCATTTCCTACTGCTAGGACAGCTCCCTGTTTGGCTTGCTGGTTTTTTGTAAATGCTTTTCTTTGGCGCCTAACTCACCCTGTGCATTGTATATGGAGGCTGGACACCTAACTCAGGGTTTAATGATCCCACTGGGCTGCAAGATGCCTAAATATCAGGAGTGAAACACTCAATACAAAGATGTGTGTCTGGCAGAAGGGGGGGGGGCAACTCTACTAGGGTTACCATATTTGAACTTTCATAAAAGAAGACACTCCTGAGAGGGAGTGCATCTATATCCGTATCCACCAACTCACACTGTATTAATGTGTTATATAGTATATGTATGTTAATGCAACATGAAGTTGGTAGATACGGATACAGATGCACTCCCTCTCAGGAGTGCCCTCTTTTATGAAAGCTCAAATATGGTAACCCTAAGCACTACATATTCAGGATTTCAGGGCATCAAAAAAGGAGAATGGAGACATCCCTGCTTGGGCTGTTAAACCCGGCAAGCTGGGAGGGTCTCTGAGCTCTCCAGACACATCCGCACTGTAGCATCAGCCCAGCAAGGCTGTAGATCTGGGCTCTCGCCCTACCGCTCTGGGGGGGGGGGGGGGGG
>JANRFK010004149.1:54336899-54359051 GCA_030068395.1 Apalone spinifera
CTCATTTGCATAGCTTTGGCGCAAAAGCGCGCCAATGTAGACGTAGCCTAATTGCTTTTCCCCTTTTTCCTTCCCCCGCCTCCCATCTCCTATTTATTTTGGAACTGGACCTTTATTAATTCCATTTATCTGAAGAAGTGGGTTGTGCCCACAAAAGCTTATGAAACCATCTACATATTTTGTTAGTCTTTAAGGTGCTGCAAGATTATTAGATGTTTTTTAAGTTTTTCCAGTTAAAGACTAACACAGCTACCCCTCTGAAGCTTCAGATCTCTTAAGGAAGTCAGCACTGTCAAATGATGTTGATAGATTGAACAGCTGATATAACTGCCCACTATTTGTGGCAAGAGATCATTTACCAGTTAGGGATGTCAGCTAGGGATGTGAACAACTAGTAGACTATCCGATAAGCAAATGCTAATCAGATAGTCGACGGTCAAGTTGACTAGTTGCTTCCCCCACTTGCTGCCTCTATCAGAAAGAGGCAGCAAGGGTGTTGGGGTGGAGGGAGTACTTCAAATTGGCAGCGCTGCATAGAGCCTGGGGTCAGACGCTGGGCTTCAAGCAGCACTGCCTCTTTGAAACACCGTGTGCAGCCTGTGGCCAACTGGGGTGTTCCCAGGTTGCACGCAGTGTTTCAAAGCAGCAGTGCTGCATGGAGCCTGGGATTAACTGGACACTGGGCTCCCCGTGGCGTTTCAGAGTGGCAGAGCTGTGTAGAGTCTGGGGTCAGAGGGAGAGTCCCCAGCTGACTCCGGGCTCCACACGGCGCTGCCGCTTTGAAATGCCGTGAGGAGCGCAAGGCCAGTGGTAGACTGCCCTGCTGGCCCCGTGCTCCCCGCAGCGCTTTTGCCTTTGAAGTGTAGCAACCACCATAGGGCTTTAGCTATACTTCAAAGGTGGAGGTGTCCTATTGACTAATTGAATAGTCTATGCAAATTGCATCAACTATTCGATTAGTCAGTTACTCGAAATTTAATATCCCTAATGTCAGCGTGTGGTCGACTATGTGATTAACCGATAAGCTAGGCTTATCGGTTAATCTTGTTGACTACATGCCTTTTCCTGAACCCGCCTTGCTGCCTCTGTGCAAGGTGGAGCAGCCTCTGTCCATGGGGAGCTTGGATCCCCTGTATATAGGGGCTGCTGCTGGACCAGTCTCTGTCTGTGGCCAGCCTGGGCGGCTACAGACAGAGGCTGCTTCACAGCACCTTCAGTTCCCTCTCTCCCCCACAAAAGTATCTGTCTGCGGGGAGCTCAGACCACCTCCTCCCCTCCCCCCGCAGACCAGTTCCCACCTGGTACCCTGTGCTGCCGCCTCTGATACAGAGACAGCAGCGTGGGATGGCAGGGGTCTCCTTGGGAGTGGGGCCAGAGTGCGCTGGTTTCCAGCCCCAGGGACTATAGAATAGTTGAGTAAGCAATAAGAATTCATGCAGTCACTTGACTATTTAGTTAAAATATTTTTACCCTGCCTCTCTATTTAAAATATTCGAGGCAGCTTACAAAATGTTTAAAAGATATATATATATATATATATATATATATATTTAAAATACAGAACCCCAAATGGGGGGGGACATAAAACCTGTTAAAACATCTCAAGACACATACCTAAACACCAATAAAAACACAAGTGAAAAGGATGGCTTTGGCTTGCCACCGAAACAGGAGGGTTTGTGTGGGAGAAGATGGTCCTTCAAATACCCCAGTCCCAATCCATTTAGAGCTTTATAAGTCATAACCAAGACCTTGAATTGTGCCTGGAAACATACTGGAAGCCAGTGCAGCTGCTGGAGCACTGGCATAATGTGCTCGGTTTAACAAGTGTTAGTTAAAACTCGAGTAGCTACATTCTGGACCAGTTGAAGCTTCCAAAGACTCCTGAAAGGCAGCCACACATAGAGTGTATAATCCAATTGGGATGTAACAAGAGCATGAATCACCATTCAGTTCAACATCCCCATTATCAGTGTGACTGGAAGTGTTTCTATGCCATTTTATAATCTGAAACATGTTTTGAGATGAAGAGTGGTATTATTGATAGAGATAGCTCCAATGTTGTTGAAGATGGCTCCTTAGTCATCTTGCCAAAGATGAAGATTAGACAGCTGGGTGAAATCATATTTGAGTTTTCCAGAATAATTCATTTTTGGAAAGTGCCAGATTTAATAACCCTTTATTAGTGCTGACTCTCATCCTCCTATGTAGTTGCATAAGGATTTTATTCTTTGCAATTTACAAGTTCAGAACTAAGTACAACTCTTGGACAACCAGAATTTGGATGAAGTATGTTTCAGTAATTCCTAGAATGGTTAATTTGTCATATACTGGGGCTTTGGTTCATTTTCATAATATTTTCTTTCCGATTATTAAAGGAAATGTTACCATTATCAGTTTTAATGGTAACTATTTTCTCTTTGATTGCAGGATGGAAGGTTGACATTTTATCCAGGAAATCAGACTGTAATCTTGCCTTTTATAAATCTCATGAAAAGATATGGCACTGTTTTTCTCAATGCCTATACCAATTCTCCAATATGTTGTCCTTCTCGTGCAGGTAAGACCATATTAAAAATGGTCAGTTAGTAAATGAAATAGTAAGTGTGGCTGTCAGAAGTCCTGACAGGTCTCTTGTTCTGTTGAATGATGCTAACTGTTCAGCTGTGTGCCTGTGCTCCTCCTGCGTTCTGTGTTGACTTTGCACAAGTAGTCAATGCAGTAGACTCTGAAAGAGCCCATAAGGATCGAAGGCACTAGGTCAGGTTTACTGTCAAAAAAAGTACAGGAATAGTTGTCAGTAGACTCTACCAAACCTCTAGGCATATGTACCCCTGACAATGGACCGGGTCAGTCAGCGAGGGGGAGGGATCACGGCCCCCTATGCTGGACAAAGATAATCCTTACAAGACACAACTTTAGACACAGGTACAAACAAATTACACATCACTGCTGGCATCTCAAGTTGCCACCTTTTAATGTTACTTAGATACCACCCATCACCCTGCACTTGGTGGTTCAATTAAAACATCTCTGTCATGCTGACATTTTAGACCCTGTTCTGAACTTGGGTCAATATGTCCCTGTTATATTTGGGGAGTGGGTGGGTACCAAATTGCTTCTTAACTAGGTGTTGTTTTCATCCCTCTGGAATATGCTTTCAACCTGGGCGCAGTATCAATTACTGTTTTACACTATCATCCCTGTTTGTACCAAGTTCTGTGAACAGGGGCCTACTTATAAATATAGTTTTCTAAATAAAGCTTAGTTTTACTTTATATTAGCAAAGTATTGACCATTCTTGGCCAGGTTTCAGACCTCAGAAAGCTTGAGCTGGGAGTAAGCCCCAATTTTTAAATGAGTATCTGAAATTATCTAAATGTCCTGAGGTTTTATCCATTTCTCCTTCTCCTCTGGGCCTCCCATGCTTCTTCCCTCATTCTTCTCTTCCAACTTCTCAGCTCCCCCAAGCCATTGCAAACTTCACTCAGGTCTCAATAATTCTGAAAACCTTAAAGGATTCCAGTGGACTAGTTAGTTTGTCCTCTGGGATGTTGATCTGTGACTGCATTCAGGGATGCTCTGGGGCTTCCCAGCACAGAAATACTTTCTACCTTTCTTACTGTCTGCAGCTTTGCCTTGTGATTTTAGCTCTTCCAACCAATTATTCTTAACTATCTTATATTTTCTATATTCATTACCTAAATACGTTATAGCATTTTAATTTTTGTTGTTGTTTCAACCAGTTATACTCAGACTCCTCTGTATTGTGCAGTTCTATGACTACCGAATTTGCCATATAATACACCATTTGATAAAAATTGTGCTTCAGAATCCAAGTTTTCATTTTAATAAGTTTCTAGCCCTTATTGTTGTGGAGTAAATCTTTCATATATGAATTAATTGTAAACAATGTAGTTAGTGATATCTGTTTTAGTCCACAGAGGGACTGTGAGAGGAACTGATTCATTCATCTCCATTAAATATTCACACTAAAACCTAAAATATTGTAGATTATGGCTCTGTTTCAGAAATGCACTTATGTATATGTGATGAGGCAGAGAGGCCCCATGCTGGCAACAGTCACTGACTGGCTCTCCACTAGTAATGAAGAGAGGGTTAAGGAGAGCCTGTGGATCCATTTGATGCTGCCGTGCTTCACTTGCACCCAGTACAGACATTGTCAGGCATGGAAAGAAGAGCTAAAAAGGAGAAGAACCAGCTCAATTCACGGCTGACCAGGGCTGACACCCTAGGGCAACTTGCTACCTGGGTGAACCCTTTGGTGGATTGGACAATTAAGCCCTGGAAAACTAATAAAAAAGGAGTGGCTATTCAGAGCAGGAGCACAAGGGTCCTCCTGAAGATCCCATGGATGTTTTTTCTACATTTTCAAATATATTGATTTCAAAGACAACACAGGATATCAAGTGTACAGTTCCCACTTACATTATTATTTTTATTAAATATTTGTGCAGTAAAAATGATAACAGAAATGGTATTTTCAATTCACCTCATACTAGTAGGGTGACCAACCCTTCTGGTTTGAGTGGGACTCTCCCAGAATCAGGCTTGATCTTCTTGAGGCACCTGAAGCTGGAAGATCAGCTGCTAAAAGTCCGGTCGTGCAGCAGGGCTCTGACAAACTGTCTCCCTGCTATGGTGCCATGTAGATCCCAGAAGCAGTCAGCTGGCATGTCCCTCTCTATGGTCCCTAAGCAGGGGGTGGGGGTCTCCGTCCAGTGCACATGCCCTGAGCAATGACTCTGGGAACTGCAGCCAATGGGAACTCTGAGGGCAATGCTGCAGTCAGAGGCGTGCACAGAGCCACCTGGACCCCTGCCTAGGGGCCACAGGGCCACATGCTGGGTGCTTCTGGGAGCAGTATGTGGCAGCCCAGGCCGGGAATTTTCCTTAGCCGTGTTCCCCCACTGACTGGGAGCCACAGCAGGTAAACACCTTGACCCTCAGCCCCAACCGTGAGGTCTCCCTGTCCAATTTCCCTCACATAGCTTATACCCCCCACTCCATCCTGCACCCTAACCCCCTATCCCAGGCTCTGCTTAGAGCCCTCTCCCACACGCCAAACTCCTTGGCCCCAGCCCAGAGACTACAACACCTTCCCCAATCCACTGCCCCATCCCAATGAAAATGTGTGAGGGTGCGGGAGAATGAGCGGCAGAGAGAGGGAGGATAACATGAGCAAGGACAGGGCCTTAGAGAAAGAGCAGAGCAGGGATGGACCAAGGGTTGAACTTACAAATGTAGAATTATGTACAAAAAATAACTGCACTCAAAACCAAAACAATATAAACTTTAGAGTTAGAATTCCACTCAGTCTTACTACTTGTTCAGACAATCAGTCCAACAAACAAGTTTGCTTACATTTACAATAATGCTTCCCACTTGTTTACAATGTCAATTGAAAGTGAAAACAGTTGTTTGCATGACACCATTGTAGCCAGGGTTGCAATATATATATGTGCCAGATGCATAAAAGATTCGCATGTCCATGCTTCCTCCACCATTCCAAAGAACACATGTCCTTGCCGATGATGGATTTTACTTGATAACAGTCCAAAGCAGTACAGACTGACACATGTTCATTTTCATCATCTGAGTCAGATATCATCAACAAAAGATTAATTTTCTTTTTTGGTATTATCGGTTCTGTGGTTTCTATATCAGAGTGATGTTCTTTTAAAACTTCTGAAATCATGCTCCCTCATCCCTCTCTGATTTTGGAAAACATTTCATATTCTTAAATCTTGGGTTGAGCGATGTAGCTATCTTTAGAAATTTCACATTGGTATCTTCTTTGCATTTTGACAAATCTTCAGTGAAAATGTTTGTCATGGTTCCCTTCCCCCTATGTTTTTTTGAATTGTCTAATGAATACAAATATGCATAACTCAAAGATGCTTTGGACAAAATATCTCATGTAATCTATCTATTTTAATGTCCCAATCTGCTGGATCTGTAAATCTTATTTTGGTGCATGTTTCACTCTTGTATGTAAAGTTAGAAATATGGGGTAGGAAATGGTTTATGGTTTTAAATGTGCAAATGAAAACATCAAAGGTATTTCCAATGCTTGGACACCTCAGTGTCTGGGTGGTCAATGTAATGACCTGTAAACAGCCTGGTTTTGACTCTCTAAGTTTTAGCAGAGGTTGGTCTTGGAAAGACATGTGACCAAACCAACTTATACTGGTATACTAGGTAATAACCAGGTAACTTTCTATGGAAGATGGAAATATAGAAATAAAGGATTCCTGCCCCAAAATAAGTTTATTTAAACTGGAAAGCCAGCAGTCTCTTTGTCTTTGGCTGGCATGACACACCCAAGAAAATAGCCAGGGACCTCAGGGAGAAAAAGATCATCCCTCACTTGGAGGTTTAGCCAAAATAAGAACAGTTTTACAGTAAGTTTGTAATAAGCTTTAGTGTGTTAGAACTAGCTATGCATTTTCTTTTACATTTGTAATTTACTTTGCTCTGTCCATTTTCTCTTGCAACCACTTAAATCCTACAGTTTGTACTTAATACACTTACTTTTATTTACTATCAAGCTCAGTCTAAATAGTTGTTCGTTGGGGGAGCCATCGGTGTGTACATCCTCCTTTCATTGTTAAAGGGGTCTTATCTGAATGGGCTTTTGACATGTGAAACTCACACATGAAAGACAGATTTGTTTGGAGTTTTGATCCCATTTGGGGGCTGGTTTCCTGAATGCTGTGCCTGGAACTGCATTCTCCTCAGTGCTTGAAGTGATTCAGTGTCTACATTTCTCTTCGGAGGGAGGGGGGAAGAGAGGTAGTCTCAGCTCTGTGCCTTGGCTGGGGGAGACCAGGTGAGCTGACTAAGCAGGACAGGGTGGTGAGGAGCCCCAAAGAACAAGAAGGCAAGTGTCAGTGTCTTTGTCAGAACACCAGAAAGCAGCCCCAAGGGGTTTTCTGAAACCGCACCCTGTCACAATATTCTTAAAATTAACATGTGCTGAGTCATCATCTGAAACTGGTATAAAACAAAATATATGCCAGAATGCATGTAAAAGAGAGCAGGCGATATACAATTCTCCATAAGTTGTTCAGTCAGAAATTTAATTATTGCAATATTTTTAACAAGTGACATCAGCATGAAAGCATGTCCTCTAGAATGGTGGCCAAAGAATGAAGGAGCATACAACTGTTTAGCATATCTGACATGTAAATACCTTGCATTGCCAGCTACAAAATTGTCATGTGAACACCTCTTCTCACTTTCAGGTGACTATGTAAATAAGACTGCAGCATTATCTCCCATAATTGTAAACAAACTTGTTTGTCTAAGGGTGTGACTACACAGCACCCTAAACTTGAAAAAAGATACGCAAATTGCGTATCTTATTTCGATTCTATTTCGAAATAGCTTATTTTGAAATTTGGCATATCTACACAGCGCTAAATTTTGAAATAATGCACTATTTTGAAACATCCCTTAACCCTCATGGAACCTTCAAATAACCTTCAAATAACCTTTGAAATAGCAGGCAGTTTGTTAAGACATAGGTATCCTGAAATAGTTATTCTGTGTAGACATACCCAGAGTGAATGGATAACCAAGAAGTAGGACTGAGTGGACATGTAGGCTCTAAAATTTTCCATTGTTTTGTTTTTAGTTCAGCTATATTTTGTTCCTAAGTCTAAATTTGTAAGTTGCACTTTCCTGATAAAGAAGTTGTATTACAGTACTTATATGAGGTGAATTGAAAAATTACTATTTCTTTTGTTTCTTTTTGGTACAATGCAAATATATTTGTAATAAAAAAAATAAAGTGAGCACTGTCTACTTTGTGTTCTGTGTTGTAATTGAAACCAATGTCTTTAAAAAATAGAAATCATACAAAAGTATTTAAATAGATGGTAGTCTGTTATTAACAGCGCAATTAATCATCCTTAATTTTTAATTGCTTGACTGCCCTAATTATTATTTTATAAATGCATTGACAGGCATTTGTTTCTGACTTGCTTTTTTGCAGCTATGTGGAGTGGCCTTTTTACTCATTTAACAGAATCTTGGAATAACTTCAAAGGTTTAGATCCAAATTATACAACCTGGATAGACCTGATGCAGAAGCATGGCTACCACACTCAGAAATATGGGAAACTAGACTATACTTCGGGACATCACTCAATGAGGTAGGCAAAGAATAGATTCCTCTCTGGCACAGCATTCATAAATGTGATTAAATGTGAATAGATTATAGATTGACCATGGCTTATAGGAATTTTTCTAAAGAAATTCTTTTAGAAATGTAGGGAGGCTCTGGTCCTGCAAAATGTTAGGCATTGGAATACAGTTACTTCCATGAAAAGTCACATTGACTCAAGTAGGGTACAAAGACACCAAATGCATGACACAAGTACAAATGATTATGCTTAAGAAATTTATATATCTCTGATTTTGCCCATTTGGATAGAGTCAGGATAAAACTAAATTTTTAATCATATTTTTAAAGCATCTTCCTAACAAGATTGCAGGGTAGCTAGCCCGAAGTACTGTAATTTGATTTAATTAGGATTCTCACCAGAATTCATCCACATATCCTAAACATGTTTTGCTGAATTTTGTGCAATGAATGTATTCATTTTAGTTGGCAAACACAACTTTCTTTCAATTTTGTATTTAGATCAATTTCATTTTGTTATAGTAAATTAGAATAAAATACACTTTGTAGTACAGAGTACTAATTAGATTTTCATGCTTTACTTGGTAAACCAGGGCTTTAAGATGATGAAGGCAGAATCCATGCCATTAAATTCTGTCTGAATTGTCTACAAGAAGGATGACTCACTAAAATGTTTAGCCTTTTGTGTGACTCAATTCTAAGTAATTAATTATTTTTCAGCGGGTTTTTTTTCATTTAACAAACCAAAGATATTTTAAATGCCAACACATAAAACAACTGAACAAATTACTATATGTTCCCAGCACATGGATTTGTATATCATATATTCAAATAAATTAATAAAAAATTAAAGGGCAAAACGAGAGAAAGAGCTGGAGAGGTGAAGGCATAGGAAGGAAGGAATGTCTTATTTTCAGGCATCCTGTAGGGATTTTTAGTTCACCAGTTGTAGCAAGTTGTCTCAAATGACTCAGCTTTTTCTAGGGCTTGCCATCTATTGTACGTGATGCTGTGATTGGGGCAGTGGATGAGACTAGGCTCAAAATTGCTGTGTTAAAGGTCTTAGAGTCCCGCCACATGTGTTCCAGGAAAAGAACAGGAAAATAATCCTCTAAGCATCTCAGAATGGCTGCAGCAAGAGGATAAAGGAGCAGCCAGTTAGGGCCCAGAAGAGCCAAATAAAAAGAGCTGCAGAACTTAGAGACAATCAATTTCTTGCTGGAGCCAGAGGAGTGTAGATCAGGGCTACTCAACATGTGGCCCGTAGGCCACATGTGTCCCGCGGCCCATTTTTTTGCGGCCCGCAGTGCAGTTTGGGTTTATGCAGGAATCAACATGCGGCCCGAGGGTGGGATCCTTTGAACATGGCATCCACTGGGAACATGGTCTACAATGGTGAGGCATATCCGAGACGGGTTGAGCATTGAAAGACGCAAGTGGACAGGCTGGCTGGAACAGACAGATACAGGGTGTCAGCGTTTTTAGCCTCCAAGGAGGACGTGCTGGGGCATTGTGGGAAGTGCTTTGTATTCATGCCCATCGGTATGAAAGAAGCTATTTGCATATATTTGCATGTATATGCAACTACACTTAAGTTGTGGCCCTCAGCATGTGCTGTGAGTATCGTTGTGGTCCCTGGGTCTTCCAAAGTTGAGTAGCCTGGGTGTAGATGATGATTATGGTGAGCTAAAGAGAACTGTAGCACCATGGACAGCTCAGTGCTGACAAAGAACTCAGGGAGCAGAAGAGCTTCTGGCTGGCTGGCTGCTGGGCCTGAATATTAAAAAGCCCTGGGGTAAGGAGGAAGCACTCGTGAAGGCAAAAGGACATGATGGCACATAGGTGCTATGCTTAAGGATCAGGAGTAGTGGGCAAGCCCCAGGTACCCCCTCCCTATAGACCACTAGGAAGTGCCTTACAATTGGACAGCAACAAACTCCAAAGGGGGATCTGAACTGTTAAGAGGCCCAGTTGGAGAGCTGAGGCCAGAAAAGAACAGAGAGTAAAATTTTGAAGGAGGACGTTCTGGGGGTATGGTTCAATACCCGGGGTAGGACTCCCCTCACCAGAAGGGATGTTTGTGAGAGGTGGATGCCATGCCATTACAGATGCTTGTCTTTGAAGTTAGGTCTGCCAGTCCATTAAACCTGCCTTCCTGGTTGAGGGAAAAAATGCAGAGAAAGTGACAGAATTTTTTTTTCATTGAAACAAAATTTCACTTCTCACAATCAGTACAACTCTATGTACCATTCCTTTTGGTATAGTGATACCCAGCAAATAGAGGCTATTTGACCCAGTATAAAGATGTCAGCTTTAAGTTCAAGTGACAATTCTAGGATCACATGAATTCTGGTTTTAATAGCGTCCTAGAAGATGGAAACAATAGGGCATGATCAAAATATGTGCATGCTGGCTCCTTTACCACACCCCATCTCAATATTGATCACTGAGGGTAGCTTTAACTTTGTGAAGTGTTTGGGTCAACCAGTGCACCCTACACATTTTTTGTTGTTCTTGCTGTTGAAGGAAACTTAGTTAGAGGTCCAAGGTAGCTTTTTTTGCATCACTACATTCATATCTCTTTGTTGGGTCATTAGAAACTCATCTAGTGTAGCTTCCAGTCTGGAAAAATAGTATAATTCTCTACAAAATTTGACAAATTCTGGCATTTCACACAATGCAGGTTCATCTGGGCTAAACTGTGAGGTGAACAGGTGACAAATTTGAATATGTTGCCATACAGCAATGCTTGATATTATATTATAATTGGAGAGAAATTAAAGATGTGATCTGGTCCTCTGATGTTAATTGAAATATAGGTAGTATGCAGCATTCTATCCACATTATCTTCTTCTGCATCCAGTTTCTAGCATGGGATTCCCCCAGTTTCGGTCCTCTACATGAGATGAAAGGTGAGATTTGCATTGGTGTGCTCTGCTGGCCCATATGTCCTTTCATAGTTTTTGTTTGTAGTCATACAGCAGCCATGCTGATGTTTGTAATCCTGTTGTGTTGAAGGCTCACTAGCCTAAACTGTTGCATGCTCAATCTGTGAAAGGGAAGTGGGGGAGGGGAGGCAGGAAGAGGGAATTTTAGTCAAATGACATGAAGACAGCTGCATCAGTCTCAAAGCAGGCTGTCTGTTCATCAGCTTCACTAGAATTTGTTCATTTAGATTATTTTTGCCCAGCATAAAGGGGCCTGAGACTGAGATACTATGATTGAAATCACTTCAGCAGATTGTATTTCTTCCTAGGTAGACAGTCCAGAGGCCATTTCCCGATAGGCAGTCTGGAGTCTTTACTAGGCCTTGCCTCAAAGCCTGCATGAACCTAAATATCTGAAATGTATTTGGGGTGGAAGCAGACCAGGAAGATTTTGCTAGCATTGAGGTGTTTTAAATCTCCCCATGTCCAGGGAATTTTTTAAGATGGTAATGTATTTCCAAATACTCTCACTAAAAATATAAGGGAGTTACTTACCTTGTGCAATATCTGGTGTTTTTTGAGATGTGTCCTACTGTGGGTGCCCCACTCTAGGTGTTTTGGTGCGCCTACACTTCTAATTTTCTGTGAAGAAAGGTTTTGAATGAAAACAAGCCATAAAAAGAGCTCTCTTCCCTATCTGAAATGAGTAATCAGATGTGGAAAGGAGACTTTGGTAATTAATACTTAGCATTTACACAACCATTTTCAGCTTTAACGTGCCTTGTAGATATTAGCTAACTAATCCTGATCTGAAATAGGTAACTATGTCCCCATTTTACAGATGAAGGAACACATGTTTTTCAAAGTTCAGGCTCTGCATTGAAAAGAACAGTTATCCTGAAGAAGGAATCTAAAGCAAAATCTTATGATGTCAGTGAAAACTTTCTTTAGTTAACTGAGTCCATAATGCATTGTATGTAAACTTATCTTACAAATAAAAGCATGCCTCTCTCTTTGTGATACTTTACATAACTTTTCAACTGAATTATGAATAGATGTGCCCTACTGTATCTTCAGGTTTTATCATTACAGAACCTCTGACGAATTTGCCTTTCTTTTCAGTAAGAAATAGATTTATGGACAGCATATGTAACAATAATCTGCTTGTAAAAGGAATAAAAACCAACATTTTGTTTCATTTTTGCTTCTTAATACTGGTTTATGTGTGTGATTGAAATCTTCACTGTGCCATGTTAAGACCTGTAAAACCAATTGTAAAGGAAGAAAATCATTTACATATCTTTGTGGATTTTTTAGGTTAAATTGTACATCACTAACTTGTTGAATACAGTGTTTATTCATACTCTTTACAAAGCATGGCTGATCTTAACTGTATATAAATACTTCAAATGCACTTTCATAGAATCTTTCTTTGAGAAAGCAATGGGTCAGAGTTTGTGCATGATAATGCAAGAAAGAAATTATTATATGGATGATTCATTCTTTTGCAGAAGTGTTTAGAATTATTTAAGGCAAGTGCAAATTACTTTGAAAGATAAGATTTTTCTGCATTGCATAAGGAGACTCAAGCCCAGATTCTGCCTCTCATCTGTTCCTGTTGTGTTACTCTTGTGTACAGGCATACCCACCTATTATGAAAATAGAATTGCCCACTCTAAATCCAACTTCTTACTCCCTCCTTGCCAGCATAATGGACTCCTAAGAGAATATTGCAAGGCAGGATAGTGTCAGGGTTGCTCTAATTTACACTACTTCATGGCAGAGGTTAAACTATTTCCTAGCTTCCCCACAAGATTAGTGGAGTACAGAAGAGGATATGGTGAAGAAAACTTGGTCAGACCTACAGATCTGGGCTCCAGATTTAACACTGAGTCCCTGATTTTGCCCCCAGAGCTTCAGGAAGATTGGGGTCTTATTGCAAAAGCTTGTGTACAGAAGGATGTAAAAATTAATAAAATAGGTGATTCACTATTACAAGTGATCCTTTAAATTGCTATGGGGCCAGATTAAGGCAATTAGGGCCCCATAACCCAACCCACCTTTTCCCTCCACACACACACACACACACACACACACAGCAGCAGAGAATCACCTTTCCACTATAGAGATAGTGGTTTGGAGCTTCCTGAATACCAGAGGATAATTGGCTGGAGGCCTCCTCCCTTGGGAAGAGCATGGTCAGGGAAGGACGTGAATACTTACCTCAGCAACCAAAGTTTATCTGTCTCAATGGTTGGATGAGCAGGCACACTGTATTTTCCTCCTTCTGCCATGCAGTGTTGTGCTGTTGTGTTATTCTGGTGGTAGTGAAACATCCCCAAGGCAATAGGACTTGGCATTGATATCCCATATTTACCCATAAGGAAATTCACAGCTTTGAGATAGGGTGTCAGCAGATTTAGGCAGGTGTCACCACATTGGTTACATTCAGGTCACATAGTCAAACTTTTTTTTCTTTTGGTAGCTGTTAGGCTTAGTAACTTACTTCTTTATGAAAATAGTCTGATATAATCAGATGGCTCCTATAGTGCTTATGCCTCAGTCCACTTATTTGAAATTCCTTCTTCTTTAGGGGAAAGAAATGTGTGTTAAATTGCTGCTAGTAGAGCTATTTTAGTATAATCCTTTCAAATTCTGTTTTGAAAGGTAGAATTTTATTTTCCAAATTTGATTACTGTTATATGGGAACAACTGAGAAAAGCTTTAATGACAGTTTGACTAGATAGCTGACTAAAGTTTGGATAACTGAGAAATTCTGTATGGTGGAAAAAATTATGGAGCAAAAACATTAATTTGTTGCTTTTGTTAGTTTCTGCTTGGCACATAATTCTTCATGAAAATGCATTGTTCCTTGGTCTATGCAGCTAAATAATACTTAGGTTTGTCTAGAACAGGTAAGAAATAAGAAGCAAACATATTTAAGTTTAATTAAGAAAAAGAAAGCAAGCAAAACTGATATGCAGAGGGATTATTAATAATGTATATATTATCATACATTTATAAGATTGTTTAGTTACCCAAAGCTGATTTTTTGAGAGCTTGAGGTTGATTCAGTAGTAATGCAAAATATTATACAATCAATGGTTCTGCACTGTCAAAACTTGAGTAACATAGTGTGAATCAAGCTCAGTGATTTTAGTCAGTGTTTATCTTTGTAGTTGATGCCCTAAACATGCTATGCTGAAAGCCTTTTTCAAGTTACTGAGACTTCTCAAATTTCTATTTAGTGGGAATTGAGGGAGATTAGCACTTCACAGGATCAGGCCCTTACTGTTGCTCAAACAAAAGTGGGTGAAGGTTGAGAATGAATGAAAATAAATACATGGTGAGTCAGCCTCTTTCTGGTTTACAAATAATTGAAACTTTAAAATTGAATACATTTTTCTCTAATTGAAAAAATAAAATGGATATTATTTTTGTTAGAGAAAAATGTGTATCTCATTCTAATTACATCTATGCAGACATTTTAAAAGTCTAACTAGCCAATTAAATCATCTATAAATAGTGTGGAATAGATATAAGGAAGGTTACTGTTGCATGTTGAGTTAATTAGTGCAGTCCTGTTGCTTTGGTTTCCTGGTAAAGAGAAGACTTGCAAAGAAAAAAAGAGCTGTGCTCTCAGTATGAGGTGTATGACACTTAGGCTCAATAGAGATATGGATATTTTAAAAATATAGATTTGACCCATATAACATGCAGCTGCTTCTGTTTTGAACCACAGAGCAAGAGTTTGTCCTAAACATATCTAGGTTTGACAGAATTTTATTTTTTTCTATAATTTTTATAGATAATATCCAATGTTTATTTTTAATATATTTTCAATATCTAGCTATTTCATTTTTCACAGTTGTGAGAAATGTATTGCCAAAATAGTACAGTTGAGATTCAAAAGTTATAGCTTTGTAACTGTTAAAACAGAAATGATCAGTATCACATGTCAAAATATACAAAGTAAATATCCTTAAATCAAACTCTGAGTTGTCAAGCAGCATTTTTTTGTACTTTGCCTAGTTGTATATGTTGATTACCATCAATGGAAATATTTGTGAATGGTTTGTGTATATATGGTGAAGTTGATGTTTACCAACATTTACCAATTAAAAATCTAATTTTTCCAAGCCTACATATATCTATTACCTGATACCTATGCGACAAAGAATATGGACAGTTAGCTCACCTAGTACTTTATTTTTTTAAATTAACTTAATATGTCCTACAAAACTGATGCCCATGTAGACATTGTTAAGATAAATAATCATTGCAAATGCAACATTTCCATTTCTTATATATTATTATATACTACTATATTAAATGATTTAATATGAATGCATCAGAGCATGATCCTGGCAGCTATCGTGCATTTATCACTGCTGCATTATTAATCAGATTTGAGGAAGATGGCTAATGGAAGGAGATACAAATAAAAGGCCAGCTCTTCGGCATGGATAATTCAGCATAGCTGCCTTGAAATTAACAAGTGAGAGCACAGATGCACATATATATTATGAATAGGAGAGGCAGACCCCACAGAGAATGGGTAGATGATATAGTAGATTGCTGCGGAGCTAGTCTACAGAAACTAAGCCACTCTGCACTGGACAGGGAAAGGTGGAAGAAAATAGTGAGGGAGGCTTTGGACACCAACGGGGGTTGAGCCCATGGTTGTTGATGATGATGATGATTGATGATGATGAACCGATCTTTAGCTGATGTAAAATGGCACATGTCTGTTAAAGTGTAACAACATTCTTTTTGGGGAGTTATATTACAGAACAATCAGGTGGGTGAGATTCTGTGGCCTGCATTGTGCAGGGGGTCAGACTAGATGATCAAAATGGTCCCTTCTGACCTTAAAGTCTATGAGTCTATGAGTCTATGAATCAGAACTCTTCATTAAAAGTGAAATTCACTTTTGTACAGAGGGCTGGCATGCAGCCTCCCAGGTTCCTGACTTCCAGGCTCCAGCAAAGAAGTCACTCTGTTGTAACTTATGCCTCCAGTGTAAGCACTGTATTGCTGAAAGGGGGGGGTCCAGATGTAGGGGAGCTTAGTTATAGTATACCCCCTTTCACTACTGCCTGACTCCTACCACACCCTCATCTCCCCCAGGCTATGTCTAGACTACAGGCTTCTTTCGGAAGAAGCTTTTTTTGGAAGAGATCTTCTGAAAAAACTTCTGAAAGAGCGTCCATACTGCAAAAGTGCATCAAAAAAGCGATCTGCTTTTTTCAAAAGAGAGGTCCAGACTGAATAGACATTGTCTCGCATGTAAGCTATGATTGCTATGGATGGAATGGCCATCAGGGCACCTGTGCTTTTTCCTCTTTCCTCTTCTTCTGAAATAACTCCCTCTTCCCCACACCTTTTTGCAAAAGAGCTTTTTTGCAAAAAGGCTTCTTTCCTGTAGAATGAGGATTGCCAATGCCGGAAAAACCCCTCAGTTCTTTCGATTTTCTTGCAGAAGAACGCAATTGCAGTGTGGATATTCCTCAAGTTTTGTCGGAAAAACAGTTGTTTTTCCTACAAAATTCTGTAGTGTAGACATACCCCCAGTAAGTCCTCCTCCTTGTTTATGCTAGAGATATGCAGCTGGTGTAGGAGGTACATATGCTGGCTCCTCCACCTTTACACAAGAGATCTCTCACATAAAGGGAACAGCAGTGGCCAAGTTCAGTTGGCAGTACCTGAGCATCAGAGGAGTTGAGCATGTTGACATTTGGACAGATTCTTCATTGTTACTAATATAAACCCTGACACTTTTCAGCTGTTGGAAAAAAATTCAGCACTTTTATTTAAAAAATGTGGGAAATGAGGAAGGTTATAACGGAGGCATTGGCCAAAATTTCCCAATCCCAACTGCTGTTTGTAAATAGCTACTACCCTCCCATCAAAGTAATGACTACATTTTTGTAATGCTATATATTTATATTTGTGAGGCCCTTTTGAAAGAAGGGTGCTAAATACTTATAAGTATTTTTAAACACTTCATTTGGGGCCTAAATTACTTGACTTTTATATGTTTTCAGTTCTACAGTAGTACTTATTCCAGCTTTTAAGACTTTCTCTTCATTTATTAAGCAACATTATGTACTTTGTTTGTTTCTTTTGTCTAAGCTTACTATCTTTGCAGTGCCATCTGTCAGCAAAGTATGATCCTATTTCATTCTCATTATGAGTGTGATAAGCAATAGTTTAAGGTTCATTTTCAAAACTTTTTAATTTAGTTACTCATTCGCCACATGAACTCTGAGATCTGATAATTGAAGTCCTTGTTTACACTTTCTGGATCTCTCATAATGTCTTCATTGCAGAGATTCAGAATTGGAAATATAAGAACTAAAGTGGTGAATATATGGTTTAGCTGTTGGTTATTTGAATCTAATAATAAGATTATAGAAATATGTAAATAAAATGCAATTGCAAATTTAGATGCTCAGATATTTTAAAGCTTAGGTAATGTTGTTAGATATTTAGTTGCAGGAAAAGAGAAGGAAATGCTTTCCAATTAATGCAGTCTTGTCTTTTCAGTAATCGCGTGGAAGCTTGGACAAGGGATGTTGATTTCCTGCTCAGACAAGAAGGCAGACCCATGGTGAATCTTACTGGCAACAAGACATTTGTGAGAGTGATGGAAAAAGACTGGCAGAATACTGATAAAGCAGCAAGTTGGATAAGGAAAGAAGCCACTAACATTAGTCAACCATTTGTTCTTTACTTGGGGTTAAATTTACCACATCCATACCCATCACCCTCTACAGGGGAAAATTTTGGTTCCTCTACATTTCTAACATCTCCCTATTGGCTTGAAAAGGTATGTGAAAATATATAGAAACTTAAATCAAAATGAATTTGTAACTGCATTTATTATGTACAATACCTTATTTCATACACTGTATAATTCACATCAAATTTGGGCTCTGGCCCCCAATACTGGCATTATAGTACACTTTAAGGCCATTTGTGGATGAGATGTTAAGAACTCTTCCTAAAGTTGCCCCAGACAGAAGTCAAAAAAGAAGAAAACAGGTGACAACTCCAATCTCTCTTAGCCAATATTCTCTGACTCAGCAAAACCATTTCTTATTAAAAAAGAAATGTATATTGAACTGAACACTGATTGGCATTTGCCTGTATATCGTCTCTAGCTCATTGTTTTGTAAAGCATTTAGTAACAATTTGAGTCAGAGGGATGCTATATAAAATCAAATTGTGTCTGAAATCTGTGGCAACAAGTTGATCTTCACCAAGAACGGTTGCCACGGTGCTACATCAATGACCTTGCACAATGCAACTTTTTGTCTTTCCTGTTATCTGGTACTTTGGTTACTAGCTCACTCAGCCTTTCATTCTCATGCTAAGGTAAAATCTAGCTACTTCCATGTGAGGAAAATCAGCAAATACCAATCTCTCTGGGGGAAGAAATAAACAATTTCTGTTTATCTGCCTCTTGTATTGTCCACAAAGGCAGTTTTGCTATTGTCACAAAACTGTCTTGATTAGTTACCATGGCTCCCACTGCATAAATGGCAACCTTTTACACAGCCCAGTAACTTAGCAATAGGCTTGGAAGAGACTTTATGCTTATTTCTCTGAGTATTTACAGTTTACATAATAAGCCCAGTCTTTATTACTGGGGTGTTTGTAAAGTCAGTTTACGTGTGTAATTTGATGGGCCTCCATTACTATAATATCTGATATCTTTTTTTAAGCATTTACAAATAGAAATAACAACCTCACTCTTTCTTCTTTCTTTGCCTGGGGAAAAATTACTAGATTACAATGAGGTTTTTAAACTTTTCAAAAATGTATTATTTTATTTTTTGAGTTGTAAGTGTTATGGGAAAGCAAAGTCAGAAAGGTGTGTTTTACATTCAGTTTTGAATTCAGGAAGACTTGTGGTCACTTTGATCTGTTTCAGGAGAGCGTTTACATAAGCTACATCTATCTCTTGTGATTTTTTTTCTGTTGTTTTAAGAGCTATCCTTCCCCATTTGTTGACTCTTGTGATTACAGTAAAACACAACTGTATGGAGGAAGACATTGTCTCTCAAGTAGCTAGATGCAATCTCATGGAGATCTTTGAATATGAGGACTGAGAGCCAAGACCTTGAATTAAATTCTATATTCAAGAGGAAGCTATTGCAGAGTGAAGCATCAGAATGATGCTTGTAGTACACTGTGTTGCTAAGCAGATGGTCTTCTGCATTTTGTATGGATTGATACTTTTCCAGGGTCATATGGCTTTGTTCCTAGCTATGATTGCAACAATCAAGCATAGAGATCATTAATTTAATGGATCAGTATTGTCTAGTGTAAATCCTATAGGAAGAAGTTCAATCTTCTGGCAAATTACCAATGCTGAGTTAATGTGAGGGCAGGGGCTTTGAATAATAGGGAATGTTCTATAAGGACCACATTGTTTGAGGAACTTCTGTGTATTGGTATTCAGGTCTCTCTTGCCTGAATTCAGCCACAGCCAGTTTCTCATTTTGCTTAGATACTGAGAAAACTTGAAGATGTTGCTGTTTACGTGTGATGTAAAGAAAACAGAGCCAGGTTTTTATCAATGTATGCTGCTGACACTTCAGACTTTGCTGTCTCACCACCTCTTTTAATGACTTCATATAAATGTTGGATAATATGGAAGAGAATATTAACTTTTGTGAGAGGTAAGGGCTTTGGAGATGTTGTAATGAATTACCATAATTTCTCTCAGGTGTAATCTGAGAGAAAGAAGCTAAGGCATTAAAAATGTTTCTGTACCATACTGTAACCTCTTGAAGGTGGGACAATAGTATTTGGTGATTAACGATACCAACTGCTATAGTGTAGAGATGTCTAACAGGGTGAGTGTGGATGGTACTTCTCTTGTCTGTGGATAAGGATTTTTTCAACAGAGAACTTCTATCTCTGCCACATGTCCTGCCTTGAAACAGAATACTGCCAGCTGATAGGTAGAGTTGGAGGCTGGTTTTGCTCTCTTCTTAATTAGCCTGATAATAGTGTACTTAATCAAGAAAAGATAATGGAAATGACACATTAGTCACTAATGGTAGCTGTAAGGATCCTGTAGCATTAGCCTGAATATGAGTAGCTCCCTCCACAGCTGAACTCTTGTACCTCTGATGACTCAGCTCCCCATCAGTACTACATAAATGAGCAGTAGAGGGTAAGGATGTTAAGGACCACTTGACTAGTCGATTTCCCCCCACCCTTTCCTGCCTCTACCAGATGGATGTAGCAAAGAGGGGGAAGACGAGATACTTCAAAGCAGAAGCACTGCACGGAGCCCGAGGTCAGCTGGGGATTCCCCAGCTGATACTGGGTTCCAGCACAGCATTTCAAACCGTGCAGACCCCGGGTTCTAGGGAAATGTCACATGGAGCCTGAGATCAGCTGGGGAGTCCTCAGCTGACTCTGGGCTCCCCATGGCATTTCAAAGCAACAGTGCAACATGGAGCCCAGGGTCAGTGGGGGACTCTGAGTCCCCCGCTGACCCCAGGCTCCATATGGGCACTTCCGCTTTGAAACGCACAAGAGCCCCCACTGAGGACTCTTGTACATTTTAAAGCTGGCAGACCCGCATGCAGCCCAGATTCAGCGGGACTTCCCGCTGGCTCTGGGCTGCATGCAGAAGTTACTATCAACTAGTCAGGTAGTTGATGGAAATTCCGACTACTCGACTAGTAAATTACTCTATACTTAACATCCTTAGTAGAGACTCTAGCTGTACATTGCTTGTCCTCTGTCAGTCCCACAAATTCATCAATATGCCCCTAACCACTAGGGCTGTGTCTAGACTGCAGGGTTTTTTCAAAAAAAGTAGCCTTTTTTCGAAAAAATTTCACCTGCATCTAGACTACAGCCCCATTCTTTCGAAATTAAATCGAAAGACCACGGCTTTTCTTTCAACAGCGGTACTCCTCATTTTACGAGGAAGAACGCCTTTTTCAACGGAGATCCGTTGAAAAAAAGTGTGTGTAGACGCGGGCAGCCAGTTTTTTTGAAAAAAAGGGCCTCCAGGAAGAAGCCCTGGTGAACAGTCCGGGGCATGCCTTGCATCTCTCTGGTTCCTGTCTGCAGCCATCTTTTAAAGGGACAGTCACCCTCACAGCCAGTTGTGGCAGCAAAGCAGCCAGAGCACAGGGCTCTTCCAGTGCAGCCATGTCCCAGCCCCAAGACCCTCCTGGCTCTTCCAGACAGCCTTCTGGGGACCCAACCCGGGGCTCCAGACGCCAGGCACCGGCATGGTCTGGGCCAGAGCTGAAGACCCTTCTTGAGCTCTGATCGGAGGAGGAGGCCTTACAAGCACTGAACACCAGGCGGCGAAATGCGGACATTTTTGGCCGCATGGCAGAGGCCCTGGCCAAGAGAGGGCACCACTCCCACACCCAGGACCAGGTGCGCTCTAAAGTGAAAGAGCTGTGCCAGGGATATGTAAAGGCCAGGGAGGAGAGCTCCCATTCTGGGGCAACCCCCCACTACTGCCCTTATTACTGTGAGCTGGCCCAGATCTTTGTTGGTGGGGAAGCACGCACACCACTGCGTCTCGTCCAGTCTGGCTTGGGGGACCCTGTGGTGGACACACCAGAGCAGGACCTAGAGCAGTCCAGGGAGTCTGGAGATGGTGCCAGAGGAGGAAGACAGCAAGGAGACCGTGACCCTCACTCTGGAGCCAGTCACCCAGACCCCAGAGGCCTCCCAGGTGTCATCTGATGCCGGAAATGAAGCAGCAGGTGAGTGCAGTGAAGTCGTGTAACACACAGGGTGGGGGAGGTGGGTGCACAGTGGGTGATGCACAAGGGAAACCTGTAATGCTCACCCTGGACATAATGAAGCTGGCTGCGCATATGTCAACATGTTCAGCGGTAGAGTGTGACACATGGAGGTGCGCCACGTGGTGGCATAAACCATGTCCAGAACACACCCAGGTGGGTTGTCAGTGCAAGGTCCCACTGGCACTTCGGGACCCATGTGATACTCAGGCTGATGCCCAGGTCACACATGGTGTTACCTTCAGAACATCTGAGTCCC
>JANRFK010004149.1:54364826-54377132 GCA_030068395.1 Apalone spinifera
ACAAACAAAAATTCAAACAGTCAAGCAAACTCACTCACACCAAAAGTGAGTACTTTCACCAAATAGCCTGTTTAGCGGCGGGATCTCTTGCGGTCCCTCTCAAACTCCCCTGTCTGCAGCCCCCTGTCCGCTTCGCTCCCTGGTCACTCCCTGGTATATCTAGGATTCCCTTGTGATGTTAGATTTACTATCATAGTAAGATACTATGCCTGCTCTGAAAAGCTTACAATCAGATTTACCATAAGATCACAAGTGGGAGGCTCAAGGAAGGGGTTTGGGGATACTATGGGGGTTGAGTGGCTCAGAGCAAGGTGTGGGAGGGTACTGGAGTTAGGGTTGGAGGTGTGAAGCACTAGGGCAGAGGAGGTTTGTGGGGAAGTTGAGAGGGGGCTCAGGGCAGGAGTCAGAGTTGGAATGTGTGAGGAGGGGCTAAGGGCAGAGGGTTGGGGTATGTGTAGAGGGTGTGTGGGGGGCAAGGGTGCCATTTAGGAAGGGCAGGAGAGGCTGAAGGGCCCCTTCAATATTCGTACCAGGATAATGCTTGCTTTTCCCCTTCCTCTATCAGGGAGCAGGAGGAAAGCACACAGCGTCCATGACTTACTCCTCTGCCCCCCTCCCCTCACCAGCCAAGAGTGAAAGAAATGCAAGCAAGTTGTGTGCTTTCCCCTCACATCCTAATTGTGATGGGAAATAGCAAGCAGTGTCCTGGTCTGAATCTTGTCTCTTATCACATAAACCCATATTAAATATGCAGTAGCAACCCAGGTTATACAGCAATACACAGCATTTCTGCATCACAGGGTCCATACCCACTTCAACCTAAGTTGCCAGAATGTGGCACATAAGACCGCCCCATTTTCTCATGCTTGATCGTGACCCATTCCTGGTGCTGAGCCATGCACTTTGTGGTTGCATATATCAGGCCAACAAATTAACTAGGGATGTAATAGAGTAGACGATTAAATGCTTAACTGATAAGCAAAAGCTGAACTATATTCAGTAACTAATCTCAGCCTCTGTCTGTGGGGAGCTCGAACCGCATGCAGACAGGGGCTGTTGCCAGACTAACCTCTGCCTGTGGCCTGCTCAGGCCACCATGGATAGAGGCTGCTTTGCTGCAGCATCCTCTCCTCCCCTTCCGTGTATCAGAGGCAGCCGCACAAGGTGGCAGGCAGCCAGTCTGCATGGGAAGCTGTTTTTTAAACTGGCTCCCCTGGCGGACTAGCTCCTTCCTGCCACCCCACGTTCCTGCCTCTAATACAAAGGCAGTAGCGTAGGTTGGCAGGAGCTCCCCAGGAGTGGAGATGAGAGCACACTGGCTGCCAGCCCTGCCCCTGGGGACTACTGAATAGTTGTGTAACCACTAAGATTTCATGCAGTTACACGACTATTCAGTTACACTATATCTAACATCCCTAGTGCAAATATACCAAATTTTCCCTTTTAATTGGTCTCTAAAGAGACCCCATTCATGGTGAGCAGATAGCTCAGTTTTCATGCTAAATGAATCCTGGGACTCTCTTTTGAGAGCTAATTGTAATAGCTTTTTTTGTGATCTGAAATGTTCTATTGTAGATACAGGGTGAGCCATTTTGCATTACATCATCAAACAGCCATTAGGTGATAATGATATTTAGTCACTTCCTGTGTCATCCATTTCTGTGATATGATGGTTATTGAAGTATAGGAACCTGTTTTAATAGAGACTAATCTGAGACCACAAAGACCCTCAAAACAACCTTCAAATTATAACTTTTCTGTCACTTTCACCTTGATTCAAATTCTAATTTACTGGCCAGGTCACACTTAGTCCCCCTCTTTCAAGGCAAAAGAACAACAAATAGTCCCATGTTCTCACAAAGGCACTTAGACATGATTCTGAGCCCTATGGTCCTCACATCATTTTCTCAAAGGTCTCAGTCATCATTGGGGCTTCATGCCATTTTCTCTAGTGGCTGGTTTGAAAACCAACAATGCTGGTTTCCATCCGAGAAACCAAACTACCTGCAGCCAAGGTGTACTTCCAAACTCCTTGCTGCTTCCTTCCTACACTTCTTACCACAGCCTCTTTTTTTGGGTGTCTCTTCACAACCTCTCTAGGTTCACCCGTCTTTCAGGACCAAGTTTTGGAGGGCTCTCTCCCTTGGAATTCCCCAACAAAATCTCAAAGTACCAACTTAAATTAACTTATACCCCCCTTTGGCATGATCTAACATCCATCATTGAATGCATATCCCCAGGATGTCCCCAGTCCTGCCCTTTTATGAAGGCTCATCACTTGAGCTTGCTGCTCCATTTTACTCCAGTCCTTGCCTACTCTCAGACTTCCCTATTCCAGAGAGTCATGGGACCAACTTTCCCCCTGATTTTCCTACTTCACCTTCCCAATCTCTCCACCATCTAGTCCTAGAGGATGACTGCAGAGTTTCTCTCTGCAGCTCCCAGCTGACCTGTATTTCCTTTATAGACATTTTGCAATTCCTTTCCTAGCTGGATTTCAGACATATTTAGGCCTGATCCACGATCCCAGTGGAGCCAGATAATAGTTTAATTGTGATCTCAGGCCAAAATCAACCCACTCAGGCCAAAATCAACTCTTTCAGAGCCAGGCGAGGGTTTATAGCATATTAGGAACCTGATTTAAAAGAGCTTATCTTCCCGATTTGGTCCCAAAAATATATTAACAGATTTGAAATCTTTCCTTTATTGGTTGTGTCTGTTTCTCCTTCCAAATACTTTATCATTTTAATGTTTTAAAATCCTTCCTTTTAAGTGTCTTTTTGAAATTTGTATTTTTAAACCTCCTCCTTCCTGTTCTCTCACTCTCCTTCTGTTCTGCCAATTCCTCCTTCCTGTAATCAGTATGTCAAAAATAGAAACATAAGTCAAGTAGAATTAAATTATTCAGGTGACTAAGAAAAAAAAGGAAGAAGCATCCCAGTCATCTTTTAACCTTTCCTGCTGTGTATTAATTCTGGCAAATGATGAAACAACCCATACGTCTTTGGCCATTACAAATGTAATTGTGTTGGCTTATATGGTCACAAGGAAATATCCTCTCTTCTCAAGATACCATCTTATCTAAATACTTCCTTTGCTGGGAAACTGGAGATTCACTCCTTGCTTTCCCAACTGATTTGAGGATCAACTGCCCATCATACAGGATGGTGAAAAGGGTCATGAACCTGACATAAACACCGTGGTGGGCATAATTTCCCTAAGATTGCTACTCTTATCCCATCTTGTTAAAGGATGGAATATGTTCTTCCCTAAAGGTGGCATCAGCTTTGCTGGTCAGCATAGAAGTGGTTTGGAGGGGTGGTCCAACCACATGGAGAGGCTAAAGCTATTGAAGATGTTAGCCTTGAACAGTCCTTGATCTTAAAAGGTGCACTGACTACAATCCCCACTCCTTGTGTAACCCACTCTCCTAGGCTCTCCTATACTACAAGCCTCTTTCTTCTGCAAGAGGAAATGCAAATGGAGCGCTCACTTGCATTTCCTCTTGCAGAAGCTTGTAGTATAAACACAGCCCTAGTGTGGTTCACTGTCTCATGTAGTGGCACTTAGACCACTTACAGCAAGAGATAAGAACAAGGGAGTTCTACAGCCTAAGCTGAGAAGCAGCTGGCTTTATAGCTCAAGCTGTAGCAGTTCCTATATTAATATCCAGAGGTCCCAGGTTCAGATCTGCCCGGTGTTAGTTACACTTGCGCTTGTAAGGTTTATCTTCCCTTATGCACTTGTTTATAGCTGGGCATAATCTGGCCCAAAGACTAGGTTTACATAAGATAGCTACATAAAATGTAGGTTACTGGTTGTCATAAACTACCCTTTTCTTCCTACTACTAAGTCAAATGCTGCCTCCATGAAACTGTTCACCATAGTACAGGCCTGGGCAAAATACGGCCCACGGGCCAGATCTGGTCCCCCCAAGCCACTGGATCTGGCCCACAGATGCTGCAGAGTGCCCAAGGCAGGCTCCTCACTTGCCTCGCCCCACCCGCACGCCTCTCAGAAGCTTGGTCGCGAGACAGTTTTCCTTTAAAAACTGTGAGTCCAGAGTGGAGGGGGGAAAGCTTTAGGAGCTGCTCCTGGCCCCAGCACATTCCCATTGGCTGGTTTCTGGCCAGTTTCAATAACAGGCAGCCACCAGAGCCATGGCTGCAGCCTTGCAGAGATAGAGCAGGCAGGGAGGCTGATTCAGAAACGGTGCTGTCTAGTAAGTCTCCTGGCAGAGCCTACCTCTGCCATCCCAGTCCCTCCCTTCCCCAACCCTCTGCCCCACACTCCATATACCCAAATCCTCTGCCTGCTTCCTGTACCCATATCCCCTCCCAGATCTGGCACCCCAGTCCACTGCCCCAGATAACAGTCCCCTCCTGTCCTAGCTCACAAGCCAAATCCTTGCACTCCCTCCTGTACCCCAATTCCCTGCCCTAGATCACAGTCCAACCCCCCTGCACCTCAGTCCAGTGCCGTAGGTCACAACTGACTCTTTCACCCAAACTCCCTTTTGCAACCAACCTCCATCCCAGACCCCTCACCTCCACCATTAATATCCTGGAAGAGTGCAGCCCTTGACCATTTTCCAAATACTTTGAGTGGCTCCCCCAATCAAAAATTATTGCCGACCCCTGCCATAGCAGGATGCTGGTCTATAGACTAATGCATAACTTACAGCATCAACTTACAAAGCTAGGAGAAGAGAAGAAAGATGTTAGATGCTAATGAGAAAAAAAAGTATCACCACTATGGGTGCCATTAGTAAATGAAGTGACTATTCCATGTACCAGCAATAATCTGTCCATAGAACATGAGATAACACACCACTACAAGCTGCCGCAAAATGGCAAACATGGAGTTATTAATGGCATGTTGTATACCAGGGTTGTGTGGTTTATCACGGTTTAGCCATTGGTGGGCTGCCAGATAGTTTGTTTACCTGAGCATCCACAGGCACAGCTGCTTAGAGCTCCCAGTGTGTGTCTAGACTACAGGGTTTTGTCGACAAAAGTTCACTTTTGTCAACAAAACTATACCTGCATCTACACTGCTGCTGAGTTCTGTCGACATAACGTTGACAGAACTCAACAGTTTTGTCGACGGCGGTAAACCTCATTCTACGAGGAATAACGCCTTTTGTCGACAGAGTTTTTTCAACAGAAGGCGTTATTACATTTACACTGTCCTTTGCGTCTACATTCTCGTGTCGACAAAGAGGCTTACCTTGTCAACAGAACTGGATGTAGTCTAGATGCTCTTTGTCGACAAAACTTCTGTCGACAAAAGCCTGTAGTCTAGACGTACCCCCAGTGGCCACAGTTCACTGTTCCTGGCAAATGGGAGCTGCAAGAAGTAGTGGTCAAGCCCATCCCACTTCCCACAGCTCCCATAGCTGCCACTCTCAGGTCACCCAGCTCTGAAGGCAGCAGCACAGAAGTAAAGGGGGTATGAGATGGTATTTCTACCCTTATTTCTGGCACTGATGCTAGCAGGGTGGTGGCCTCAGAGTATGTTCCTGGCCAATAGCTGCTGCTCGCCAGCTGCCCAGCTCTAAAGGCTCTGAAGCATAGAAGTAAGGGTAGCAATACTGCATTCCCCCCCTCCCAAAATAACGTTGTGACCCTCTGCAACTCCCTTTTGGGTTAGGACCTCCATTTGAGAAACACTGGTTTCCCTCCATGAAATTTGTATAGGTTAGGGTGAAAAAAACACACACAAAAGACCAGAGATTGGGAGGGCAAAAACAAGATTTCATAGTCTGTGGTGCATTTTCATGGTCATGAAATTGATAGGGCCCTACTAATAATTTAGTGTTTTGATACAATGTTCATTGTCATTACTACAGATAATTAAAGGCTTAACTATGTTTATATCTTTGTTTAGATATAGCTAGAATTCCTGTCCCGCAGAATCTCAGTGGATATTCCTTGATACCATTGTTGGCTGAAATGGAAGAAGATGAAGTCTCATCTGGAAGGCTGCACCCTACATGGATCCTGAGCGAATTCCATGGTTGTAATGCAAATTCTTCTACCTATATGCTTCGAACTGACAAATGGAAATATATAGCATATTCAGATGGTCATTCAGTACCTCCCCAGCTCTTTGGTATGCTAATCACTTTTCTTCCCTAGATATTTTTAATGGTTCTGTTTTTACCAAATCATATCTTGGCAAATTGCACTTAACTGGTTTTGTTTGTTACAGACCTGTCTGCTGATCCAGATGAATTAACAAACATAGCAACAGCATTTCCAGAAGTCACACATTTCTTGGACAAAAAACTTCGCTCCATAATAAACTATCCAAGAGTATCTGCCTTTGTGTACAAGTACAACAAGGAGCAATTTATCATCTGGAAACAAAATTTGGGACAGAATTATTCCAGTGTTATAGCTAATCTCAGATGGCATCAGGACTGGTTAAAAGAACCAAGAAAGTATGAAAATGCAATTAACAGGTGGCTCCAAGTGAACACTAATGAATGAAATAATTGCAATAAGGGATTATTGACAGCCCTGATAGTAACAATTTCTATTAAATAAATGAGTACAATGAAGGCCCTCAGGAAATGAAAATATACAATTGTAACTGCAACAATATGTAGTTCATCATAACATCAAAATTTGCTAAGATAGCAATCCATGAAAATAAAGCTCACACAAGCTTTTATATCCTAGTTAGCAAATTAAATTTGTTTCTTATGTAATGACCATGAGGCCGAACCTACCTTCTATCATGTAAAATTTCATATTTGTGGGAGTTAATCAACTTTTTTAAATATTATGGGAAGGAAAGTACATATATAATATTATTTTGCCTAAAATATTGTGTATTAAGAAAATACAGAATGCATTAGCAATGAATATTTAAGCAATAAAATTCAAATGAGATTTTGCGTGTGTAAAGACTAATTAAAAATTAATAAAAACCTCAGGATTTGACCCTGTGGGCTACTGATTATAGTGAAATATCCTAGCACCTATACAGATTTTAAAATAAGAATGAAAAAGTTTTCCTAACTCCATTCCTTTATACATATATACACACACACATACACACACCGAGTGAGTGTAAAGTAGAGCATCAAAAAAGGGTAATAACTAGTGTTGGTCTAAGCAGAAATTGTGAGGCTATGGTAGGCACCTGAACAGACTTTATATATTAATTAGGAGATATACAGTGAATTTTTATTTTCCAAAAAATAAAATTAAAATGTACGTGATTAATTTAAATCATTGCTCTGGGGTGAGATCTGGGATGAGAGTTTCGTTATACAGGCTGCCCCAGTGAGAGAGGACTACCTCAGCCCTCTCTCATCGCAGCAGCCTGAGGCCAGGTGAGAAGTGCCTCTCCATTGTCACTGCAGTTCCTGCAGGCACAGCCAGGAGAGGGGTGAATGTCCACCAACTGGGGCAGATCAAGGTTCATCTGCCCCCTGCATTTCCCAACCAAAGTGAGGAATGCAGTAAATTGTTCACTTTTTCTTCACTCCCTGACGAAGGGGAACAGTCAGCAATGTTCCCATATGAATGGGGAGGTAGCTGCAGTCCCCCGCTTAAAGGGCATCGGAGTGTGTGAGGGAGGTTCGGAACTTGGACACCATCGGGAGGGTGCTCCCATCCAGCCCTTTTCACCTGCCTTGTGGTTGTCTCTTTTCAGTAAGGTTTTGAGAGAACAATTCCGTTCCAGGCACATCTCAAATATATAGTAGACTAGAAGACTTATGCAGCATTACTTGGGTCCTTCAGGGCAGTGGACTGTCAGTGTGGAGGGTGTAGGAGTCAGGATTGCAGGTTAAGGAGGGCTCAGGGCAGGGGAACAGGAGATGTAGGAGTCAGGATTGTGGGGTGAGAAGGGGTTCAGGGCAAGGTGTTGTGGGTGCAGGAGTCAAACCAGGGGTTGTGGAGGGGCTCAGGGCAAGGGGGATGTGGGTGCAAGAGTCAGCGCAGGGGGTTAGGAAGAGGAGGACTCAGAGGACGGTGTGGGGGGCTCAGGACAGGAAGCTAGTATTGCCACTGGCTTCTCCTCAGAGCTGGTCTGTGGCAGGTCGCGCACCCTGCCCTGCACACACTGGAGAGATGAGGGGGCTCTCATACCCCGCCTGATGGTTTCTCCCTAAGACCAGCCTGGGGGGGGGGCTTGCACCATGCTCCCCCAGCCCTGCCTCTGGTGGTGTCCATGCATTCAGCCCACCTGCTTCTCCCTGAGGGCAGCAGGGTCCGCACAGGCTGCCTGATGGAGCCCCCCTACCAGGGGCCAGATTAGGGCAGGAGGAGCAGTGCAGGCCACCCACTGGCTTCTCCCTGGCATTAGACGGGGAGGGAGCTGTGCTGCCCTCCTTGTGGACATTCATCATGAGTATAACTGTCCCTGCTATCACACACTCCCCTTTCCATGTGATACGAAATAATTGCATTCCATGCACATCCCATTACTCTGGTACAACCAAACCCTGGCCTTGCTTTAAGTTTTGATAAGAGGAAGTTGCATACCAAATGTGGTGGTCTTAGCTCGTACGGTTTAGGAGTTCTTGAAAAAAAGGGACTCATGGACAGACAGACAGACATGTACATTTCTAAAATAAATAGTAAGCTTAAATAAAGCCCTATTATTCTCCTTCCTCTCCTAGTGAACTTTGATGGATAGTTTCCAACTTATTTCTGGGGCCTGCTATTCAGAAATCAACAGTACGCAAATTTTGCATATAAATCACAGAGCAACAACTAGGCAAACATAAACACCAATTTTTTTCTGTATATGACAGGAAACTGCACAGCAAGAAAACCAATCCTTGTGAATAGAACTATTCATTAAACATCAACAATATGCTGTGCACAGTATAAAACAGACATAATCTGTCAGAAGATCTTACAGTCTAAGGCACCAACCCTTCTGTTAGATCCAGGCAAGTGGACACACATACTTGAATGCATCCGAAGGCAGAATCAGGAACTATTAGATAAAAGGATGGAGATGGGATGCAGTGGGAAGCCCAACGAAAAATTTGAAAATGTCAATATTTTAAAATCACTTCTAGTAGACCTTACAGAAAATAATCAGTCTTACAAAGAAATAGAGCGTAGGTAGGAAAATTGACAGGCAACCCTAACCTACTCTGTTTTTATAATGAAACACATAATTACCTGAGTATTTCAACGTGCAGCTTATTCTTTGAATTAATGTACATTCAGCTGCTATAGTAACTATTCAAGATTACATTTTACTTCATTTTAAGAACTCTCAAATAGATAATATTTATTTGATAAGAACTCTCTAATAAATATTTCAATGGTAAAATTAATCTGGCAAAGATAAGCATGAAAATATCATTTGCTTTCTGATATTAAAAATTGTACGCCTATTCAGTAACTGAATTGATAGAATCTGATTTACTAGATGTTTTAACTATGGTATTTTTAATCTATAGTGTATCGTGGTTTTGCTCCCATTATACACTAAAGTTAATCTTATACCTACTGTTAGTATTTCCCCCTTTGTTTTTATTCTGAATCAAAAGTTATACTAGTGCAAATTAATCTCTGAGTAGTGAAGTGTGAGTTATAATTCTTGTTAAAAATGAGTACAAGGTTCAGATGGTGATGAAATCACTATCAGTAAAATTGAAAATTAGAAAAGGGACCAGATCTGAGGAATATATTTGAAACTGACTATATGACTTGAGAAAAATGCACACATGAATGTCTAGTACTGCTCAAGACTTCTAGAGCAAAGGGAGTTACAGTATTTAAAGATCTGGCAAAGGATAGCATAGTGTACAATACATTCAAAAATAAGCATGATTACAAGTTTTTATTCCAGTGGTATCTCATTATGTATCATTTAAAGAAATTATATAGAAGGGGAAATTATGTCGTCTGAAGACTGTGGATACAGCAGTATCTTTCAAAGCTGGTGAGCCTGCTTCAAAATGTAGTTGTGGGTAGATGTTCTGCTCACAAAGGTCAAGCTGGTGGCACATCGTGTGCTACATGAGGAAGTAAGGCACCCTATTTAACAGCTTCCTGAAGCAAAAACTCAGCACAGAGGAGCCTTTGCAGAGCTCCATCTCCATGTAAGTGAACAGGAAAGGGCACAACAGGAGAGGGACAGAAAAGGACAGGGTGGGAAATACCAGTCCTCAGTGTGCTGGGTACCATAACTACACCTATGTGCCAAAATACCACTGTCCATAATACAAAGTACTTTCTATGTGGAGGAAGGAGAAAGTAGGAGGCAGACTTAGGGTATGTTTACACAGCAGAGATAAACTCAAAATAAGCTATGCAACCTAAGCCATGCTAATTGCATAGCTTAAATCGAAATAGCTTATTTTGAATTTGGATGCATCCACACAGCACTTATTTCAAAATAGAGCACTCTTCGTCCGACTTCCCTTAGATCATCGTAAAATGAGGGTTACAGGAGTTGGAGTAAGAAATCCTCCGGCTGGACGTTATTTCGACATTATGTCAAAATAACTGCTCATGTGTAGACACACACTATTATTTTGAAATAATGTTAGTTATTCCGAAATAACGGTGCTGTGTAGACATAGCCTTGGAGTCATAATGTGCCTATTGGGTTATTCTGGGGGCAGCACAAGCATGCCCTTTGACTGCAACAAATCCACAAACATGTAAAAAAATGACTGAAGTTGAGTAATTTATTCTCTCTTGCCATCCTGGTGCCCAACACCTTGTTTTTCTTGTTTCTTTATTAAGGAATCAAGGGCCAAGCAGTTTTAAAGAGGAATAAATGCATATTAGGGGAAGAGATAGTGTTATATTAAAAAATTCAAGGGTAGAAATTAGGATAAAAAGGAAAAGATAAGAAACATTAAGAACAACAGATACATAAATGAATGCAATAATCTTATAACAATCACACCCTCCTGAATTGATCATATTCCCTCTAGTAGCTCATTATAATCAACATCCCTAAAAATAATAGAAAGGTAAATGGGATTTAACCCCTGTGCCTACCCACCAGCCTCATGCAGATGGAAGGTACACACAGCTCTGTGCATTGGTACTTTTGGAATAACCAAAATAAGGTGAACTTGAAGTTGCAGGCCTGACCCTTGCTTGGGAACACTATGTGCTGACATACACTTTCTGCTCCATATAAACCTTCTCTTGGCTGTTTATACACAGACCAGCTCTTAATTCACACCAGGGGCCTTTCTTAACTAGCTTTGAGATGTGCACATTACTCACAATTGTGGCATCCCATTGTGAGGCAGGCAGATCACTCACTGGGATGAGTAAGTCCTTGTGATGATCAATTCTTAGTCTTCCTTCAGCATCCAGTACAAAGGAAGCTAAAATCTCCTCTTCCTCTGAACAGAGAGCTTTGGTTCTGTTCCTACCCAAGGCTTTCAGCAGCAAAATGGTTTCAGGGACACCCCCTAAAAAGCTTGGGGGCTTCAGGTCAGTTGGTTCATTTGAATGGGAGGCCAATAGAGTTCTCTTTCCAATTCCATACAGAGCGACTGAGGGGCTACTGGAAGCTGACCACTTGGCACCAACCCTCTTGCTTTAAACACTGTGCCTGTCTGGTCAGTACAGACTGTTTGGGGCCTGCAGTAGCTTTTCCTGGCATGTCCATCTGTCCTAGGGCCCAATAACATCTGTTCCTCTTCAGTCTCAATTCTTACTACTCAGCTGGGTCTCAAGGACAGGCAAGGCAAGCAGAATCCCAGCCTCTGCATCTGGGCTACTCTCTGTCTATAACAGCTGTTTCTTTCAAACGTCTCACCGGGTGCATCTAGACAGCGGTGCTATTTCGGGATACTTCCAATATCCCAAAATAGCTATTCCACATCTTTTAAACAAGCCCATTATTTCAAAATAGCTTTTGAAATAACGGGCTTGCTATTCCGACATCCCTGTAAACCTTGTTCCATGAGGATTAAGGGAGGTTTTGAAATAGCGGTTTATTTCAAAATTTGGCACTGTAAATTTCAAATTTCAAAATACACTTGAAATAAGCTTCACAATTTGCATAGCTCAAATTGTGTAGCTTATTTTTGAACTATGGTGCAGTGTAGATGCTGTCATGATTATGAGGGTTAGCCAGCAGCCTGGGGATTAAGGGGTTAGCTACACCTAGCCAGGTAGAGTGACCAGTAGGAATGTAGGTGGGACTTTCAAACTGGGACAAAGGAATTTGGGTTTTTTCCTTTCTCCTTTGGTCTCTCTGAGTGAGTCTTCTGTAGCTACAGGGAGGGACAAGCATGTCTCGCTCTCTCCAAGAAACAATTCTTCACTTTCTGTAAGTAGGATAAAGTTTAGGTAG
>JANRFK010004149.1:54398100-54428458 GCA_030068395.1 Apalone spinifera
GGGCAGGGATAGAGTCCAGAGTGACCTGGGCAGGTTAGAGGATTGGGCCAAAAAAATCTGATGAGGTTCAACAAGGACAAGTGTAGAATCCTGCACTTGGGATAGAAGAATCCCAAGCATTGTTATAGGCTGGGGACTGAATGGCTAAGTAGCAGTTCTGCAGAAAAGGACCTGGGGATTACAGTGGATGAGAAGCTGGATATGAGTCAACAGTGTGCCCTTGTAGCCAAGAAGACGAATGGCATATTAGGGTGCATTAGGAGGAGCATTGCCAGCAGATCCAGAGAAGTGATTATTCCCCTTTATTCGGCACTGGTGAGGCCACATCTGGTAAGGCCACATATTGTGTCCAGTTCTGCGCCCCCCACTATAGAAAGGATGTGGATGCATTGGAGTGGGTCCAGCGGAGGGTGACCAAAATGATTATAAGGATTAGCATGACCTATGAGGAGAGATGGAGGGATTTGCTTTTTAGTCTGCAGAAGAGAAGAGTGAGGGGGGATTTAATAGCAGCTTTCAACTTCCTGAAGGGAGGTTCCAAAGAGGATAGAGAAAGGCTGTTCACAGTAGTGACGGATGGCAGAACAAGGAGCCATGATCTCAAGTTACAGTGGGAGAGCTCTAGGTTGGATATTAGGAAAAACTATTTCACTAGGAGGGTGGTGAAGCACTGGAATGGGTTACCTTGGGAGGTGGTGGAATCTCCATCCCTAGAGGTTTTTAAGTCTCAGCTTTACAAAGCCCTGGCTGGATTGATTTAGTTGGGATTGGTCCTGCCTTGGGCAGGGGGCTGGACTTGATGACCTCCTGAGGTCTCTTCCAGCTCTGATTCTATGATTCGAGAGCTTTCTCTGGAGGACGTGCTGTTACGTTTTGGCCCTGAAGTGCATGCAATGGTATTTACACATCAGACTGAGGTGCTTCAAGACCACATGGCCAGTATTTAAATGTTGGCTCTTACCCCACTATGAAACGTAGGTTCAAAAACATGCAAGCAAAATCAGAGGCTGAGCTGAAGCCTTTTTAAGTCTAGTCAAACTTGGGCGGGTATGCCTTCTTTTAGGTAGCTAAATAAATGTGGCCTGATTCTTAGAGCGATTGAGCATCTAAAACTCATCAATCTTGGTGGGGGTTTTGTGTGCTGAGCATCACTCAGAATCAGGCCACTTACATTTAGGCACTCGGGTATGTCTACACTGCATAGCTATTTTGGGATACTGAAGGTATCCTGAAATAGCTACCCCACCCCACGTCTATACAAAGTCGCCTGTTATTTCAAAATATTGTTCAAAATAACAGGCGTGCTACTTCGCCATCTCAGTAAACCTCGTTGCATGAGGATCGGGTGGCTTGAAATAGCACGTTATTTTGAAGTTTGGCACCGTGTAGACATACACAATTTGTGCTACACAAATTGCGTATCTTATTTCAAAACAGCTTATTTTGAAATTTGGTATCTTATTTCAATTTTAGGGTTCGGTGTGGACGCACCCTTAGTGAAGATGAGTGCCTAATTGCAGGCACTATGTTTGAAAAGATTACATTTAGAATCAGTAATAGAAATCAGGAGTTTACAATTCCCTGCCTGACAAAGCTAGCTGTGAAAGAGGAATGAGTACTTCTCAAGTTAATGTATTCCTATGACTCTAATAATTAATATAAAATCTTAATTAGAAATAAAAACATGGTCTGAGTTGTAACTGAGGTGGTTGAACTGCGTGAAAGAACTGTAAAGCTATTTGATTTATGCATAATCAGCTCGTAAAAAGTCTGGAAAGTGCCATGGTGGTATTTATATTAGTTGCAGGGACTGTGCAGGAATATTTGATTGAGAATTATTTGCTTGCCATGCATGAAAGGCCATAGGAATATTATAAAAACTTACACATACATTTTAAAAGAATATGACTCCAAGATACATCTGGAGAAGGCAGATATGAGATAATTATTTATAAGGAGTAAAGAAGCAAACAACTCTCAGAAATCTCTCATGTTCTGTTATCAGCCCAGCCTCAGCCTTTCTCTTATCAGTTCTGCCAATGTTCATTTCAGCCTGTCTTTTTGTGCTGCTAAGACCAGTTCCACTGTGTTTCAGAAAACCTTTTTCAATGAAGAACTTAAAGAATTGATACATATGAGAACAGAACAGGTGTGAGATATGATGGAGCTATAGAACTGGTGCTGCACTCATTACTTTGGAACTTCATCCCTTCATCCATTCTTCATCTCTGTCATGTTCTAGCATGGATCTAAGGTATTAATGTGACTTATGTTAAGGAGCAAAATTGCTTTTACCCCCTTTAGAGTTTGATTCTGTCCCATTTTTGGTTACTCCTTCCCCCCCTCAATTTGTCTCAGTACATATGAAGACATTTTTTAAATTTTGTTTTTCTTTTGCAGGTAAACCTTCACACTTCTATTATTTTAAATCAGTGTATGTCCCCAACTCTGACATTGTCTAAAAAGTAGTTTTAGCAATTTGCTTTTGTTTATAGGGAAGGGTGGTTTTTGTTTGTTTGTTTTTGGAGATACTCCTAGATCAGTGGTTCTGAAACTTTTGGCCTGGGGCCCAACCCACTCAATGCAAACCTTTCTGAGGATCACCAGCCAACCAACCATGTTGACAAAATGGGTGCAGGAGGGAGTGGTGGTGTGGGTTTTGGGTGGGAAGTAGGGTGCAGGCAGGTCTGCTGATGCGGGGGAGGGGCAAAGAGGGCAATTGCCCTGGGGCTGGGCCACTCAAAAGGCACCAGAGCTTCTTTGAACTGCTGCAGAAGCACAGGATGTGCCACTCCACACAGCTTTGAGGGCTGGGGGAGGAAGAAGCACCACAGTCTGGGTGGCGCTAAGGTCTGACTGCCCTCAGCTCCACCTCTTGGGGGTGTGGATCTGGTTCCACCTTGCCCCAGGGCCCAACATGGCTGTTGGTCCCACTGGGTGCAGGGCTAACAGTGGAAAATTGGGTGCAGAAGTGGGTAGGGGATCTGGCCAGGAGGGAGGGTGCAGGAGAGGGCTGGAGGTGGAGTGTGCAGCCACGAGGGAAGGTACAGGAGTGGGGTGGAGGTTAAGGATGTTAATGTTTAACTGGTAAGCCTTACCCTTAATACCTGCCCTTCCCTTCCCTTTAACCGGTTAAGCAGTATAGTTAACTGGTTAACCAGTTAAATGGGATTTACATCCCTAGTGGGAATGCAGCGTCTCAGCAGGATGTGTGTGTGAGGGTCATTGGAGTGTAGAGTGTGGGCATGAGGCGCATCTGGGGGTGCTTACTTGGCTTTGTGCCCCCTGCTGCTCCTAGGTACCGCCTCCTGCTGCTCCCATTGACAGTAGGGATATCAATGTCTAGATGCCTACACAACCGATAAGGCTAGGTTTATCAGTTAATCCTGTCATCTACACATATTCCCCCCTCCCTTGTTTCCTCTGTAGCAGAGGCAGCAACTTTTACCCCCACACTGTTGCTTCTGATAGCAGTGTGGAGGGTGAGGGGGCAGGCTTTTAAATTGCCACTCTGTGTGTGCTGGGTCTGCAGACCCACTTGCTCCCCCTTGCTGCCGCCTGCAGATGCAGCAGTGGGGGGCAGGCAGGAGCAGCAGCATGGGGGAGGGCATGGCAGCCTCTGTCCACGGGGAGCTCGGACACTCCCCCCACGGACAGGGGCTGCTGTCATGGAGCAGCCTCTTTCCGCAGGGGCTTTCGGCGACAGCAGATGCAGGACGTGGGGCAGCAGGTAGGACCTGGACTGTGTGGAGAGCTGTTTTTTAAACTGGCTTCTCTTGCAGACTGGCTACCACCTGCCACCCCAAGCTGCTTCCTTTGATAGAGAGGCAACAGTGCAGGGTGGCAGGGCCAGGAGTGCACTGACTGCTGGCCCCACCCCCAGGGATTATTGAATAGTCGTGTAACCACTAAAATTAGATGTGGGTACACAACTATTCAATTATATGCTATCTAACATCCCTAACTGGAAGTGATTCCAGCCAATGGAAGCAGCGAGGAAAGCCTCCAGGCAGCACTTCCCTGTGTTGATATCCCTCAAGCTATGGGGAGAGGGAAGGGCAATGCATGAAGTCATTTGCTTCCCCTGCAAACAATGTTCCCTCTAATATTTTCCATCCACATGCAAAATAATTTTCATGTGCACTGAGTCATGTGCAAATGTTTACCACTAGAAGAAACAAAAAACCTAGCTGAGGGCGCTCTGCTAATTAGCTGGGCAGTATTTAAATCTGTGCTGAGCAGACACTCAAGCAACCAACTTATAGGGAACACTGCCTGCAAACTGGATCTGGTCCGTGAGGCTCGGGCCCCCCTTTCATTCCCCACAAATAATGGGAAGCCAGCACTGGTGCTCCAACTTACCTGGTGAACCATGGGGTTGGAGTGCCATTGTAGGCTCTTCACTGCGGGGAGGGGTAAGCTGAGCTTTGAGCCACAGCTCTCCTGCAAGGCAAGCAGAAGCGGGGAGCTGCTGCAGCCTCCATCAGTTAACTAGATGGGTGAATCTTATCAGTTAAATGGTTAACCATTCAAATTCTTAATAAGTACAATGGCATTTGTTCTTTTATCTAATACACTTGTAATGAAGCAAAATGTTTTATTAATATAGTACAAATTATTTTTATCAAAACTTTTGCTTATGATATTTTAGGTAAATAATATCTTTATGAATGATTTGATATCCAAAGTGTCCTTGTGGAGAAAACCTAAACTTTAATTTTTTTTATAAAATGGCTTTTCTTTTAATTAAAGGACATGGATTTGCACAGCTCAGTCGAAACACCTCATAAAATGGAGCCTGGTGCTCCTGTATGTGTTGGTAAAGAAGAGGAAATAAAACAGTCACAAAGAATAACTGCCAGTGTCCATGACAGAGAAGTTGTCATTTTCTACCATGAAGGGAAATTTTATGCTATGGACCGTCGTTGCTACCGTAAGATTGTTTGTACTCATTATGTTAACAATTTTAAATTAAGTCAGTGTGAGTTGTGATGTGACTGTAATTCCATATTCGACCATTTTTTAGATGCAGGAGGTCCTTTACATCTTGGAGAGATAGAGGTATGTAAATATTCTAAAAATGACACATTAAATTATTTAAAATATTTTAATCCTAAGTAGCATTACCCATCCCTTTGTGATGGTAGATGTACATGTGGCCTCCTTCCCTGCTGTTCCAAGGGGTGGGGAGGCTTGGGCAGGGTTAGGCTGCGCAGCCGCCTCCCTTCCCGCTGCTCCAGGGCTGGGGAGGCTGGAGCCAGCTTGGGCCGCAGGGCCTCCTCCCTCCCTGTTACTCCTGGGGGTGGGGAGGCTCGGGCTATGTGGCCTCTTCCCTGTCTGCTGTCCCAGGAATACTGGGGTACGCATGTGCTGCTCCTCCTCATCTCCTCCCTGTGGTGGGGATAGAGCCTCAGCAGAAGGGGTGTGGCTGGCGGCCTGCTCCTCCCTAGAAACTTCTCAAGTCTTCTAAAATATTCTCTGTGACAGATGGCGTGACGGACGCCTCTCCTTTTATAGTAGTACAGATTTTTATATTGCTCTTCCACATTGGGCTACATAGTGTTCTTAGTAACAGTACAATAATTCTGAAATCAGTGAGGTTACTTTGGGTTTATACTGGTGTAGCGGAAAGTAAAATTTGGCCCTTTCTACAATGGAACACTCTCTTTAACAGCCCTTAATTTTTCAATTTTCACAATGCTTCCAACCGCCTGCTGGTTTGAGAGGCAGGAGGCCAAGTCCAGGTACTTTTTTAGATAAATAGACTAGTAGATGCCTAATAAATGATTCTTAGACATACTTACTTTACAAAACATTGATAGCATGCTTTGTACATCATAAAGAGACATAGTGTCTGTTAGAATGTAAGTACAGTAGAGTCCCTATCATCCGACCTAAACGGGTGGTCGGATTACCAAAAATGTTGGATGATAGGGACTCTACTATAGCCGGGACTGCTTCGTCCCCTCCCTGCCTGGCCCTGGCCCCTTTCCTCCCTGCAGCGAGCAGGGCCATTCTCCCAGCCTACGCCTTGGAGCCGCTGATGCCGCTCCTGCTGGCGCCACTTTGTCCCCGGGAGCTGCAGGGTTGGATAAAGCAGAATGTCAGATTACCGAAGGTTGGATAATCCAGACTCTACTGTAAAACATCTCCAGTCACGTGGATAAAAATATAAATTAAACTATTATCATTAGAACCTAAGATGATGATTATCTTGAGTCCGAAAGAATCCCATCATCCATATACACACATCCCATTGTGATAAAGAGTATTGACAGTTGGGGGAATTGGGTGTTTTCTTTGAATCTTTTGACATTAGCCATTGTTGGAAATAGGTTACACTGGATGGACCAGACCAGTAATCTAATTTGGTATTCCAGTTGCTATTTTTAAAAAAACAGATGATGTTCCTGACATGGCAGTACAAGGTATTACAAGTAGGCTAAAAAGCTGTTAACCTAGAGATAATTCATAGAGAAGAGTAAGATTTCAGTGGGTTGTCTTAATTTTTTTCCCCAGGATTTCAATGGACAGCCTTGCATTATTTGCCCTTGGCACAAGTATAAAATTACTTTGGCAACAGGAGAAGGATTATATCAAGCAATACACCCTACAGCTCCATCCCCAACACCAAAATGGCGATCAAAGGGAATAAAGCAAAGGACTCACAAGGTTACTGTAGACAATGGAAGGGTTTATGTTACTCCTTCTGACTTATCTATCAGATGTGACTCTGATTACTATGCTGACAAGTACAAAAAAACTGGAAGTTCTGATATGAAAAAATAATGCACATTCTGAACTTCAAAATCAGTGGCCATAATGCAAAATATGTCTGTCTGTGTGTGTACATGCATCATTAGTATCACAGGATGATGGAAAAACTACACAGCTGTAAAGTTTTTTCTAAGTGTTAATATATTACATTTTCTGTATTAACTTATTGCTATTAAGGCATTAAACAATGTAGAAAAGAGTAAGATCATAAACAAATTCAAGACCGCCTCTAGAATTAACATTGTGTCAGTACAGTTTTATATTTTCCTTTAAGAAAAGACCAGTGTAATGTATGCATAATTTTTTTATAATATTTCAAGTGTTAAAGCTTCATTGCTCGAGTTAGTCTTAACGTTTATGGGGAGGACTATTATAGATTTTATAATCACTGTTTATAAAATCATCTTGGAAATGTAATAGTAAATATCCATTGAAAGATAGAATTGTTTATATATTAAATAGTTTAAACCTATAATATGAAATTGGGAGGTTTTTTTTAAAATGTGTTATTTGCAGGGCAAGAGAAAAACTTGTTTTATCTTAACACAAAGGAGCAGTGTTTCATAAAGTGAAATACAAAGCTCTTGTGTGTTCTAATGTGGTTTTGCATGGTTACTTTTGCCTGTGCAATTGCCCCAGTTCTTTTCTAAATAAGTACTTCATCATGCCAGTAATCAGTTAACCAACATGACAAACATCTATCACATGTAACTTGTTCTGTCATCTTTTCCTTGGAGGAAAACTGCATGTGCAGTATAGGATTTTGTTTAGTATAGCAATATTTTAAAAATTTAAATATTTAGCAAAAGGAATTAGACAAGGCGGTTTGAAGAAGTGTACCTAGTGCTTGGAGCAGAAAGTGGCAAAGATGGGGCATTGGGTAGTTCATTCCATAGTCCCAGACTATTCCCCATGTTTCTTGGACAGATGAGAATTGCCCATCTAATAGAAAATTCCATTGTGTCTGAGGATCAGAGTTGTCAAGCACAGTGCTCATCCCAGAGCTTTAGGTGATCTTTCTTTCAGATACTCTGGCTCTGCCTTTGAAGTTAAGGACTAAGAGCTTGAACGTGACTAAATATTCTATGCGCAGCCAGTGTAGAAAGTGCATCTCCAGTATTCATTTTCTAGGAATAGTAGTCCTCTTCCCATCCATAACTCAATAAACAGTATGTATCTGAACAGTAAAATCTTCATTTCCTATAAGAAACATAACAAACAACTGATTAATTACATCATAGACATGTCACATCATGGGGTTTTTTCAAGCACTTGTTGAACCCCACTAATGGTGGGGTTTGATCTTTAGCTTTCCATCTTTTAAGATGTGAGTTATGGAACCATTTTTTTATTTTTCGTTTTCCTGAGGTTATCTCTACTTGGTACACAGGAGTTCCAACCTTATTAATAATATAACAGGGTCCCGTCCATCTAGGACTTAGTGGATGGTGTTTTTCACTGAAAAATCAGTACAATATTTGATCTAAACCTCCCATTCCTGAATCTGTAATCTGTCCTCTAATCGTTGTTCCATCTTTTGCATATTCCTTTTCAGATTGACCACCACAAATTTTTGTATTGAAGATATGGTATGTAATAATTGTTGAATATATCCCTCCGTTAACACCCGAGGTTGAAATCCATCGGGAGGCACCCCTCCTTGGACCCACCATGCTTCTGGAGTTCTCATTGGTCTGCCAAGAAAAGCCTCATGGGGAGAATATCAGTTGCACTAATGGTTGATCATATGGCCATTAGTATGAGAGGTAGATGTTCGTCCCATTTCTTGCCGGAGGACTCTGCCACCGTCCGAAGGGCTGTTTTCAACGTCCTATTAGATCTCTCCACTAACCCAGAAGACTGTGAGTGCCCAGGGATATGGAATCTTTGGCGTACTCCTAGCACTATGCATATCTGTCTAGTGATTTCTCCGGTAGAGTGCATCCCCTGGTCGCTGTCTATGACCTTTGGGAGATCAAACCGAGAGAAGATGTTGTTTAAGAGTATTCTGGCTGTTGTTTTTGCGGTGCAGTTTGTCACGGGAATCGCCTCAATCCATTTAGTAAAAGGGTCCACAGCCACAAGGCAATACACATTTCCTTTGGAGGACTTAGGTAATGGTCCTATGAAATCAATCTGGATTCTATCCCATGGCTGGTGTTGAATAGGTTTGCTATGGGGGTCGTGTTTCTGGTTATTCTGCGCACATCTTAGACAATTCTGAACAAAGTGCTCCAAGTTAGAGTTGATTTGTGGCCACCATGCTACTGCATAGAGTCTATCCAGGGTTTTCTCTACTCCATAATGTCCTTGGGTGTGTGATAAGGATATCAACTCTTGACTAAGTACAGATGGCATTATTAGGACAGGAACCTCCTCTTCGTTTGATGAATCAATTTGTCTTTGTGCCACGATTATACCCGTTTGATGTTTAATAATCCGATAATTCTTGAATTTTCCCCGCTTTACCAATTTTGTTATTTCTCAATCCATCCCTGGTAATTTTATGATGTCTATTATTCCTTTATCATCTTTCGATTCAAGAGAGTTAATCATTTCAGGCACTGCTTTCCACGATAAATCAGGATTTAACGAGGCTGCCTTTTTAGCCAATTGATCTACCTTATTATTCCAGATGGAAATTTCAGCTTGGTTCTTCCAGTGTGCCCGGACCTTAAACAGATAGGTCCTTTCCTTACGGGATCCCGCTAGATTCCAGGCATGATTTAGGAGATTGGCATGGGCCACTGGTTTGTTGTTGGTCGTACACATGCCTCTCCCTCTCCAAACCAGCATCCAATCTATTAATGCTCGAAGCACCCAGTTGGAATCTGTACAGATTGTGATGTTATCATCTGATGGGCTGTTTTCTAGGGCCAATATTACTGCAACAATTTCGGTGGCCTGTGCAGAGGTAACGTTAATTGGTTTTAATACTTCTGTTTTTGAGGCAACATGTAAGGCTGCCGCTCCCGCTGCCAATTGGCCGTTATGTCTATGGCAACTTCCATCCACCGCCCATATACCATTTGGCGTATATTGTTTGATTAACTCGTATGTGGTTATTAGTTCAAATGGTGATGTTTCTTAAGGTGATTTATTTTCAGGAATAGGACGCCCATGATTATTGATGATATTAGAGGTAACAGGACTACAAAACAGGGCTGGTGCAATATTATATGATTTACAGGGCTCCACCTTAATTTGATGGTTCATCAAGGCTAATGTCCACTGGCCTATTCTAGGATGGCTCACTCTTCCGTTATTGGCTCTGCCAGATATTATATACCTTACTGCTGTATGGCAAGTTTTCAGTGCTATAGGAGCCATTTCTACTAAATATTCCCAGTATTGTAATGCCCAAACAAGTGCTAGTACCTCCTTTTCACAGCTGCTATATTGTTGTTCTACCTCGGACAAGGTCTTGGATCTGTATGCGACTGGTTTAACTGTAGTCCCTCTCATCTGCATCAGCACCACTCCAATAGCTTCCTTCCCAGTTGACAATTGTAAATTAAATTCTTTATTGGGGTCTGGGTACGCCAGAGCTGGTGCCTGCATTAAGGCAGTCTTCAACTGTACAAAAGCTTCTTGTTCCACATTACTCCACTTCCATGGTTGAGATTTCTTCAATAGCTTATAAAGAGGTTTAGCTTTAAGCCGAAATTTTCTGTAAAATCTCTACTAAAGCCTAGTAATCTAAGAAATATTCTCAAACTATGGACATTACTAGGAGCAGTTAGGTTGTATATCATTTTTACTCTTTCCTGGTCCGGCTTCTGGCCTTCTTGCCCCAGTTCTATCCCTAAATAAGTGACCTTTTGCTGAACTAGCTGGGCCTTTAATGGATTGATTAAAAATCCCACCTTCTTTAACGTATCCAGAACTTCACTGAGAGCTTTCAAGTGGGTGTCTCTGTCCTCGGTAGCTATTAAAATGTCATCCACATAGCTCACCTCGTTTCGCATATTTCAAATTCTTCCACGGGTTAGAGATGATCCGATGACAAATTGTGGGTGCGTTGAGGAACCCCAGTGGCACATGGGTAAAAGTGAACTGTTGATTTAGAAAGGTGAAAGCAAATTTACACCGTGATTCTTGCTGCAGGGGAATGGAGAAGAATGCGTTAGAAATGTCAAGGACGGAATCAAAATGGCGGCAGTTCCCACGGTCGGAATCAAAATGGCGGCGCTTACAGTTCTCACAGTCGGAATCAAAATGGCGGCACTCACGAGACCCGGAAGAGGGATCGCAAAATGGCGGTTCCTTACAAAGTGGTTGTTTAACACAAAATGGCGTTTTGTTAACCTTTGTGGTTTTTCCTTCCCAATGCATTAACTCCTTAAACACAGTGTCCATGTCTATTGCCTTAATCTTTTCCCATGGCAAGCCAAGACTCTACGAGTTACAAAGATATCTTCCTTCTTGCCAACTAACATTCTAGGGGGAAACCAGCCCTGTTAATTTTGTTCTCCTTAAATTTCAGCTCATATTTAGATGGCATGACTCCTTGCTGGAATTCATCATTCAATGCAGAGATCTTTTTAAGGTGCTGCTTAAATCCCACAGTAGCGAGCTGCTGCAGCTCATGAATTTCTCTTAGTTTCTCTTCCATAACAGGGAGGGGAGCAGTAAGGTAATCAAAGGTACCTAATGCCAGTTTGATAGCTGGCAGCAAGCCTTGGAAGCAAATTTTCCTAAACTGGGGAGTGTCACAGTCCAACCTATCGTCCCTCTGAATATCGAGCCCTGCCAACCAATATAACAATTTCTTTCTTATAATATATTGGTCCGGTTTCTCTCCTTCCCCTTGCTGGTTCACATATAACTTGCCTAAAATGTCCTCATGTGGAAAGTATAAATGATACACAGACTTATATAAAACAATCTGCTCTACGTTAGGATTATTAATGACTTGGTAAGGTAGAGAGAGAGAATCTTCTGTGGCATGCACTGTTTAAGCAAAATCACCACATCTTCTGGCCCTAAATTTGGGGTGACACAAAGCCGGGCCAGCCAATTTAACACCCTCTCTTGATTGCAAAGCCCCATATTTTTACGGAGAGCTCTCGTCTACTCGGGAGTGAGAACCTTCTGTTCTTGTTTCACCACAGGTTGATTTTGCCCTGGGTACTGTACTTTTGTGGTGGTAGTTATCGGTGCCATTTATTCAGATTTCTCTACCCCTCCATGATAAGAAGGTGGAGCCGATGGGACACAATCATATCTCTTTACTTCATCTCCCAGCCAATTTATATGGTTAAATTGTGGCTGGATGGCTGCCACCACTCCCTTAGCCATTCCGAGCTGCTGCTGCAGCTTACTAATGTTCTGTTGGCATTGAGTGTGATCTCCCACAGCTCTGATGTTATTGGCTCTTTTAAGTGCTAACTGCTACCTGAGAGTCATTAAACTACGCATTTTGTTCCAATATTACCTCCTCTGCCTGATCATTTTTGAGATATAATTCGGATATTTTGATTTCCAATTGTGATATTTTTACATTTAAACCTTGTATTAAGGGATCCTTCGACTCTATATCATCAATCATTTGTTTAAGCTGACTTTCTAATGTTGTTACGTGGTGAGCGGTTTTATCCTGTAAAGTTCTTAATACTTTAATTTGAGCTGCCAACTCCCGGCTCACCATTGTGAGACCATAGAGTAGGGCCCGTTTTTTATATTGCTTTTTGGGGTGGGGTTTGGCCTCATTATATTTTTCCCACAGTTCCCGAAACTTAACCAAAGAATCTTCCCCTTTGAAAAATTCTTCCACCCAAGGGTTAGATCCTTTACTAAAAAGATTAACAGCAGACTCCAAGGTGTTTTTATTATATACAGGTCTCCAGCCGCGGCTGTCAAAAAGCTGGGGTGCAGTCATCTTTCTTGTCTGGATTGCTTACACAATCCGTACTAGATTTAACTGAGAAACCAGGTTATTGGCTAGGTCTGAACTTCAAGGCCTGCCTGTGGTTCTCACTATAAATTTACAAAGCCAATTAAGGGAGAGAAAAGAGTTCCGGTTAAGGTACAGCGTCTTAAAAAAAAAACTGCAAAAGGAGTTTAAATCACCTCGGCAATGGCTGGATCACCCCGAAAATAGGCGCAAGCCTGCTTGCCGCACCGACCTGAACGACTAGGAAGGGCTGAACCTGCCAGCCAGGAAGGTCAGGAACCTCTGGCTACCGGGTGGCCTGCACTGGGGAGGAGCGTCCTCACTCTCGCCAAACTATAGTCACTTCCGGATTTAGAATGGGGAGAAAAAGATAGGGCCCCAGGGGAATTCCCTCCCCAAGTCGATGGACCGTACCATTAATTATTTCTGTTTGTGCTACGGCACTACTCCTAAAAGTCTGAATAAGCCAGACAGAACCTGACATGCACCATAAAATCCTTACCAGATCCTGCCGTGGTCGCCAAACTGTTACCCTGGGAACAATGTAATGCATTAATTTAGAGTGGAATTAGACCTGTTCTGACTAGATATAACTGATCCCAGAGTCAGAAGCGAGGTTTGCCTGGTAATCCGTATCTCTATGACCAGCGTTTTATGGACCCAATAATCAGGCAAGACAAAGTTTGGGGCCAAACCATGTATTTTGAATTAACAGCACAAATAGGAATAATAAACACAACTCACCCACCCTATCCCTAGAAACCAAGCGGATAGGAAAGATCCCAATACAAAGAAAGGTATACTTTACAAAATAGGTGGTGATCAGCGCCCGCAACCTTCTACTTCATGGCTAATTGGAAGCCTTGAAGGAGGACAAGTGGGGAGATCCCCCAAAGCGATAATCCTCGCCTTTTGGCAGAAGAATGCTCGAAGGACCCTTAATTGCTTGGAGAATGCTCTTGAGGATACGGTCCTGGTCACCCTCCGGCTGAACCATCCAGTCCAGAAGTTAAGTGGTGGTAGATGATAAGCCCAGTCTCAGTCCAGTGACTCTAGCCAAGTACCCGCCACGTGGGGCATTCCCACACGCAAGATGGCTGATGTGTCAAAACCAAGGCCTCACCAAATCAAAACCGTTAATCTAAAGATGACAGGGAAAAGGATTGGAACCACAGAAACTTGGAAAGATCAAAGAAACCAAAGGAACCAACCCGAACTCTCTCAGGCCAAAGCTTATACAGGCTCTGTGGCGGGAAAAAGATGTTAATGACCTGAGTGCAGAATTACGGCCTTGTGCAACTGATGAGTGGAGTGAGTGTACCTTTTAGGAATGAGTGCAGCTGTTAGGACCGAGTGCACATGGCTTAGGGATGGGTGCATAGGTGGGGTCATGTGCACAAAGCTGTGATTTTGGCAGGAAGCTGCACCTGAGGGAGAAAGCATTCCTTAAACAAAATGGAAGTTCTGTGGACTCCATTTTGTATGCTCTTGTCAACATAAAACTCACATTCAGGGTAATAATGGGTAGGATCTATGCTTATACATAAGTAGAGCTCAGTGTTCCCTCTAAGCTGTGTGGCAGCACAGTATCACAGTTGCTTAATGAGCACCACCCAGCCAGGGGCTCAGGACTCATGTATGGAGCTGCCTGGCAGGGGGAGAGGCATTTCATCCTCAGTGGCAGCAGCAGCTTCTGGCTAAGGATAGAGCAGTGAGTCTCTCCCAAGCTGGTAGGGACACGTTCCCTTCCCTTTTGGCTGGGCTCATTAAGCAGCTGTCAGGCTGTGCTGCTGTGCAACTTAGAGGGAATGCTGGTGGAGCTGTATGTGTACATCATGCATAAACTAAGGAGTAACGGGGTGTGTTGAAATGCTAGATTAAGGTGGTACTTATGGATACTGGGCCTCACTTCATTAAAATCTGGCTTTTGAACTTGTAAAGAAATTTTAAAACGAAGCATAAGATCATATGACCTTTCCAGAACTTTTTAGCAATGGAATACAGAGGAGAGTATTCTGTTAATACTTTGGGTAGAATCCAAACAGCATCGCTGTTTATATTTCTGACATGATTGGATATAGTCATTTTTAAATTATGATTTCACAGAGCAGACATCCTGGGAAGTGAATCAGGATAGGAGATGAGAAAATCTGCATAAAGGGAAAAAGCAGATTTGAATTGAACCATGTCATGGACGAAGAGAAATTGGTAAACTGAACCACAGTAAAAGAAACAAAATACACATTAATCCAATTTAGTCAGTGTCTGTCTGCTAGAAAAAATGCAATTAGACATTGGCCAGTTTTGTGGAATTTGGTATAAGATGAACACATTAGACTCCAGAATCTCATACTTTTACTTACATAATCAGCGAAATTTACACAACAGTTGGTTAGTGCAAAATTTACATTCTATATAACTTGTCCCTAAAAACCATTCATAGTAAGGCTCTCAGCCACAACTGGATTAAGTGACAAATACCCTAGATTTTTTTCATGAGACAAGGAACACAAGATATTAAGCTATTTGTACTAATGATTCTTTTATTAACAAATAAAGATTGTAAAGTTTGTATATATTGTCTTTGGCTAAACATTCAGTGCACTAAGAAAAAGCTCATTGGCTTGTTACCACTATATTTAAGTGTCTTGATCCAGGGCAGAATGTAGGATGTGAATGCTGCTCTCAGTTGAATTTTCCACAGGAAATTCAGAAAAGACTTGCTTCTCTGGAGAGAGTACACTGTAACTTGCTGAATCTTCATATTTGGAGAATCCACCTTTTTCTTCCTCATTCTTAGAGTTTACTCTTGAGGCCTTTTCTTCTTGAACTATATTTTTTATTTTCCCTACTACCGTGTTAATAGAGAGTGCCTACATATAATAAAGATATATTTTAGTTTAAGAAAACCAGAACTTGGAGTGAGATTACTGTCTGTTTGGACTTTTGTAATAACATGAAATGTACTTTATTTTGAAGCTTTATAATACATACCAGTATCTTAGTAATAAAGGGCTCAAGCCTACAAGTTGCTGAGCACTCTAGCCAAAATCCACTACAGTACTTAAATCACATTTAACTTAAGCATGTAGATAATCCCAGCAAAATTAATAGGACTACATATGTGCTTACAATTATGCAGTGGCTTCAGTGCTTATTGGATCATGCCTACTGTTAAAAAGCTTCTTCTCACCCTCCCAGTTCCCTGGTCCTTCTTGTGTCAACAGAGAACAGCAATACCCGAAGTCTGGACATGCAAACCATTCAATGTTTATTGGGGTTAGTTTCCAGCAAGCATGAATCCAGTTTCCCTTTTTTCCAACATACTTCTCTACTGAAATTTAACTAAACAAATCTAACATTGTAACATAATTAAATTATATCCAACACCTTAATTGGTTTATACCCAGAAAAATTAATTATATAGCAGACAGAAACAATCACAGAATCAGAGATCCTATGGACAGTTGGGAAGTGGGGACCATAATGACAATAAAAAAGATGATTTCATATGGATAAGAGGGCTAGACAGAAAGCTATCAGCCTAAGTTCTTTAAATTTTGTAGACTCTTCCCTTTATCTGGAGGCAGTAGATTGGATCACTTTACTAACAGCTCCAATTTGCCTTAATTCAGTGTGACTAGTTTAGAATTTGAGACTGTGACTGTATTCTCTTCCCAGCTTATAGCTGCCACTGCTGCTTAGTCAAAGGCCTTAGTTTAAGAACAAGGCCTCAGATTATCATGAGAGAATGCCCGTACGCAGATAGACTATGATTTTGATTTCTTGTTTTATGCCTTATAAGTAGCTAAGTAATAAAATTAAAGTATAGGCATTTACAGACAAGCCTGAATATCTATATCCTAGCAACTACTATGCTTAGTGCTTCATAAGATCAAGCTGTTATACTTTAGCACAGTACTCACACTTGATACAGTTATAGCTAAATGAATTTGCTAGTAGAGTAAATGCTATTAAATGTTTGAGTCACACAGTTATTAGTTATTACAGATTTCTCCTGTGGAATGTATTAGTATAAATACTTACAACCAATTGGTCTATTACAGTGTTTTTCAACCTTTCTTTTTCTTATAAAGTACCCCTTTAAAAAAAATACCCCCAGTACCTACAGTTTTCAGACAAATTTTTTTTCTACCATTGCAACACATTTGTTTAAACAACTTAATCATAGCTGGATGGGCGATAAATTTTTTGGGTGTAAAAAGTACAAAAATAAAGTGTTGTAAAACTTAAAACAAAAATTCAGTTTTCTCCATATTTCAGTTGTTGACGTACCCCCCCAGATGTCTCTCGAGTATCCCTAAGGGTACTCATACCACTGGTTGAGAAACACTGGTCTATTAAAGGTCTGTTCCTGCTCCCACTGAAATGGCAGCAAGTTTGATCCCATAAACTTATCAAAGGGCAAGAAATCAAACATTTTTGGTTACTGATTTTACGTTTCACCATCTCTCAAATGTACTTTACTGAGGGATATCACTTGAGTCCCAAGTTAGTTACAGCCACACATGTGGTGGTGTCTTATTTCTACTGTTGAAATTTGCATCAGAAAGCTAGAGTGAGGCTATGAAATGAGTTTTACAGAAAAGGAAGGAATCCACAGCAGTGTAAAGTTTCTATGCGACTAATTTATGTGTTTCAACAAAGATTGAATAGCATGCACCTCACCTGAAAGTATTTGTCACAAAGTAATACTTAATATTGTTGACTAATAACTGTAGCACGGTACAATGACAAAGTACTAATGAGATTATAGCCACAGGAGCTGGAAAAATACTAAAAGATGTATAAGGTGATGAAACTTTTATATGGAAAAATACTTTAACTTTCTCAACCTTTTTATTTTTCAGGCTTCTAAAGATATAAGAAATTATAATTAAGCAATAAGAAACTGAACAGGTCCTGGTATAGAACATCTAACAACATATTTGCATGTGCAAACCCAATCCTGCAAGTTCCCAACCTACCTTGATTACCACAGAATAAAATGATACTTAGAGCACTCAATGCCTTGCAGGACAGGACAGAGTTTGTAATGAATCAAGCAGGGAGCTAAGATGTAACCTGCTGAATGTCCTTAAATCTCATTGCTACAAGTGGGTGTTAGCACTCAGCACTTCACACAGTCTTTATGTGAAGTAGAATAGTGCCTCCGCTCCCCACAATGTGCAGATGTCCAGGAATTTTCTTAGGATGCCTGGAATTGATTTGTTTTTTAAAAATGTTTATTAAAAATATTTATATTCTGGTAGTGGCCAAAGGCCCTGATTGGGACTGAGCCCCCATTGTGTTGAATGTTATGCATACCTAGAAGAGGCTGTCTGTGTCCTGATGGGCTTACGGGAGAGGTGGGTACCAATTGCTCATGGGCCAGATGCAGTTTCATCAGGGTTAGTCCCTGGCAGGCCGTCAGACACTTTGTACAGCCATTTGCAGCTTCCATTGGATGTAGTTTCCCAGCCAATAGGAGCTATGGGAAGTGGTAGCCCAGCCCATACTGCTTCCCTCAGCCACCATTGCCTGGGAACAGTAAACTGCAGTCAACGGTAACTGTCTGAGCATCTTTATCTGCAGACACTCAGGTAAAGTAGGCATCTAATGGCCCTCCATGATCTAATCCTGGTGAACAGTCTGACCCGCAGACTGCTTATTACCCATCCCTGGCTTTTATGGTCTCAAGACACAAACTGATAAAGGGAAAATATACTAAGTTGATACATAACATTGTAGATGGATGGGGCAAATAGCCTGAAATTTGCCATTATGAGACCCTGTTTTCAGCCTCTTATATTTTTGATAAATTTTAATTGGGCTGATGTTTTCCATACCAGGTGTCTGGATCTTTTAATTCTAAATTTAATCCAAAACAGTTTAGCCATTTCTGATAATCAAAATAGGGTAATATGTTTTGCTATTTAATACAATTCTGGTCACTTTCTTTGAGAAGTTCTAGTGCACTTATGCTTTGGAGCAAAGCCTTGAAATGCAACAGCCACTAGCTGTGTGTCAGGGATATAACTGGGGAAATCTATCTAAATATGGCCACGTTGAAAGCCTTTGAAAAAAATCTCTTCACCTATGCTTACCAGAGATGACAAAGAATTTAGTAGCTACAATCACCAAGATTCAATCTTAATTTTACATGGAGAACTGAGATTGGATGAGGAACTTGGGGGTGGCATAGTGGGTTTAAGAACAAGTGTAGAGAAGACAAACCAGGAGGCAACTAAGACTGAATGAGTGAGAAGATGGGAAATGAGTCAGGGTGGGAGTACTGGGATTGATGCAGCAAGTAGTTGAAAGAGACTTATATGGGGAGCCTAAAAGTAGTGACTAAGACAGGAGGGGCAAGCACAAAGGGATGAAAAGTCTATGGAGTGGCTACTGGGACTGGCTCAAGAAAGAATAGGATTGGGAGAAGGAGTTGGACAGGGAAGAAACAGGACATGCACTTACTAACAAGAAGAACTTTTGTGTAAACTGGGGATTTACCAGTTGGAAGCAACAGAAGACAGAAAGACCTGGTTATATTAGTTAATCAGAGGATGACTATGAGCTGCAAATGTGATGTGGATATGAAAAAGCTGTGTTTCTCAACCAGTGGTATGAGTACCCTTAGGAGTACTCAAGAGAAGTCGGGGAGGAGGGTGCATTAGCCCAACTGAAATTTGGAGAAAACTGAATTTTTGTTTTAAGTTTTACAGTGCTTTATTATTTTTGTATTTTTTATACCCAAAAATGTCATTGCCCGCCCAGCTACGATTAACTTGTTTAAACAAATGTGCTGCAATGGTAGAAACAAATTGTGTGTGTTTGAAAACTGTAGGTATTGGGGGTACTTTATGAAAAAAGTTTACGAAACACTGAAAAAGGGCTAATGCAATCCTAAGATGCTTTTGGAGAGAGATTTCCAGTAGAGATAGAGAAGCACTAATATCCTTATATAAGGAATTGGTGAGACCTCATTTGGAATACTGTGCAGTTCTGGTTTCCCATGTTCAAGAACAATGAAGTCACACTGGAACAGATAAAGAGAATGACTACACAAGGATGGTCAGTGAAATGCAGAACCAAACTTACGAGAGGAGACTTAAGGAACTTGGCTTATTTTGCCTAACAAAACAAGCTGAAGTTTCTTTAAGTACATTGGAGGGATAAACATCAGGGATGGAGAAGTTATGAAAGGACCAAAGTCATTCTCAGGTGTTGGTTTGAAATTAGATAATTGTTTTTTTTATCAGAGTGAAGTTCTTCAACACCTTCCAATGGAAGTAGTAGTGGCAAAAACAAACAAAAAACTCCAACCTAATTTGCTTCAAGATTGAGCTTGATAAACTTATTGAATGGTATAATGAAATTGTCTACAATGGCATATGCCCTTCTGTTACTAGTGTTACTAAATATCTCTAGTGGTCAGAGAGGAGACACTAGATGGAAAGGATTATGAGTTGCGCCAAGAATTCTTTCTGAGGTGTCTGGCTGGTGGGTCTTGCCCAGGTACTCAGAGATTAACTGATTGTCATGTTTAGGTTGAGAAATGTGACAGATCTTGGGTCTTTTTCACCTTCTTCTGAAGGGACATGGGTTTTTTGCTGTTTTGAATTAGCATCAGTGATGGATTTTGTGTAACTTTTAAGTCTTTAAATCAAAATTTTAGGAGCTTAGTAATTCAGCCAGAGGTTGTGAAGGGAGTGGAAGGGTGAGGTTCTATTGCCTATGATGTGCAGGAAGTCAGACTAGATGATCATGAGAAGGGCCCAACCAAATTCACAGCCATGCAAAACATACAGACAAATGTGATGTCCTCTCATGAAATCTGGCCTTGTGTGTACTTTTCCACTATGATATACACACGAGGGAGACCAGTATTTCTCAAATTAGAGATTCTGAACCAATTTGCGGGGGGGGGGAAGGGGGGGGTGTCCGCTGGTTGTTTTAGAAGAAGTGTGCCAGTATTGCTATTATTATTTCTGTGCTGCCCTTCGAGCTAGGCAACTGAAAAGCATTGGTTTTAATGTTGACTCTGGCTATGTCTACACTGCAGAGCTTTTCTGGGATACCAGAAGTATCCAGGAAAAGCTATGCCCCCTCCAAGGAATGCATCTGCTTTTTCGGTACAGTTTCTGAAAAAGCAGATGTTCTTTCAGCCTCCCTGTATTCCTCGTTGTACAAGGAAGAAAGGATGTTCTGAAAGAGGAGGTTTTTCCAAAATTTAGCCCCATGTAGATAGGCCACATTTCAGAAAAGCCTCATCCGAAAAAAGCGGAAAAAGATACAGAAATTGCAATTTGTGTATCCTTTTTCCAACTTTTCTTTGCCATCTAGACATAACCTGTGTGCCTAGCTCTGAAGGCAACACCTCTCCAGCAGCAATGCGAAAGTAGGGATGGTAATACATACCTATTTCACCCTTCTGCACGTCTGCCTGCAGAGCTGGGTGGCCAGAGTGTGGCAGCAGTTGACTAAGGGCCCTACTCTGGAGGCAACAGCACAGAAGAAAGGGTGGCAATACCTTAACAGGCCATCATTATTTCTGTGCAGCTGCTGGCTATCGCTCTGCCTTCAGAACTGGAGTCCTCACCAGCTACCACCATTCTCTAGCTCTGAAGGGCAATGCTGCTGCCAGCAGCTGCACATAAGTAAGGGAAGCAGTACTGTAACCCCCCTCCAATAATCTTGTGGTCCCCCCTTTCATGCAACTCCTTTTGAATTAGGACCCCAGCAATTACACCACCGTGAAGTCTCAGATTTAAATATCTGAAATTTACTGTTATTACAATCCTATGACATGAAATAGGCCAAAATGAGCCATGAATTTGGTAGGGCCCTAATCACGATGGGCCCTTTGGCCTTAAAGTCTGTTGGAGCAGATGGGGCAAATAACCCTGTAAACAACTGGCAAATTATTAGCCATAAATTCATGAGTCACAATTTAATGCAGCATTGAGAAATAGTGTCCCACTTAGTCAGGGGGTTTTTGGGTTGTTGGTTTGGGGTTTTTTTTGGGACAAGCAAGTAAACATTTTTTCCTTTTCAATGAATATAGCAAAGGACAAGGGAGTAGATTTTATACCTTGAATTGCTAATGTTCATAACCAGTGTGGCAGGGTCAGTCCCACTCCTGGGTCCCACACTGCTGCTCTGCTCACTATCCCAAAGTTTGGGGGCTGTGGTACAAATCTCATTTGCCTTGTTTCAGTGTTTGACCTGTCCCTCAGCAAAAACAGAGTGTTGAGGCCATTGCCCTGGGCCAGTTGGGGCTGAGTAAACAGTCCTTGTCTGGCTGATTGGGGGGAAGGAAGCCTCATTTCCCTCTGCAGCCTTTAGCAGTGGTCATGTTGTTCTGCTCAGCATCTGAGTCTCCTTATTGGTTGTTCCTCTCCTCTCCTGTCCCCCACAGGGAAGGTTTTTAAAGAGGTCCCATGGCAGCCTGAATCAACTCACCTCGCCCTTAATTACTTTGTAGCAGTCTGGTCTCAGCTGCCCCTGATTAGCTAGGGCCATTTCTGTTCATTTTAAAGAGCTGCCTCTCTCCCCTACTATCAAGCTGTTTAACCTACCCTGTCTCATCACATTTGCAAGGCTGCTTTAATATGCACATGACACTCTCAAAGGCAACTTGAGTAAAATAACTATTTCATTTAGCTTATTGTGCAGCTATCTATATGAAAATGAAGAGCAGAGTGAAAACTGAAATGCATATATTTAATTCTTGTTCGGGTGTGTCATTATAGTATGAATATCAAGGAAATTAATACATCAAAGAATGCCTGATTCTGTCCCCTTCACACATTGGGTGGTACTTTATGTTGCACATAATCTCTGTTTTCCATATGGAGTCAGGAACTAGTCACTGAGGATAAGGGCGGCAGAATCAGGTACAGAATTAAGAAGCTTATTAACTTACCACATAAATTAGAGCTGCGTAAGAAGCACACATGATGCTGGTGAGAGCAGTCTTTGCTGGATATGAGATCACATCAAACAGGGAAAATGTTCTACCCTGAAGGAAAAACATTTTTAAAAACAGTTTTTGGGTGGGTTTGGCTGCCAAAATATCAATGCTGCTAAATAGGACAATATTTTAAGAGCAGTTCCCTATATTCATATCCACATTTGAAATACCTAACTTTACATGTTTGTTCCTCTTCGAGCCAAATCTTTTTGTGCATGATTTAGAACAATAGTTCATTTTGTTATGAGAGTCACAGGAACATATAGAAATCACCAGCATAAAAGGGGTGGCATCCACCACAGCCCTTTACCAGCCTACTTATTCTTCTGACTCAGCAGGCCTTCTGTGGGTTACAGGAGAAAGGGGGTGTGAAGGAGAGAGGGTTAATGCTGCTCCAGAATTGGCTGTGCCCTCTTTCCATGTATAAGGAGAACCATGTATACAGGTCCTCTCCATTTGCAGATGTTGGATGCAATCAGTGCGTCTGTTTGTATACAGTTCTTATTCAGGCAAAATGCCTACTGAATGAGGACGAAGTATTGTATTCAAGATTTGGGTTCGTATTAATTATTATGTAAGAGAGGTGAAAGTGGGAAAATGGGATAGAGATAGTAAAGATTCCAATTTTGCACACAGTAACTGAACTGAGTGGCACAGAACTCTTAACTGAAAGTAGTTTGAAAACCTGATATACATTGCAGGTAAAATACATTAGAATGGGATCTAATTAATTAGCACTTGAACTAAAGCTCCCATACCTGATTTTTATAGAGAGGCTGCTTTGGTGTGTTTATATTTTTCAGAAGACGATGAGACATAGTAGTTAACTCTGCAAAATTTTGTACAAGTCGTGGCTGCAAGAATTTGGCACCAGATTTTGAAGATGCTGATATTCTGTTTAGCCCATTAATAACTGTTACTCCAGGAGATGAAGAGAATGTACTTGCCACCACTGATCTGGATGCTTGCAGAATGGGAATTTGCTGAAAGGGAAGCATTTAAGAAATAACAGGGCATCTGATTCTAAAATCAGTTTCTTAGAATATCATGAGTTTATGGAGAGTGAAAGGCTATTATAAAGAAAATTCTTTGATACTGAGGTTATTCGAAGATACAAGTTATTTTATTAAAAGCTAGGTTATTTTTCATTTAGTGCTACAAATAATTATGAACGCATGTAATGACTTGAATTGAGGCAACATCCAAGACACTATGTAAGCACATAGGAAAAGATAATTTGCCCTGTGTTCATTTATAAAGTTCCAGAATATTTTACACTTAATGTCTTGGAAAACAACATACATTTATGTGCACAGTTAGCATCTAGAAGAAAAAGCCTTTGCAGCTTCTGTTTGACCAGGGGCTCAAGACTACCTATCTCTTGTAATTGGTGTATGGCCTTTGCAGTACTCCCAGCTATACAGTGGCTCAGCAAGCAGGAAAGTGCAGCTGTTATTGGAATTTGAGAAATATGTCTATGGATGCTGACGGTATCAGCAACCCCCAGTAGGCTCTGCATCTTGCAGAGCTCACTGTGTTTTCCATAAGACTCAGCATTAAAAAAAAAAACTTAAAAAAAAATTGGAGATGCAAGTATTCTAGCTCAGCCTATCAGCTCAGAACATAAAGGGCCTAACAGAGGATATATCAGATTAAATTGAGAGTACACTTGATATGAGCCAAAAGAGTTTAATGGTTTATTGCTGATGATTTACCAATTGATTTAAATTATAGCATTGCCACCTGGTAATACAGTGATGGGCATATTAGAAATGCTTAAGATAAAAGCATAGAATCACAGGACTGGAAGGGATCCCCCTGCAATCCTGCACTGCTGCCACTCTATCCAGGGTAGCAGATGGGAGCTGGTCCAGGGCGGAACCGGTTTAAAAAAAGGACAGGGGCTGCTGATGCAGAGCAGTCTCTGTTTGCAGTGGGCACAGGTTCCCTGTGGACAGAGGCTGCTCTGTGGGATGCAGAGTCCTTGTCTCTGGGGAGGGGCAGGGGAGGCTGCTACAAAGCAGCCTCTGTCCTCAGCAAGCCCAGGCCCACTGTTGGACACAGGCTGCTTCGCGGCAACCTCCCCTGCCTCCCCACATGCTGCTGCCTCTTTCAGAGGCAGCAGCGTCGTGGAGTGGGGCAGGCGGGTCCACACAGTCAGCTTGCACATTGAGCCAGCTTGAAAGCTGGCTCTTCACACATATCAGCTCCTGCCTGTCCCCTCACCCTCCATGCTCATGGGTAGCCAGCACCAGCTCCCTCCTTCTCCTTGCCCCCTTGTTGCCCCTGATACAGAGGTAGCAAGTGGGGGGATGCATGTAGTTGACAGGATTAACCGATAAGCTTGGGCTTATCAGTTAATCATGTAGTTGTCTACAAGTTGGCGTCTCTACGCTGTTCAGGGGAGCTCTGTGTTGGTTCTATAATTTAGCACATGATCTGTACTTAGAGGGGTACAATTGTCCAAGTAGGTATGTGCAATGTAGCAACAATCACTCTTCCTATCAATAAACTGGAATAATAACTTGGCCATAGGGTGACTGTGTGAGAAAGATCTAAGTATGATTACTCCATAGCAGTCTTCCCTCCACAATGCCAATCACTTAGGCTATGTCTACACTGGCGCGATCTTGCGCTAGAAATATGCAAATGAGGCTAAGCGTGGAATATTGCCGAGCCTCATTTGCATATCTAATGAGCCGCCATTTTTGCGGAAGAGGCTCTTGCACCAAAAGGAGTGTCTACACTGCCCCTTCTTGCGCAAGAAAAACTCTCTTGCGCAATGGAGTTATTCCTGAACATAATCAGCGTAACAGCATTGCGTGAGGGTTTTTCTTGCGCAAGAAGGGGCCGTGTAGACTCTCCTTCTGGCGCAAGAGCCTCTTCCGCAAAAATGGCAGCTCATTAGATATGCAAATGGGGCTCGGTGATATTCCATGCTTATCCTCATTTGCATATTTCTGGCGCAAGATCGCGCCAGTGTAGACATAGCCTTAGAGCTTATTCAGTGAGGGTGATGAAATTCAGTGGCTGCACTAAATCGGAGAAATTGTTTCCACATGTGTAAAATACAAAGATACGTTTCTGTGCACTAGGTAGTAACCTATATTTCAACTGATATTGGTCAGAAGTGCAACTTCCATGAATGAATGAGAGTCCTGTAACCAAACTATGAAAAAAAAATGTTGAGTAGATTCTCAGATGTAAATTGCCATAATTCCATTGAAGTCAATGTAACTATGACAATTTACACCAGATAAGGATCTGTCTTGGATGTTTTGTACATCTAGTACTATTATTATATATGATAAAAATAAAAAAACATTAAAACCAAATAAGATTCTTGAAACATTTAGGAAGAATGCACATTGAAATGGAACATGGGATCCAGTCCAAGAGGTGAGTATATTAACCTGAACCACTCAGAAATAGCAACCACAATGTAATTAAATTTAACATCTTAGTGGGGTGGGGAAAGCAAAGAAGCCCACTACAATAGCATTTAATTTTAAAAAGTGGAACTACACAAGAGTGAGGAGGCTAATTACATATAAAATAAAAGGAACAGCTACAAGGATGAAGTACCTGCAAACTGCATAGAGATCGTAATACAGGCTCAAATTAAATGTATGCCCTACAAATAATTTTAAAAAATTGCAAGGGAACCCTGCTACGGTGGCTAAACAGCAGAGTAAAAGAGAGTGTTGGGGGGAGAGGGGGGGAAATCCTTTACAATTCGAAGTAAAATAATGAGAAAAAAAGCTTAAACCTGTCAAAAATGCAGAACAGCTACCTAAGGTCACAAAAACTAACTGCATTTTTTAAAAACGACATCAGAAGCAAGAAGCCTACCAAACAGTCCGTGGGGCCATCAGATGGCCAAGGTGATGATAGAGCACTTAAGAAAGAGCTGTTTCAGTGATGCTAAATTAATTATTTACATCCATCTTCACTGCAGAAAATATGGGAGCGATTCCAACACCTGAGCTGGTTTTTTTTTTAATGTAACTGAGGAACTGTCCTAGATTGAGATATTAATAAAGGAGGTTTTGGAACAAATAAATTAAATGGTAATAGGTCACTAGGAACAGATGGTATTCACACAAAAGTTCTGAAGGAATAGAAATATGAAATTGCAGAATTTGCTAAGATATGTAACCTGTCACTTAAATCACTTTCTGTACAAGATAGAAGGACAGCTAATATAAATCATATTTTAAAAAGTCTCCAAGTGCAATCCTGGCACTTACATAGCAGTAAACCTAACTTCAGTAACCAGGCAAATTGACTGAAACTGTAGTAAAGAACAAAATTATTAGATACATAGATAAACATGATATATTGGGGAAGAGTCAGCACAGCTTTTGTAAAGGGAAGTCAAACCTCACCCGTATATTGGAATTATCAGACAGTCAACAACAAGCATGTGGAGAAGCATGATCCTGTGTAGTGAACTTGGACATTCAGAAAGCCTTTGACAATGATCTTCACCACAGACTCTTGAACAAACTAAGTAGTCATAGGATAAGAGGGATTGTCTTCTCATGGATCAGTTACTGATTGAAAGATAGGAAGTGTCAGGAAGGAATGACAAATTTTCACAATGGAGAGAGGTAAATAACATGATTCCCAAAGATCTGTGCTGTTGAACATATTCATAAGTGATCTAGAAAAAAGAGTGAATACTGAGGTGACAGATGATGCAAAATTGCTCAAGACAGTTAGTCCAAAGATGACTGCAAAGAGTTACAAAAGGAACTCACTAAGCTGGGTGACTGGGTGAGAAAATGGCAGATGAAATTCAATGTTGATAAGTACAAGGTATGTATGTTAGAAAACAATCCCAGCAATCCATACAAAATGTTGGGGTCTAAATTAGCATTTACCACTCAAGAAATAGATAATTGTGAATAGTTCTTGAAAACATCCACTCACCATACAGCGACAGTAAAAAATGCTAACAGACTATTAGATAATAAAAAAACAGGAAGTATCATCATATCACTATGAAAATCTACAGTATAACCACAGCTTGGATACTGTGTGTAGTGCTGGTTGTCAATCTCAAAAGATGATGTATTAGAATTAGAAAAATGTACAAAAAAATTGGGGGTGTGGAACAACTTCCATATAAGTAAAATTAAAAAGATGGAGATTGTTCATTTTAGAAAAGAGACATCTAAAGGAGGGATATAATAGATATCTATGAAATAATGAATGGTGTGGAGAAACGGAGTAGGAAAGTGTTTTTCACCTCTTCATATTACACAAAAACTAGCATCATCCAATGAAATGAATAGGTAGCAAATTTAAAATACAATGAGGCACTACTTCATAAAACACAGTCAGCCTGTGGAACTTGTTGCCATGTTGTGAAGCCCAAAAGTATAATGGGGTTCAAAAATAATTCAGATATATTCATGGTGGACAGGGCTCATACAGCTGCACATACTCTAATGTGATACATGCCACCAAGTGCTACCAATGCCCTTTTGCCATGTATATTGGCCAACCTGAATAATCTTTACAACAAAGGATCAGTGGACACAAGTTAGATATCAGAAATAGCAATACAGGTTGGACATCCCTGGTCTGGAACCCTTGGGACCTGATCGGTCCCAAATGAGGGGATTTGCTAGATCAGGGAAGGTCTCTTTCCTCCTGGCCCGTACCAAACTGCTGCCCCCCATCTAGGGCTCCAGCCTACCCTGCTGCTGCCTGGTCACTCCTTGAGCCAGAGCTCTCTAGCTCCTGCTGGCCCTATTACTCCTGAGGCTGGAGCTGTGTAGCCAGGCTGGAGCTCTGCAACTAGGGCTCCCTAGCTGCTGCCAGGGCTGGAACTGCATAGCTGGGGCCAGAGCTGAGTGGCAGGCACCAGAGCTGCGTAGCTGGGGCCAAGACTGGATCTGCGTGGCTGCTGTCAGCCCTCTGCTACTGCCCGGCTGCTGGGGCCAGATCTGCCCGCTGTGCTGCCCATCCACCTCCAACAGGGCTCCTGCCCCCCGCCACGCTCCTGCCCTGCAGACAGACCTCCCTGTACCTCCAGGAACATCTGCGGTCCTCCTGGACCATTGATGTTGCCAGACCAGAGAGTCTTGGTTAAGGGGGTGTGACGGGCCGGCAGCGGCCCGCACTCCCGCCGCCCAGGGAACTGCAGCGGCTCCGGCCACCGCAGCGGAGCGGGCGGCGCGGAGAACCGCGAAAGCGGGGGGAGCCCCCCCCACAAGCCCTGAGAAGCCAGAGGAAGGGCGAAGAGCGGCGCCGGGGAGCGCTCTGGCCGCCGGAGCCTGAGAGGGCGGGGTTTCCGGCGGCGCGTGCCGCTGCCAGGACGCTGAGCGTGGGGGCGGGGCAGCGTGCGTAAACCCCGGTGGGCAGTTTAAAAAGGCCCGCCGGAGGAGATGGAGGGGGGAAACGCTGAGGCGTGCGGCACTTCCCCCCCGCTGGAGACGGGAAGCGGATAGACCGGAGCAGCTACCGGAGGAAGGCGGCCGACGGACCTCGGACCAGGTAGGGGGCCTCGGCCCAGAGACGAAGCGGGCAACAGCCAGCCCGGAGGGAGCTGGGAAGCAGCCCGGGGCAGGGACCTTTTGGCGCCCGTGGGCTGACGCGCTTCGGGGTGGGACCCCGTCAGCCAGGTACGGGCTTAAATCCCGAATCCTTAGGGCTCCGGGTTGGGACCCGGTGGAGAGGGAGGGCCCGGGTCCCCCCAGCTCCCCCTCCCGCTAACACACCCTCCCGCGGCGGAGGGTCGTGCTCGGAGGACACCCTTATCGGGGGTGGGTTAGGACCGGCGGAACTTGCAGTGCCGGCGCCCACAACCCCGCCGAACCCCACTAGGGCACAGCCCCGGGGTGAAAGACAACGGGCTCGCTGAGCCGGGGGCGCTCCAACTGGGTGACCCCGTGTTTGCGCCCAGGACCGAACCCTGGACTAGGAAGCAGGGGGCGGTAAGGTCAGGGCTCGCTGAGCCGGGGGCGTTCCAACAGGGTGACCCCGTGTTCGCGCCCAGAACCAACCCGACCCCCGGAAAGACAGGACAAGGCAGAGGGCTCGCTGAACCGTGGGCGCTCCGACGGGGCGACCCCGTGTTCGCGCCCAGGACAGATCTGCCACAGGGGGGTATAACCTATATCCATAAACCTGTAGGGGGACATTTTAACCTGCCTGGGGATTCATTAGTGGATTTAAAGTAGCCATTCTGCTACAAAGGAATTTCACAAGCCAGTTACAGAGAGGGGACCTTTTGGCGCCCGTGGGCTGACGTGCTTCGGGGTGGGACCCCGTCAGCCGGGTACGGGCTTAAATCCCGAATCCTTAGGGCCCCGGGTTGGGACCCGGTGGAGAGGGAGGGCCCGGGTCCCCCCAGAATGCAGAATTAACCTTCATATGCAAATTTGACACTGGTTCTCTGGGCAGGAACAAACTGGATGTCCCATTATAAAACCAGTCTTCTTTACATTTCACACATCATTGACATCAACAGCTAAGTATGGGACACTTCCAGCCCACTCAATTAGCCTCATTAGCACCGGCACTGTAATTGACAGGTACTTTTATTTTTCCTCTCCCCTTTTCTGTTATAAATTCTGGGTTCTTTTTTTCCACTCAAGATCATCAGAAGAAGTGGATTGTGCCCACAAAAGCTCATGATACTATTGTGACGTAGTGTGGGTACCTGGCTGGTTGCTAGGCTTGGGTTGTGAGTGACC
>JANRFK010004149.1:54430706-54452128 GCA_030068395.1 Apalone spinifera
TCAGACTAGATGATCATAATGGTCCCTTCTGACCTTAAAGTCTATGAGTCTATTCCTGGAGGTTACAGCACATGACATAATCTAAAGATTAATCTTTAATTTCTGGAGACTCTAGGACAATCCTGGAGGGCTGGTAACCCAAGAACCAAGGTTTAAGGTCAGAGCCAGCCAGCCAGTGGGAAGTCAGTCACCCACTGCCCTCTTTAACTGGTTAAACAATATGTTAACCAGTTAGCCAATTAAAGGGGGTTTTGCATCCATAGGCTAGACTACCCTCATCTCAGTCAGCAGAGCCAGGAGTGCACAAAAGGTAAAGAAATGTAAAGGAAGGAATGAGAGTGAGCATGAGGGAAATAGGATGAGATGGGGTCACTGTAGCAAGAGGAAGGCTTAGAAGAAGAGAACAGATAAGAAACTTCTGTGTCTGTGACAAGCAGCAGGAGGAGGGAGTTATAAAAGGAGAAGTGGAAGGTCATATTGTATTTTGTCAATTTTCTCTTGGAGGAAATTGACACTTGTGCAAAGAAAAGTGGCGGTATGAGGACAGGGTTTGACTAGTGGTCAGAGATAGCTGGGATTGTGGAGGTGAGATTCAGTTAAATTGTCTTGGTAGAGTTATTTAGCTAGGAAGATGGCAGAACTGAAGGAGAAGAGAATGAATTTGTAGTGTTAGAAGTCAGCCTACTCATGGCGTTTCTGCCAGAGATGTTCTGCAGTGTGAGAACAGTAACAGAGGAAGCAAATGTTGGAAATATTTAAGGAAATAGCTTCTTACAAGCCTTCTTCTTCTGATTTTATTTCTACATGAGAGGGATTGTAATTGACGTCCTGCTTCACATTCTGATTTGCCAGTGACAGTGAAATTGAAAGTATAGAAGGAGGTGAGGGTCTATCACAGTAGAGTAGAGGTGAGCAATACTTTTTGAAGGGGGGGTCACAAATTTTAGTTAAGGCATCAATGGCTAGCTCCAGGCCCCTAGAAGAAGGGGCCTTGGGCAAAAGGGTGGGGCTGGGGAGAGAGAGAGTGTGAGAGAGACACTTTGTGACAGAGTGAGTGTGTGTGTGTGTGTGTGTGTGTGTGTGTGTGTGTGTGTGAGAGAGAGAGAGAGAGAGAGAGAGAGAGAGAGACAGGGACTGGAAGAGTGCGTGTTGCAGAGACTGGGAGAATGTGTGTGATACAGACTGTGTATTCTAGCTTCTGCTGGGTAAGTTTCTAAGACACACCATGCACTGTCTCTTTAAGGCCAGGTCTACACTAGACTTGGAAGGTTAGATTAAAGTACACAACTCCAGCTCAGCTTACATAGTTTACTGTAAGCTGAGCTTGGTGCCATCTTCACAGAGGGAGGCCAATGGGAGCAAATGTTCCCATCAGCTTCCCTTATTCCTCTCAACTACAAGGAGCACTGGTGCCAACTGTAGCTACCCTCAGTGTTTGATTTAGTGGATCTTAACTAGACCCACTAATTCAAACACCAAAAGATTGATCTCCAGCATGGCAAGTAAAGATGTGGCCTAAAACAGGGAAAACTGTCCTGTTCTGTTGTCTCCTCCTCCCCTACTCTGCAGGGATGGGAAATATGGGGGAGGAGAAAGTAAGTGAGAGAGCTGGCCGGAGAAATCTTAAAAACAGTGCACTGCTCCTTAAAACGGCCACTCATTTCAGTCATTAACCATATTTCAGACTGGAGCAGCTCCATTGTGTGTGTCCCTCTCCCAGACCCCTGCATTGTGGAAATGGGGTACAGGAGCAGGGAGACACCCTGACTTCAGCACTGTACTCCCACCATCCAGCTAGAGGGAGGGTCCTGGGAACAGCTTGGCTGCAGGATGGAACAAGATGGAGGAAGGTGCAGCTGAACACAAGCTGCCAGAATGCTCTACTAATCAGCTGAGTGGGTGGGACAGAAATGCTGGACAGGCCAAATCCAGCCCGTGGGCCATATTTTGCCCACCTCTGCAGTAGAGTCTGAGCACCTCACAAGCCTTAATGTATTTTACCTTCACAACATCCCTGTGAAAGGGAAATTTTATCTCCATTTCATAGATGAGGAATAGAGGAACTGCAGGCTGCATTCACAGAAATTTTGGGCACCTAACTGCCACTTGAGGTGGGATCTAAATCCAAAATTAAGATCCTCAGAACTTCCATTCAATGCTATCTAACACACAGATTACCTAGGTATCTAAATTTCTGCCAAGTGCGTATGCATGGAGCCATCTAAATCCTGATGCCATCAAGCAGCTCAGGCCATTCCCTGCCTGTCTCACCTGAAATGCCCAATTCAGTAGATGTTTACAGAGGCCACTTACAAGATTAGGCTCAGAATAAAATGGAAGTGGAGGAGCCCCACGAGAGAAAGAGTGAGACATGACTCTTTCTTAAGCCCAGAAATTAAGAGTATTCACTTGGGAGATCCAGGTTCCTGTCCCTGCTCCAATAACTAATGACTGAATATGTTCTATTGAGGTTGATGCCTTATGAAATAATGGTAGATAAAACTCATTTACAATATTTTTAAACAAGAAGGGGAAAATCCTTTATCAGAACTTTAATGGCAATGAAATATGGTAGTTCAGTAACATTACCTGGTTTGACTGTTGTATTCCAATTACGGTTGGAAATTCATTCTTAATCTCATCTATAATTTCCATAACTATTCTCTGGATTAGGTATGCTGAGATAAAAAAGAAGCAATTAAATATTCAATTCAAAACTTCCTAATTAATTAAATAAAGTGATGGTAACGTGTGAATAGGTAGGACAAGGAAGGTTTGGAGGGTTAAATGGATCACAAACTGGACTACATACCTTGTCCAGATAATCTCTTTATCACTTGCCCACATATCCACCCAATTGGTTTGATGGGCATTTTGTGTTTTAGGGCAAGTTCCTCTGAGTCCTAAACTCCGGTCATCTCACAAGACTAACCCAGCTGGACTCCCAGATTGCAAATGAACACACAATGGCTCCCACACATGAACTCCAACATACCCAGGCAGGGAGCCTTTATGATAGCACAATGGATCCCTTAGATACCCACTTAGCTTCTGGTGCTGTGCGTATGTGTGGTGCCCAAGGCATGATCCTATCAGGGAAAAAATGTCTACTTTTTCGCATGTTGCTATCGCATGTCTTCTAAGTTTTGCACCAGAATACACTATCGTACATCTTGCTCTTCTGGTATCTTAAATCCAGGGGCTTGGAGATAAACAAAATAAATCTCTGATTTCCTTTGTCTTCAGGCTTATGAAAGACAGAAGATAGTAAAGAAAACCCCAAAAGGTAAGTAACTTTACAATCAGTAGATGGTACAATGGAGGAACTGGACAGGATTCAGTCAGGTTGCTCAGGACCTTCAACCCTAGGGCTACTTGTAGCCATTGGGGAGGAACACCGAGTGATCCCTCGAGGATTTTTAGATGGTATTGGGATGGAGAAGTTCCTGAAAGGCCTGGCCTTCGCCAGAGCAGTCCGAAATATCCACAATTAGCAGCTTGCGTCTTTAGCTACACTGATGCCTGGGCCTTCACCACAACTCGGAAACCTGGACAGCTGAGGTATTATTCAGCTATGATGGTGAGGACCCTCGGTCTCTATTTGACACTCCCACACACAGTGACTGAGCCTTCACTACAGACTATGCTGAAAGATATCACAGAGGCCTAAGATTCTCACCACCTTTGAGTCCGATGAAGCAGCAATCGAGGAAGAAGCAATCCGAGCCTTAGGGCGATTTAAAAGATCATTGGCGGGAAAAGGAAGTTTGTGCCATGTGCACATTAGATGGTGCAGTGCTGAGTGCAGGTGTTTAGTGCTGAGAGCAAATGATGATAGGTGACATATGCAACCTTTAGTGCTGAGTGCAACAGTTCATCTGTTGGGAAAATCCAGTCCATACCAGTTCCTTTGACTCAGCAGATAGCAGCACTCAAATTAATCCCAACAGCATTGAGCACCTATTTGTGGTGCTGGGGAAAATGTCTGCTGAGAGCATCGGCTGTACATATCTGATGCCTGGTATGTGAACTGCTGAGAGGTGAATTTTTTGGGTGATACAAAAATTCCACAGTTTTATTGCCTTGGGGCACAGGAATCAAGACCTGGCTTCCCGTTGCCTGTTCTCAAGGCAATGTTGTCTGAAAGAACACACACATGTTTGTTGGCAATAGAGGGCAGGAAATGCTGGCAAGCACTGCACACAGCATGCAGGTCCAACAAGTTTATGTGCAAGGTCATCTCTTGAGGAGACCAAAAGCCCTGAGTGGTCTGTTCATGAAGATGAGCTCCCCAGCCGGTACGTGAAGCGTCTGTAGTGATTGTGCGTGAGGGATGATGAGGAAGGAATGGAACCCCCATGCAGAGATTGGATTGCTCAGTCCACCAGAGGAGGGATGCCTTGTCCTCGTGAGGTATGGTAAGCGGAAATGACATGGGGTGTTGTAGAGGTTTGTATACTGTGGAGAACCAAATCTGTAGGCAGCACATGTGGAATCAGGCATGCGATACCACAAAGGCTGTAGCTGCCATATGACTGAGAAGCTGTAAACAATCCTTAGTTGTGGTTTGTGTGGTAAAATAAAGTGTTGTAGCCAGAGTTTGGATGGTGAGAAACCTGTTGTGAGGTAGATAGGCTCATGTTGACATGGAGTCTAGCTGGCCCCAATAAACTATATGATCTGGGAGGGACAGATAGATGACTTTTCCCAGTTTATTCAGAGGCCAAGCCTCTGAAAGCCCTGTATGATTATTGCAATCATGCGTGCTGCCTCAGACTGTGATGTGCCCATGAGCAGGCAGTCATCAAGATAAGGGAATATAATTATTCCCATGGAGTGAAGAAATGCTGTGATTATGACGAGCACTTTGGAAAAAACTTGAGGAGCCGTAGACAGTCCAAAAGATAGGACTCGATATTGGTAATAATCCAGGCCTACCATGAGCCTTAGGAACCTCCTGGGACCAGGATGTTTTAGAACATGAAAATAAGCATCCTGGAGGTCAAGGGCTGAAAACCAGTCCCTTATTGCAATGCCAGGAGAATGGTGGATAAAGTGACGTGTCTTGATGAATTTGCGAAAGTGCTGTGTCTTGATGAATTTGTTCAGATTGTGCAAGTCTAGAATGGGTCTCCAGCCTTCTGACTTTTTTTGAGTTAGAAAGTAATGAGAGTAGAACCCTCTGCCCCATGCTGTCTTGGGACTGGTTCTATGGCCCCCAGATCTAGCAGATGAAGCGTCTCCTGTCATAGCAGAGACTTCTGAGAGGGATTCCTGAAGAGGGATGGAGAGAGAAGGTGAATAGATGGCTTGGAGAGGAAAGGGATGTGTAACCAGAAAGAATGATGTCAAGCACCCAACTGTCTGAGGTAATAGTGACCCACTGGTGGTAAAATGGGCGAAAGCAGTTTTGGAAGGTGAACGTGGTCACAGTCAACACTGAAACTTCTACAGGGTTTTCCAGGTCCTTGACCAAGGCCTTACATTTGCTTATTGGCTGACGGTGGTTGAGAGGCTGAGCCTGAAGATTTCCTGCATCTTTGGGGGTGGGTTTGGTTCCTGGTCAAATTATTGTCTGGTTGCTGATTCAGTCAGGCCAGTTAGTGTAGCCATTGATAGGGCTGATGTCAGTACTGCTTACGTCTATTTGCAGATGTATGGATGCCCAGGGTGCAAAGGGTGGCTCACGAGTCCTTGCTGGCAGTGTTTTCCAAATGGTGCTCTGCAGAACCCTGGGATTCCGCGAAGTGGAACTTGGGATTCCGCAAAAAAATTCTGCTCCCCTGCCCCTTGCAGAACTCATAGGCAGCTCCCGGCTTTGCCAGAGAGGACGGGCTTCTGGGGGTGTGCGGCTTTGGCCTCTCCATCACCCACTGTGGCTGCCCCACTCCCGCGCTTGGCATGGCCCCTCCTCAGCCTGCAGGACTGTTCTGTTCCGGTGCCTTTCAGCCACCTCCTCCTCGTGTGCAGGTGGCAGCTTTTACAGTGGCTGTTGCTGCTGCTGCTGCTGGGAGGGGGAGGGAGAGGGGTGGTCAGAGCCGAGGAGCCGCTCTTGGACCTCGGCGTTTTTAAACTGCTGCCTGCATGGAACCTGCTTGGGCTCTGCTGGCCCCCCTCCCCCCAGGGCGCGCTCGGGCTTGCTGCCCCCCATGTGCTGCTGCTTTCTCTCCCCTGTGCCCCTCCCCAGCCTGCTAGGGAAGTGGCAGAGTTTGATCTGGTGGAGAAGATCAGGGTTTCTACACCCTGCCCCCCTGCCCTGCCAGCCAGAAGCATGACGTGGTGCTGCAGCTGTGCTGGGTTCCCTGCTGCATGGGCACAGGGGGGACTGAGCTCCCTCCCTCTCTCCTCCTCCTCCCCCCCAGGAACAAGAGCATGCTGCCTGGAAGCTTTCCCTGGTGCTGCAGGGTGCCAAGCCCCCTCATGCCCAGACCCTGCACCCATATCCCCCTCACTCCTCCCCCCCCCCCCCCACCAAGAGCCTGCATTCCCAGCTTGCTCTGACATCCTGCCCCAAGTTCCCTCTTGTACCCTCCCTCCTGGCCAGAAACCCTGCCCTAACTCCCCTCTTGTACCCTCCCTTCTTCTTCGGGTAGTGTCCCTGTGGGTGTTCCACTCGTCCTGGTGCTGCAGGTCAGAGATTCGTCAGCCGAGGTTCAGCCGGACCGCGGATACACAATGGCAGCGTGTGCTGTTCGCACTGTTTGTGCTGTTTGTGAGTTTGCGCTCCCACCAGTTCCTCATAACTGTTCACGGTCGCAGGTGGAGCAAAGCCCTGCTCCTCAGTCTGACCAAAGAAACCTGTAATGAAATTATAAATAGTTAGATAAAAGTTGATAGCTAGTTAGTTATAGTATTAGTTATATAGTTCGTTCTAGTTCTTGTTTAAAAAAAAATATTCCCTCAGACTACTAGTTATAGTTTCCAATATGCCGGGGTCTCCCGGTTTCAAGAAGTGAGCGGCATGCTGCAATGCAATGCCGGCATCAGATGGACATTCAATGTGTATAAAGGTGAGGGTCATATCCCTCAGAAATGCCCACACTGTTTGAAGCTGACGGCCCGGGCCAGACGTGACCGCGAGATGCGGCTTAAAATGCTTCTCTTCAGCAAGGCGTTGCAGCCTGCTGACACCGAGCTGCCCAAACTGCCAACGTCTTCAGGGCCAACAGTGGGCAAGAAGTCATCCCACCCGACACTCATCATCTTCGCGAAAGAGCGTAGGTGACAAGCCGGGTACCTCGGGATCGATGGTATCCTGGCATGCTGACAAGCACAAGACAAGCTACAGCATATCAGAGCCGAGCCCTTCCTGCCATGGGGAAGCGTCTCTGGCACCGGTTCCAGCCCCAAGACCTGATTCTGCCCCAGCGCCCATAAAACGAAAGTCTACAGCACCGATAACTAGGGCTCCATTGGCGGCGATCCTGGCACTGACATCCATACCTACAGCGGTGTTAGGATTGAAAGTTTTATTCTTTTTATATTTCTTATTTTAGGTGTAATAATAAAGTAGTAATGTAGCAATAATGTAGCAATATAAGGTATATATATATATTAACATACATTTAATATTTTACAAATTAAGTCCTTTCAGTTGAAGGTCTATTTTCTTCGTTCTGAAGTTTAATAAATGTTCTAAAGTAGAAAGATAGTCTTGGATATTGTGGCTGTGTTAATAAGATTAGAGGAATTTTGCTAATGCTGAAGGCCAAGCCTTAATTGTTTAATTTACAACACTTTTACTTTGCCATGCAGATCTGTAACCTTGGAAAGTTGTGTATGTAAGGAGTGTGAATGTGTCGAGATAAGATGCAAAGTTATATGGCTTTAGAACCAGATGGCCAAAGAAGGGGGTTGAGTGAGCATGGATGAAGGCCAGAGGATGAGACAACCTGACTGCAGAGGAGCCATATAACCATCAATGTATACCCCCTACTCACAAGAAGATTGGATAATTAGCAGATTGACAACCTTAAAGTGGAGCAAGCATCCTGAAAGGACGATTGATTACAGGATGAGCTTTCAAGAGATGTTTTGGGAATACTCATATCAAAAAGATAACGTTCCGGTCACAAGCTGACAAAGCAGAATCCATGGATTTCAACAAGAAAAATGGAGTATTAAAAGCAGGGTGCTTTGCTATGGAACTTGGGTTCGTCTGCCACAGTCTGGAGAGGAGTATCGGATCGATCGACCGACAAGGCCCTGCTCCCCTCTGTGTTCGATCTAGCTGGCCACTAGATTGACACAGACTCTGGACTAGTAACTATGATAACATTTGGCAGGATGATGTATGCATGATGTTTTGTGTGTGTGTGATTGAAAAGCATATGCAACTGTTGTATTCTCAATAAATGCGGCATACTACCTTTTCCCCCATAAAAGATCTCGTGTACTTCGTTTAAGCGTAACAGCGGCACCAACCCCTACGGCACCGGGGTTGACGGCACTGGCTACTGCGGCACCAGCTACTGCGATACTGTCACAGAGCAGCTCATCCACACCAACATCGGTGCCGACCACCAGGACAGCACCGGGTACAATGGCACAGGGTGCTCTTGAGCCATCGGCGGCACTGGTACAGTGTATGTCCCACTCTGGCGTACACCTTTCTTCGGTGCCGGGAAAAGCCAAACACAAATCTAGAAGGCTGATAACACCTTCCCCAAGCCCAGAACCAGCTGTCTTTTCCCCTCAACCGCAGTCGCCTGCCTCTGTCTTTTCAGTGCCATTACAACAGGAAAGCTGCATTACGCTCAGGCCCCAACAACATAGACCCTCACCACAGTGTTTGCCATCAACTTAACGATATCACAGACGTTCACATTCTACATCTTATGCCATAACTAGATCTCGTTCTCCTCAATCACCCACACGTTCTTCATGTTCTAGGTACCGCTATGATACTGCAAGGAGATACTCGCCAGACTATTCTCCAAGATGGTGTTACCATGACTGGTACCACCGGCATCAAGACTACCACTACAGACACCACTACTCTTCAGGCCACTCTTCTTCAAGGTCTCCGCAACGCTACTGATGGCACTCTCACAACAGTGTCCAGTTACCAACACCACCAGAATCTCCTACAAGACCATCTACACCATACGGAGATGTTCCTCTCCGTCCTCCACAACCAGAGCCTACAGAACTACCTGAGCCTATGCAGACACAGTTTCAAGTGCAATCTCCAACTGATCAATCTTCGTCCTTGCCAGATGATGCAGTTTTTCCAAGTGACTCTTCTCCCACAGATTACATTCGTCAATTTCATGACCTATTTAAGAGGGTAGCAGAGTCTCAAGAAGTCCAACTGACCGAGGTCCAACAGAAACAACATCTCTCCTAAAAAAATCTTCAACCTTCACAAAAATAAAAAATGGTTTTACCATTGGACGACACAATGCTAGAGACTGCGGATGACATTTGGCAGACGCCAGCATCTTCTCATGCCACGCATAAGAGGGCGGACAAGAAATATTTTGTCCTTTCTAAGGGGATGGAATTTTTGTTCACACATCCACAACCAAATTCATTGGGTGTTGATGCAGCTCAACAAAGAGCCAAGACACCACAATACAAAAATGCCTCTTCTGATAAAGAGGCTAAACGGTTAGACCTCTTTGGACAAAAAGTTTATTCCTCTGCTACATTGATCCTTAGGATGGCTAACTATGCCGCCCTCCTCTCTAACCACATTTTTGATAATTATACAAAGTTGGTGACACTATTGGAACACCTACCTGAGGATAAGCCACAAGTTCTAAAATCAGTAGTCCAGGAAGGCTACGCGGCCTTAAGGACAGCCTTACAGATTTCTCTGGACATTGCGGATGCAGAAGCTCATACCACAGCAATATCGGTGGTCATGAGAAGACTGTCTTGGCTGCAGTTGGCCTCGGTGCCTATGGAGCTACAGGGCAAGGTCGAAGATTTGCCCTTCGACAGGCAGAGTCTCTTTGCCGAAAAGACCGATCAAGTTCTACACTCGGGCAAAGACTCCAGAACAACTTTGAGAACGCTAGGAATGTACACACCACCATATCGTCATAAACATTATACACTTTATTACAAACAGAGGCCTTCTCATATTCCACACCTAGATATAGGCAGTATGACCAACAGCAGCGTGGCAGACCTCAACAACAGAAGCGCCGGCCGCAGACGAGTAGGACACCCAATCCTCAAAACAACAGTCAGCCAGTTTGACAGTCCACTTGAGGGACTGCAGACCATTCCCCTGACGTACCACCCGGGATCACAGAAGTTATTTCACCATCACCTAAGACCTTACCAACTCAGGTAGTTTGCTATCACCACCGATCGGTGGGTCTGGGAACTGATAACATCCGGATACTTGATTCCACTTCTTTCTCTCCCTCCTACCTCCTCCCCATTCCTGTCCCTCTTCAGGGACCCATCTCATGACAGTCTCTTAATGCACGAGGTCCTGCGACTCATAGAGATTTGGGCAGTGGAGAGAGTGCCTAATCAGTTTCAGGGCAAAGGATTCTATTCTCATTATTTCCTCACCGAGAAGAAATCAGGAGGATGGAGGCCTATTCTGGTGTCTCAACCGTTATCTCCGGAAATACCAATTCAAGATGGTGACATTAACTGCTATTTTCCTGGCGCAAATCATGGGAGATTGGTTCACATCCCTCGATTTGTAGGATGCGTATTTCCATGTGACAATATATCCAGCATACAGACGCTTCCTCAGGTTCGTCATAGGCGCGCAGCACTTTCAATACAAGGTCCTTCCATTCAGCCTGTCGTCAGCACCCAGGGTCTTCTCCAAGACATTGTCAGTGGTGGCTGCATATCTACTTTGCCACGGTATCATGATATTCCCATACCTTCTCCTACCAACATGCTCTCAGGCGTTCTGTTCCACTGTCCACAATCCATAGTCCAAATTACTTCGGACGCATCTCCTCTAGGTTGGAGAGCCCATTGCACGGGTGATTATGCTCAAGGACAGTGGAATGCAGAGGAGGTCTTTCAACATATCAATTTCCTGGAGCTCAGGGCAGTGTTCAACACATTCAAGATATTCCTACCAAAGATTCGCTGCCAGATGGTTCAAATCCTCACCGACAACACTACCATGGTTTACTATATCAACCGTCAGGGCAGAGCCAGATCCAAGTCCCTCTGCACAGAAGCCACAAGACTCTGGAACTAGTGTATATGCCATGGAGTCAACATCATAGCCACATATCTCCCAGGCAAGGACAATACCATTGCTGATGCTGTAAGCAGGCATTTTTTTCCCCAGCACGAGTGGGAATTCAACCCAGCTGTAACCCATTCTCTATTTCAACGATGGGGATACCCCACTATAGACCTGTTCGCAACACATCTTAATACAAAATGCCCGAAATACTGCTCCAGAGTGGGTCTGGGTCCGAAATCACTGGGGGATGCATTTCTGATAAATTTGAGTTGTCATCTACTCTATGACTTTCCTCCAGTTCCACTTCTTCCGGAGGTACTGGAAAAGATAGCCAAAGACGGGGCCACAGTCATACTTATAGCCCCGTTCTGGCCCAGACAGACATGGCTTCCCCTCCTCCTACAAATGTCTCTCCAACTCCAATATCACTTGCCAAAACAACCCGACCTTCTGATGCAACCAGGCCTGTCCATTACACACCCCCAAATTGATCAACTACACCTCATTGCATGGCTCCTAGCTTGTTCCACCAAAGAGAAACCTTCTGCTCCCAAGAGGTGAAACGTATTAATGTACAGTAGACACGATTCAACCCGAAAAACTTACCTTTATAAATGGTGTAGTTTTCACTCCTGGTGTACTGCTAATAGTCTTGACACGCTGTCCATTCCAATCCATTGCATTCCGGACTATGTACTTCACTTGCACCATTCAGGACTAGGACTCTCATCTATAAAAGTTCATCTCTCGGCGATCTCTGCATTTAGACAATCCATTGAGGGTTTTTCAATATTTGCTCATCCAATGACCAAAAGTTTTTTAAAAGGCATAACAAATCTATACCCTTCACACAGAAAACCTCCTGCGCTATGGAATTTGGAACTAGTCTTGGACACACTTACATATCTACCATTTGAGCCCTTAGCTACTTGTGACATTGCTACACTCACTATCAAAGTTGCCTTCCTCCTGGCTATAACGTCGGCTCACGGGTTGGGGAACTGGCTGCTTTCTCGGCCAGTCTGTCCTACACACTGTTTACCAATCAGGGAGTAATACTTTGATCCCACCCTAATTTTTTACCAAAAGTGAATTCGGAATTCCATATTAATGAGCCTATAATACTCCCAACATTCTACCCAAACCACATATCTCTAACCATGAAGCCCACTTACATACCTTAGACATCCATAGAGCCTTGGCTTTCTACCTCAAGAGAACGTGCCCTTTCTGTCAGTTGCAACGTCTCCTATTATGCACAGGCAAATGAGCTAAGGACCAACCATTGTCATCACAGCGTATTTCTAAGTTGATTGTAAAATGTATTACAATGTGCTACTCATTACACAACAAGCCAATACTTACCTCAATGAATGCTCATTCCACCAGGGCAACATCTACCTCCATGGCCTTCCTTAAAGGCATCCTGCTGCAAGACATTCACCGCATGGCAACCTGGTTCTTGGACATGACATTTGCTAAACGTTATGCTATCGATGCTATTGCTCGGGACTCAGCACTGGTCTCTGCAGTACTTTCCACAGTAGCGAGATCCTAATTTCGATCCCACCTCCATACACAAGGCTACTGCTCTGTACTCACCTAGAGTGGAGCACCCACGGGGACACTACACGAAGAAGAAGAGGAAGTTACTCACCTTGTGCAGTAACAATGGTTCTTCGAGTTGTGTGTCCCCGTGGGTGCACCACGACCCGCCCTCCTCCCTGCTTCGGACTCTCTGCTTATATCTTTCAGGAGTGACCCGATTAGGAGGAACTGGCGGGAGCCAGACCGTGTGCAAACTCACAAACAGTGTGAACAGCACGCACTGCCACCACGCATGCGTGGTCCGGCTGAACCACGGCTGACGAATCTCCCACCTGTGGTGCCGGGACAAGCCCGACACCTAGAGTGGAACACCCCTGGGGGGACACACCTCGAAGAACCATGAGCAACTTTCTCTTCTGCTGCGGCACCCTGCCCCAAGACTCATCTTGTACCCTCCCTCCTGGCCAGGCACCCTGCTCCAAGTCCCCTCTTGTACTCTTCCTCCTAGCCAAACAACCTGCCCCAAGACCCTCTTGTACCCTCCTCCTGGCCTGACATCCTGCCCCAAGGCCCCCTCCTGTACCCTCCCTCCTGGCCAGACAACTCTGCCCCAAGCTTTCTCCTGTACTCTTCTTCCTGGCTAGGACATTGCAGATCATCCTTGTGATTTATACACAAACATCATGAAGTATTTTCCAACCATAAATGACAACAATAACTGGATATGAAATCCATTAAGTATAACTGGAAAGCCAGTCAGTTTTTCTATGCAAGATTGTGAATACCTAATCGAAATCACTTCAGATGGCCAATTAATACCAAAAGGGTTTGTTTTAATGTCAAGAAAACAGGGTTACTTATCTGTAACTGTTGTTCCTTGAGATGTGTTGCTCACGTCCATTCAAATGAGGTGTGCGCACGCTGTGTGAATGGTTTCCCAGAGCATTTTTTTCCCAGCGGTACCTGTTGGGCCGGCAGGCCGCCCCCAGGAGTGGCGCTGCTATAACGGAGCATATGTACCCCTGCCAGCCCTTCCCCTTCTCAGTTCCTTCTTGCCGGACACTCCGACGCAGGGGAAGGAGGGAGGGAGTCAAATGGACATGAGCAACACATCTAAAAGAACAACGGTTACAGGTAAGTAACCCCCCTGTTTTCTTCTTCGAGTGATTGCTTATGTCCATTTGAATGAGGTGACTTACAAGCTGTCCCACTGGTGGTGGGGTCAGAGTCGCCTCTTATGAAAAGACACACACACACACACACAGTTGTGAACCAGAACTAGAACTTTTAATAACACAACTAAAGAATAACAACACCTGAAGTCAACAACATGGACCACACCAAAGCCATGATTACAATAAACCAACCTGCAGTCTAGTATGTACCATCACTCATTTGTTGGTTGTTGTTTTTTACAGAACGGAACCCAGGACAGCGGCGCCCAGCGCAGCGTCCTCCCGGGCCTGCAGGGTGAGTGCATAGTGCTCTGTGAATGTATGAACAGAGGACCATGTGGCCGCTCTATCTATCTCAAGAATCGGGACCTGTGCCCCAAAGGCCACCAAGGACGCATGTATCCTAGTGGAGTGTGCTGATACTTGTGGCGGTTCCCTATGCGCCAAAGCATAACACTCCCTAATACAGGAAGATATCCACACTGACAACCTCTGGGCTGACACAGGAAGCCCTTTCATTCACTCATCATATGCAATAAAAAGCTGTGATGACTTGCAAAATGGTTTCGTCCTATCTATATAGAACGCTAAGGATTGCTTCATGTCCAGGGAATGCAACGCCTGCTCCTGAGGGGAGTGGTGCGGTTTGGGAAAGAAAACCAGGAGGGATATGTCCTGTGACATGTGAAATGCTGGGTGGGAGCACAACCTCACCCTATCTCTAGAAAAGACTAAGTAAGGAGGCTCCACAGTTAAGGCACGGAGCTCCGATACCCTCCGCGCCGACATAATGGCTACTAGAAATGCCACCTTAAAGTTCAGATACTTAAGGGGGCAGGCACCCAATGGCTCAAAGGGGGACCCCATGAGCCTAGTCAGCACGAAATTAACGTCCCACTGAGGAACAGGGGCCCTGACATAGGGAAACAACTTTTCTAAACCTTTAAGGAACCACTTAACCAGGGGGTCTGTGAATAATGAGCCGCCCTCGGAGCCATCGTGGAAGGCTGTTAAAGCCACCAGATGCACCTGAATCGAGGGGTTGGACAGTCCTGCCCGGTGCAAACCAAACAAATAGTCCAGGACCAAAGAAACGGGCCCATGAGGGGCAAACCCCCTTCTCTGCAGCCCAGACCGAGAAGCGTTTCCACTTAGCTGCATAGGCCTGCCTGGTAGTTGGTTTCCTACTTCCTAGGAGAACCTCACGCACCCCCTGCGAGCACTCCCTTTTGGGAGGCTTCAGCCATGGACAAGCCAAGCTGTCAGGTGGAGGGACTGGTCATCCGGGTGGTACAGGATGCCCCCTTCCCTGGTCTGCGTGATCAGGTCCCGGTCCAGTGGCAGGCAAACTGGCCTGTCCCCCACCATTTCCTGCAGAATGGGATACCAGAATTGCCTGGGCCAGTCTGGGGCCACCAGAATTACCCACAACCTGAACAGCCTGGTGAGCACTTCGGGAACTAGGGGAAACAGGGAAAAATTCATACAGCATCCCCCAAGGCCATGGTGATGTTAGGGTGTCCCCCTTCGAGCTCACACCCAAGCCCAGAAGGGAGAAGTAATGCAGGCACTTCCTGTTCCCTGTGGTGGCGAACAGATCCACCTGGGGACAGCCCCATCGACGGAAAAGTTGGGCCAAAACTTCGTCCTTAAGGGGCCACTCGTGGACTCTGAAGGACCTGCTCAGTGAATCTGCCAGCGTATTTGCGCACCCCGGCAAGTACGCCGCTTGCGAGCAGATGTCGTGCGCTATGCAAAATTCCCAAAGGAGGGTGGCCTCCCTGCACAGCTGGGACAAGCGGGCACCTCTCTGCTTGTTTATATAGAACACCATGACTGTGTTGTCCATCAGTACCGAGACTAGAGTCCCTGAGAGTAGGCCCAGGAAGAACTTGTAGGGTCTCCTGACCGCCCTCAGCTCCCACACTTTTATATGAAGCAACCTCTCCTGAGGGTCCCACAGCCCTTGCATCCGGTGCATGAGCAAGTGCGCTCCCCAACTGTCATCGGAGGCATCGGTAACTAACCGAGCCGACGGCAGTTCTATGCGGAAGGAGACCCCTGCACAAACCTCATTCTCCAATGTCCACCAGTATAGTGAGGCCACAACTTCCCGGCGTACAGTCAGGATCCGGTCCCACCCTGCCCTGGCCTGGCTGGAGGATTCAGGGATCCATCTGCGCACTATTGCGTAGTGTTTCATAAAAGTCAAACTGGAAGACCATGTGGCTGCTCTGCAGATTTCTGGCAGAGAAACTCCTCTGGCAAAAGCAGTGGAAGTTGCCACCGCCCTAGTTGAATGTGCTCTAGGTACAGTCTGGAGTGGCTTGTTGCGCATTGTATGGCACATGGTAATACAGGAGACTATGATATTAGACAGACGTTGGGAGGACAATGCATTGCCCTTGGAACGATCTGCTATGGACACTATTAATCGATCAGTCTTACGCCAGGTTCGTGTTCTGTCTATATAGAATGCCAATGCTTGACGTACATCTAGGGTATGAAGTAGGGAATCCCGATTTGAATTATGGGGCTTAGGATAAAAAACAGGCAAAATGACTGGTTCATTAACATGAAATTGCGTAATGACCTTAGGAATAAAGGCTGGATGAGTACGTAGTGTAACTGAGACCTTGGTAAAAACTGTGAAAGGTGGTGTTGCCATTAATGCTGCCAGTTCACTGACCCTGCGGGCAGATGTAATGGCCAACAAGAACACCACCTAGGTATTGAGATTGGTAACGAAGTGGTGGCTAGAGGCTCAAAAGGCGAGTACATTAATGCATCAAGTACCAGATCCAAGCTCCAAGCAGAAAGAATGGGCCTTCGCGGAGGTTTAAGATTAGCTATCCCCTTAAGTAGCCTTTTTGTCATAGGGTGAGTAAATACTGAATGACCTCCAATGGTGGAATGGAAGGCAGTAATTGCAGAGAGGTGAACCCGTAGGGTAGACATCGAGAGACCCGACTGATGCAAAGATAGAATATAATCAGGGATCCTATTCATTGGTGCAGAATGCAGTTGAATGTCAATTTTGCCACACCAAACCACAAATCTCTTTCATTTTGCCACATAAGAGCTTCTTGTGGTTTGCCTCCTGCTGTTCAACAATACAATCTTTACCGCTTCTGAGCAGAGTTGCTCATCTACCCCGAACCACTCATGAACCACGCTGTCAGGTGAAGGTTCTCTGGTTTGGGGTGAAGCAGTAATCCCTGGTTCTGGGAGAGGAGGTTTGGGAGGAGAGGTAAGGGGCGTGGTGGTAATCGGGACATTCTGTGGAGGAACGGGTACCACGGTTGTCTTGTCCAGGCTGGTGCTAGAAGAATGACATGGGCTGAATCCTCTCTGATTTTCTGAATTACTCTTGGGATCAGCACTGTCGGTGGGAATGCATAGTGTAAAGATGACGTCCAACGGACTAGTAATGCATCGCCCAGAGAGTCCTTTCCCATGCCCCCTCTGGAGCAATAAAGGTGACATTTTTTGTTCTTGTAGGTCGCGAAGAGGTCTACTTGTGGTATCCCACAGGACCGGAAAATGTCTTCCAAGACATCAGGACGAATCTCCCACTCGTGATCCTGAGGAAAAATTCTGCTCAGAGCATCTGCTGTGACATTGCTCGTACCCGGTAAGTATGATGCTACCAGAGTGGTACGGTTCCTTATACACCAGTTCCATAGGCAGACTGCTAGTGCACATAATTGGCGTGATCGTGCTCCTCCCTGCTGATTGATGTAGTACATAGCTGCTATGTTGTCCGTAAGTACGCGGACGGTTGCTCCAGATATAAGTGAATGGAAATGCTTGCAGGCAAGAAACAGCTTTCAGCTCTAGGAGGTTGATATGGGAGAGGGCCTCTGGTGCAGACCATCTGCCCTGTACGGACAAACTTTTGATGTGTGCTCCCCACCCCAAGAGGGACGCATCCGTAGTCAACTGGATCGACGGTTGCTGGCATTTGAACGGAACTCCTGCTAGCAGATTTCCTGGACGCAACCACCAACCCAGAGATCTGCGAACTAGAGGAGTAGGAGTTACAACTTTGTGCATGGAATGCTTCACCGGGATGTACACAGAAGTCAACCAATGCTGAAGACAACAGAAATGAAATCTGGCGTGCTGAACCACAAAGGTGGTGGCGGCCATATGACCCATAAGGCGGAGACAGGTAAGTACTATAACCGTAGGCGCCTGGATGACTACTGTGGCAAAGTCGTGTAAAAGTTGGAAGCGCTCCTGAGGTAAGTATGCACGGAATCGAGGTGGAATCGAGGCATGCGCCTATGAAATGTATAGCCTGCGTGGGATTCCGTGAAGATTTCTTCTCGTTGATTATGAGGCCGAGCGAGAGAAATGTCTGTCTGACCAGCATCACCATGTGTTGGACCTCTTGACTGGATCTGCCCTTTATGAGGCAGTCGTCCAAATACGGAAATATGATCACATTTCTGCGTTGCAAGTGAGCTGCTACTACCGCCAGAGTTTTTGAAAACACCCTGGGGGCAGACGCAAGTCCAAACGGTAGCACTCAGTACTGGAAATGCTCGTTGCCGATAGTGAAACGGAGAAAACGCCTGTGAGCTGGGTGTATGGCTATATGGAAGTAGGCGTCTTGTAGATCGAGGGCTGCAAACCAATCGTCCTTCTCTAGTGACGGTAATATCTTGGCAAGGGTCACCATCTTGAACCTTTGATGGCGGAGGTATTTGTTCAATTTTCTGAGATCAAGGATCGGCCTCCATCCTCCGGTCTTCTTCTCTGTGAGAAAATACCTCGAATAGAAGCCCCTTCCTCTGAACCGGGGGGGTACAGACTCTATGGCTCCTATGGAGAGCAAGCGCTGTGCCTCTTCTTTTAAGCGGCTCTCGTGAGAGGGGTCCCTGAAAAGGGACGGGGTAGGTGGATTTGTGGGTGGTATGGTAGTGAAGGGGATAGTAAGCCCAGATACCACCAGTTGTAATACCCAACTGTGTGATGTAATTGCCATCCATTGGTCTTGAAAAGGTCAAAGTCGATGGTGAAACAGAGGAATGTTTTGTTGGTGTTGTTGTCCCGTCACAGAAGGTATTCGTTTCAAGCCCTTGACCGAACCATCAAACTTGCTGCTTGGGATTTTGTTGGTTGTTCGAGCGGAATGATTGGGATCATTTGCGTTGAGGACGCTGTCTTTGGGGTGATTGATCTAGACCTTGCTGATGATGTTGTTGTTGCCTCTGATAAGGATAACTATACCGCCTCTGATACGGGTAATACTTCTTGCGCCGAAAGGGAGGTGTATACATTCCCAAGGTGCGGAGTGTTGACCGAGAATCTTTTCCGGAATGGAGGATCTCATCCGTTCTCCCTGCAAATAATTTATTTTTATCAAAAGGGAGGTCCTCAACTTTTGCATGAAGTTCCTTTGGGACTGCTGCGGAAGCCAACCAAGAGGAGTTCCTCATTGTTAGTGCAGTTGCTGTGGTTCGAGCTGCTGTATCTGCTGCATCCAAGGAGATCTGCAGGCTTGCCCTGGATGCTGTAAAACCCTCCTGCACTAGGGATTTTAAGAGAGGGTGCTTGCTCTCTGGGAGGTATTGGAGCAGCTGAGATATTTTCTCATAATTGTCAAAATTATGGTTCGATAATAGCGCTGCATAATTAGAGATATGCAAAAGAAGGGTTGCTGAAGAGTAAACCTTTCTGCCAAATGTATCCAACTTTTTGGTATCCGGTGTAGTCTTATACTGTGGTGCTTTGGCTCGCTGCTGCGCCGCGTCCACCACTAAAGAGTTTGGCTGAGGATGGTTGAAGAGAAATTCCAAGTTCTTGGATGGAACAAAATACTGTTTATCCGCTCTGTGGCAAGTTGGGGCCACAGTAGCTGGTGTCTGCCAAATAGTGTCGGCTACCTCCATAATGGCCTCATCGATAGGAATGGCCACCCTTGCACTCTGCCTGGGGAGCAAATTTTTCAACAGGCGGTGTTGTTTCGTTGGAGACTGCGTTATCTGTATTTCCTGGGATTGCACCACTCGCTTAAATAAATCCTGAAACTGCTTAAAATTGTCCGGTAGGGACGTGTCCAGGGGAAAAACCGCCACATGTGAAGATGAAGGTGAAACATCAGGAGCTGGGTCTTCAGACTGATGATCATCCCGCTCAGACAATTGGCCATCTTCCAGGTCTGAGTGATGTGATGTTCCCGCTGGGCTGCGTGAAGGGGAATCCAGGTTCTGGTCACAGTGCTGATACGCTGGAGAGTGCCTCGCCAATGGTGGACTGTAGCGCGAGGGGCGTTGAAAGTCATGGTGACGGGAGTGTGAACGTGGTGAGCACAGAGGAGAGTGATGACATCCGCAATAATGTCTTGATGGACGAGGAGATGAGCACCTAGATGACCTATTGCTAGTATGTTGCCTGTCGTGCCCGCTATGTGGAACGTAATAATAAGAATGGTCACATGATGGAGAATAGGATGGACGTCTATAGCAACTCCTATAATGGGTTCGGCCATAAGGAGAGTCCCTTCTGTAATAAGTATAGTGCCTGGGACTGTGATGCCGATAACCATGATGCCAAGGTGAGCCATGCCCCGCTGGAGGAGAGGGGCCAGGTGAAAATCTTGGGGGAGGAGAAAGATGTATGCTCTGCCCCCGTAGTGTTAAAGGTGCCTCTGATTGGGGATGCGTCTCTAAATCTGGCTGCTGCTCCGGTGCCAGTATACTTGTCAGCTGCTGCTGAGACGCTGCCTCCACCGGTGCCGAGGCTGCCTGTAACTGACAAGATCCACGCGGCACCTGCATAGTTGGCTGAAGGGATGACGGCACCGGAGGGGTTTCTCCCGATGCAAGAGGCATAGCAGCAGATATGCTCCTGTCAACAGCTGCCTGTTGCAAGGAGTAAAGCGGTGCGGGAGCGCTCTGACTATGCGCACCGGTTGCCCACACTGCAGCTGACTCCGGTGCCGGCAACGTTGCTGGCTGAGATGCCGGCGCTGGTAAAGCCCTTTGAGGTGGCGCCGTCGTCCGCGTGGCTTTTTCACGGGGCTTTGTTGAAGAGCGGTGCGGTGCCAGCGGCTTCTTAGCAGAGGCTGTGCTTGCCGGCACTGAGGCTGCGTCTGAACCTGAATGTGCTCTCTGTGGCGCCGCAGCCTTATTCTCCCTCATCCCTGATCCTGATGAAGAGGATCGCGGGACAGCTTCAGAGGGACCACAATCACCCACTACCAATATATCGGGTGGCAGGGATCTAGCTGGGGAGATCCTCAGTCTCCCTTAAGTCCGGGGACGAGATCCGTCTCTTAGGGGTTCTTTCCCGCTGTTCAAAGGTTTCTGCCCTGGGGTCCAATGCCTTATCGAGGAGAAACATCTTGAGCCTCATCTCCCTGTCACGTCGGGTACGGGCTGTCATTTTTTAACAATGCCCGCACTTATGGGGAGTGTGGCTCTCCCCCAGGCAACGTACACAGAGCGAATGCCCGACTGAAATAGGCATTGGCTCACTGCAGAGGCTACATTTCTTAAAGCCCGGAGATC
>JANRFK010004149.1:54452285-54463842 GCA_030068395.1 Apalone spinifera
ACTCTAACTATATACAATTAACTAACTAACTACAGGTTCCCTGAGGGAAGGAGATCTACTGTGAGGAGAGAGATCAGAAGCTCCGTCTGCATTCAGGGACGGTTAAGAGGAACTGACAGGGAAGTCGGGTGCGTGTGAAGATCAAAGGGCGCGAATGGCGCGAGCTGTATCCTGCGCACGTGCACCCGGCTGGAAACTGCTATACAAAGCATCTGAGCTGCAGTGCGGGACGAGCCCGACACCATGAGTGGAGCACCCACGGGGACCACTCGAAGAGGAACTGACGGTTGTCAGCTCGCATGCGGCTGATCAAAGGTGTGAACGCTATCCTGGGGAAGTACGCATGCGCGAGCTGGCAGAACACGGCTATGAAAAGTCTCTGAGCCACGGCGCTGGGACAGGACCCGACACCTAGAGTGGAGCACCCACGGGGCCACTTGAAGAAGAACAGGCATTTGAGCCCTTTGCGCCTGGAAACCCTCCCTGAGAGCCCCGAGGCCTCTGCCTCCAATAGTCAGGACGCTGGGCCTGGGGTAATGGCCTAGCCACAGGCCTAGTTGGGAGCAACCTACAATGTGGGGCAGGCGTATGGATGCCCAAGGACCTAAGCGTGGACCTGGTGTCCTTGAGGCTATGAAGCTGGGAGTCAGTGTTCTCCACAAAGAGGGACTTCCCATCCAACAGCAGATCCTGTATGGTGGACTGCAAGTCCATCGGGATCCCAAAGATCTGCAGCCAGGCAATGCGCCGCATTACCACCCCCGAGGCCATGGTTCTAGCAGCCGAGTCTACAGCATCAAGGGATGCCTGCAGAGCTGTACGGGCTATGGTTCTGCCCTCCATGGAGAGGGCCGAAAACTCCTGCCTGTGTTCCAGGGGCAGTCGGTCACAAAACCTGTCCAACTCTTGCCAGGTGTTGTAAGCATACTGACTGAGCATTGCCTGTTGATTGGCAATGTGGAGCTGTATCCACCCGGTGGCATACACCTTGTGCCCCATCAGGTCCATGCTCTTGGGGTCCTTTGCTTTGGGAGAGAGCCCCGGATGCAGCTGCCCCTCTTTCTGTGTAGCCACTTGCACCACAATCAATCCTGGTGCTGGGTGTGAGTACAGGTGCTCGTGCCCCATCTGGGGGATGTAATATCTCCTCTCCACCCCCTTAAGGGTGGGGTAGATGGAGGCTGGCATTTGCCACAGCGTGTTCGTGATCTTTACTACGGTCTTATTCAGCGGCAAAGCCAGCTTAGCTGGGGCATCCTCATTGAGGATGTCCACCATGGGGTCAGACTATTCAGTGACCGGTTCAACATGCACCCCCAAATTGTCTGCCATACGGCGGAGCAGCTCCTGGTGGGAGCTGGCATCCATAGCTGGTATGGAAGGAGTTGGGTCCGCCAGGGCCTCATCAGGTGACGCTGACGCCAATGACTCTCGCCCCACGACCTCTGCTCCGGTACAACTGGTGCTGGGGCCAGCTGCTGCAACTCTGGTGGCTGTTGCAGAAGACCCACCAGTGGTGCTTTCAGGGCACCATGCCTTCGTGGGTCCACCCGAGATAGGAAGACTGACGGGGTAGAGCGTCTGCGAGACCCACTGGCCGGGCGAGACGAAGGGAGTGGGTCCTGCCACTGATGGTAGGCCCATGGTGTCTGCTGCACCTGTGGTGGCCATGTCTGTTCAAACCCCATGGGGGTACCACTCCATGCTGGGAGGTAGATCGGTACCACAACGAATGTTGGGACAAACCCAGGGACCAGAGCAACTCCGCTTCAGACTCAGATGACAGCTCCAAAGCTGACCAAGGCGGTGCTGTGGCGGGCTGACCCTGCAGCAGGCCAGGCCTAAAATGTGCCATGGACTCATGTGTTACCCCAGAGTCTCAGTAACAAGCATAATCTTTTGAATTAATTAAGAATTTAGGATAAGGGATCTGATTGATGATGTTAAATGCTCTTGTTACCAGAAGGGAGGCCCCTGACACCGTATCTGATCACCAGTGATTTCCCCCCTTTCCCCCCCAAAAAAACCCCCACATTTGGAGTCCAGATTAGAGTTCACGCTTGGAGTCCAGATTATTGTAAGAATTTAAACTGACAAGTGCATGAACAAGAACAAGAACAAAAACAACAACCAATAAATCCAACCTCCACCCAAAAACAGAAGAGAAGAAAGACAGAAAGATCCCCAATACAGGTAAAATATTTATACGTTTACAAAAGTGTCTGTGTCGTCAATGGTGGTACTGCTGCTTGCGACCTTCTACCTTTGGGCTCAGGTTAGCCCTTAGGGAGGAACCGCAAGTGATCCCTCGCAGTTCTGGGATGATTCTTGTTGGGCCTTCACCACAACGGAGTGTTTCAGGGACGATGACAATGTTATGGTCTGAGGCAGGTAGAGATCAAACACCTCTGCTTGGTGTATCTCAGATCACCAGTGCTGAGCCTTCACCACAACATGGTGTGGGAACCCACCGCAGTTGTGAATGATCCCTATGCCTTTTCCCTCTGCGACGCTGTGCTGTCCTCACAGACACAGACCGGAACACTGACCGCGCACCCTCCAGGTACAGTGCTTTTTTTCCTTTTTAGAACCTTTGGCAGGTAAACTGTAAACTTGTGTAGGGTGGTGTGTGCACAATTCTGGGCTGGGTGCAAAGGATCTGCGTGCCTGGTGCAATTTTTGTACTGAATGCAGACACTCAAGGTAGGAAAAGTTTAACTGATTTTCCAGAAACTCCATTTTGTTTTCCTAAACTCCATTTTGTTTTCAGTTACTGATGGCATCAACCGCTCCTTTAAGTGTGCACCTTACCTACATCCTATTTACAACAATTACATTACATTATAAACATTATAAACAAATCAACATTATAACACCACTCTAACACATGCTTGCCTGAGTGCACGTGGGGTGACATGCGTGCCTCCTGCCCAGGAGGTGCCCGGCATAGCGGCACTGACCTTGAAGCTCAGACCAGCGTTGGTGGTGCCGGGAGCAGCGGTGGCAGGTGCGGCGTCTGCTGCTGTGCCATCGGTGCATGAAACGTCGCAGCCAGGGATTGAAGAAGTGCAGGCGCTAACAGCAGTGGCAGCATCAAGGGCTGGAACGATGCTGGTGCGGACGCTGGTGCCGACACCAGGGCTGGTGTTGGAGCAGGTGTCAAAGTTGAGGCCGGTGCTGGTACCGGCGCCAGGAGTGGGGCCGCCGAAGGCGCACCCCATGCTGACTCAAACAGGCAACGTATGTCTCATGCAGGCAACAACGGTAGGTCCCCCAACTCAACCGGTGCCGGTCACCTTCCTGGAGGCCCGGGCGACCCCAGAGCCCCCGATGCCTCCGGTGCCAAGGACAAGGACCCCTCAGAGGAGATGGAGATGGAGGCGAGGTTGCCAGCTCAATCAATTCTTGAGCCACCTCAATCATCTCCGGCGTGGAGGGGCGATGAGCTGGGAGAGGCACCGGGCTTCTGGCACGATGCGAAGACGTCTTCTTATACCGGTGCCCGTCGCCGTGCACCCTCTTCTCTGGCGATCTCCCTCTAGAGACCTTGGACTTCTTCGGAGCCGGAGACTGGGAGTGGTGCTGTGGTGCTGACCTTCTCGGTGCCACGGTGTGGGGCTGGCCGGAATGGGTTTCCTGCACCGACGCCGGTGCGCTACGCACCCAAAGTTCCCCTGAAGGTACTGGCTGAAGCGCTGATTCCATCAGGAGCAGTTTCAAGCGGGAATCCCGCTCCCGTTTGGTACAAGACTTGAACCCCTGACAAATCTTATAGGAATCAGTGAGATGGGACTCCCCAAGGCACTTGAGACACTCGCAGTGGGGGTCCACTTTTGGCAAACGTTTAGCACAGGCTGTGCAAGGTTTGAAGCCCTGTGGGCCCGGCATCCTCGACCTCCACAGGGGGTAGGGAAAAGCAGCAAAGTCCTATCACTAACTTATCTAACACTACTTAACACTACCTAACAGCTACTTAACACTACTTGAACAATGGCCAACGGCAACAAGAGAAAGCTTGGAATCTGCACAAGGCAACAGGCTCCAATGACCGTGACCATCACGGGTGGTAAGAAGGAACTGAGGAGGGGAAGGGCCGGCAGGGGTACTTATGTTCCCTTATAGCGGCACCACTCCAGGGGACGGCCTGCCGGCCCGACAGGTACTGCTGGGGAAAAAATGCTCCAGGAAACTATGCACGCAGCATGCATACACCTCATTTGAATGGACATGAGAATCACTTGAAGAAGAATATTCAGCTTTATCAAGACGTGCAATTCGTCAGTTGTTAAACTTCACCAGCACATACTAGTGTGAAACTGGGTTCTCGAATTATGCAGCAACAAAAACAAAATACAGGAATCGATTGAATGCAGCATCAGATATGCAAATCCAACTTTTTAGTATTAAACAAAATATAAAAAGAATTTGCCAAGAAAAAAAGAAAAAACACTCTTCACATTGAAAACTGCCAATATAATTCATATTAGTTTTTGAGCTTTATTTTTTTGTACACATTAAATGTGATTTTTGTTTTTAAATATGTGCAGTTAAACTAAATGTTGATCTTATGACCTTATTTAGCATTTGTTCATTATTATTATCCTTATTTGTGGTCTACTTTTTCAACTCCATATATCAGACTGTCTTCCTGGGACCCTGGGGTGTGTGTGCGTGTGTCGTGGTGCTCAGGTCCAGCGGCTCGACAAATTTTCCCTAGGGGTTCCTTGAAATTCTTCCAAGTTTAAAAGGGTTCCGTGGCCAAATAAAATTGGGAAACACTGCTTTATGGTATTGAGGACTTTGTTATTCTGCTTGCGAACAACTTCTCCACATGAAAAGGCAATCCTCAACCATGGATTGTGTTTCGCAAGGGAATGTGGTTGGGGAGAATCAGGAGGTCCTGCACATCACAAAGCGGTTGCTATGGTCCTAGCCACCGTATCTGCAGCATCAAGCGAGGCCTGGCGAGCAGCATGGGAAATAAAATGCCTTTCCACCACTATAGAGGCAAATTGGGGTCTTTTTGCCTCCAGAATCTCATCTACAAAATCCATCAGCTTGGTGTAATTCTTAAAAATCAGCAAAGCCAAGTAGTTCGAGATCCTAAACTATAAAGTCAAGGCTGTATAGGCTTTGCAACCAAAGAGATTGAGCATCTTACGATCCTTATATGTTGGAATGGTGCAAAAGCGATGTTGCTTTGCACACTGGTGTGCGGCTTCCATCACTAAGGAGTTTGGTGTCAGGTAGGTAAAGAGGAACTCCAAGCCCTTAGCGGGTACATAATATTTTTTATCAGCCCTCTTGCACATAGGTTATCTAGAGGCAGGAGTTTTCCAAATCATGTTGGCAGGATCCAGAATGGCTGGATTGACAGGGAGGGCTATTTTGGACAATGGTGAGACTTGGAGGATGTCTGAGAGCTTGTGCTCAGATTCAGACACATCCTCCATAGTGATTTTGAGTTCAGTTGCTACCCTCTTAGAAAGCTCATGGAAGTCTGTGAACTCATCCACAGGTGAAGGTGGAAGAGGCATCTCGGCCTCTCAGATGAAGACAAGTTTGTTGGGGGTGATACATCGGGGGGTGATTCCTCCGTAACCTGAGCCTCTTGAGCTGCTGTAGTGAGAGATTGCTGCACAGATGAAGCTCTGTGCAGTGTGTAAAAACTAGCCTGCTTGTAAGGGCGAAGTTGCACTTGGGCTTCAATAAGGCCATTGTGCAGGATGTGGCCCCAGTGGAGGCATCCAATGGTATCCATACCATGGGAAGACTCCCCGTGGGTCATAAAGCGGCTTGCAGTACTGCATTGCAGAGCTATGATGTGGAGATAAGGAGTCCTGTAAGCCTTCCTCTTCATTGCTGGAGAATTGTGAAGGCACTGGAAACGCTGCTTGAGAAGTCATGGGTCTAGGGTAGGGGTCAGCAACGTTTCAAAGTGGCATGCCAAGATTTAACATATTCACTTCAATTTACAGATATGTGTGCTGGAGGGAAGAGGGAGAAGGAGAAGGCTGGGTACAGTGACCATATTTTCTGAACTAGCTGTAGCTAGAGAGAATGCTCTAATTTAAATTATTAAACAGATAAGTGTTTTAACTTTCTCATGTTAGTTTATCAAACTTGATTTTAAATAAAGTAAAATATTAATTTATGTCCAACACAAAAGATTTCAATACTTTATTTATGGCAGGGGTAGGGAACCTTTTTTGGGTTAGGGGCCACAGACCCACAGAAAAATCAGTTGGGAACCACATAAGTGAGAAGCAAAAAAAAAAAAAATCCTCCTCCAAACTCCGCCCCCCCCCCCGACCCTCACGGATGTGGCCCCAACTGAGACATCGCACTCCTCTGGCACTCCACCCCATTGGGCGAAGGGAAGAGACAGGGAAGACTGAGGTTTCAGGGCTTCCCATAGACCAGATTTACTTTTATGGGGTTCCGGAGTTACTGGATTTTGTGGACCTTCTTAGCTCTGGGGTGGAGACAAAAATGAGGGGTTCAATATGCAGGATGGGACTGCCAGCAAGTGGGATAGGGATGCAGGATCTGGGCAGCAGGGGGTGAGGAGAGCAGGGTCTGGAAGGGAGTTTGGTGGCAAGAGATGGGGTGGGGTGGAGGCATGAGGGGGAGTTTGCGGATGGGAGGGGGTTAGGGGAATAACACAGAAAAAAGGTGAGAGGGTGAGAATGCAGCCAAATAGCTAGTTGGGGAGGGAGGCAAAGTGGGGAGTATAAGAAAGTGCAGCTCCTGCAAAGTAAAATCGTATCCCCCCCTCACATCTTCCCTCTGCTCCAGCCTCATTTCCCTCAATCCCATGATCCCCCCAGCCTGATCCCCTGCATCGTCCCATCTCATCTCACTGCAACACCTGCCCCCACATCCTCCTTCACCTCCTCTTTTATCCCACAACCCTATGACTCCAGTGTGCACACCAACAGAGATGGGACTCGCAGCTCCCCCAGGAGCAGTGCTGGGGTGAGGGCAGTCTGGGTACCACCAAAATTTCTGCAAACTTGCCACTCCTGGCCTCTTGAACTAATTAACTGACACAGAAGTAATTTGTCATCCTCTGCATGGAACAGCCCAAGTATAGCAAGAGGCGTACTTTTCCAGAATGTTTCAGGGACATTTCCTGGCAGCAGAGGAATTGTGAGAGTAAAAAATCTTGGGTTCCATTTCAGGTTCTGGAGGGCAGTACGCTGATTGAGTAAAACAAGCAGGAGTTAGGCATATCTGGGCAAATACCAGGCATGTTCCAGTTTTATTTTTAATTTGACTGACCAGTTTGATTGTTATATTAAGTTACTAGTGAAAAGAAATATTTAACTACATCACAAAGAAAATAAGGATTTATAGTAGAAGCATCAATTCAACATTAAAGTACATTAAAGCTAAGAAAAAGTTCACCTCCATTACAATTACAGTACAGTTATAAAATTTTGTCTCCTGTAGTCAAGATGTCAAACTTTTATTTCAATAAACATGTTTGAACAAGTACTGCCATGAAGATATAATGAGGTATAACAATACAAAGCAAACAAAACCAAACCCAAGCAAACAACTATCCCTCTGAAAAATAAAAACTAAGCAAAGTATAACAAAGAATAAACAAGTATAAATTAATGCATTTCACTAAAATATGAAGAGTTTGGAAAAGATATAGAAAAAATTGAAGGTCTTAATAGACGTTGAAAACTAGTAATAAAAATAGCAAAAACAGAATAGAAACAGATGGCAAAATGGCAAAAACAGAACATTTTCTAACATCATCTTGTCAATACAATAATAAAAGTCCATATTTTCCCTTTTGTAGTTACTGTCTACCTCTGTAGAAAGTATATTTCCCATAGCTTATTCTCATTATTAGATTTTTGTTGTTATTTTTGCGCCATTATTTTTATGGTTCAGTAATTAGTTTTACTTGCTAATATTTCCAATTACTAATGATCTCCCACAAGAGGCCTTCCTTCTAAAACGTGTAAAATATCATTTAAACTATACTCAAGGCATGTAAGAAATTCAGGTAGTTCTTTCTTTAAATAGCTAGTTATATTGCATCCTATCCATGTATCAAATATATTATATCCAATTCCAAAACCATCTGGAACCACTGGCCCAAATCCACCACTAAGAACTGCAGGACTAGGTAACGTACTAGTTGAAAGGATAATATGGTTTAGTTTTTGGTAGGCTGAGTCAAGAAAAAATTCAGGCATAGGATCACCTCTGGCCACTGAAAGATGTTTTAATGCAAATAAATGGCGATCAAATCCTTTGCCTAGATAAAACAAAAAGGTGCAGAGTGTTAAAAATACAGAAAATATGTAGGTTATTTATTAAAGCACATTACAGAACTTTCCAAAAGCTAAGAATGGCAGTGTACTTCAATACTTACTGTTCCTCCTCTACCTATAATACAAGAGGCATTGTCTTATAAGATTGTCAATTTTTAATATATTTCCTGCTTGTATGCAAGCCAATTATTTAGGCACCTAAGTAGAAAATTAGCCAACAGATTAAAAGAAACTGTAATTTTTAGACCAGCTTTTTATGCATTTAATTTTGTATTCTTTTGGCACACACAGTGGGAGTCAGGAGAGGGTATAGGGAGAATAAAGGCTATATCAGAATAGCTGCCAGTGTAACACTATTTCAGAATAAAAGTTATGTTATACTGGATCAATTACTTCACTTTGGAAGCACATTGGAATAATTATGCTGAAACACCTATTTTAGTCAATTTCCCAGAATAGCTAAACCTTAAGAAAAGGGGAGGAAGAACAAAAAAAGGAAGTGAGATTCCTACTGAAAGTGACCAGGGGAAGGACATCAGGTAAACTTACTCCACTTAGAATCCTAAAATCAAAATAAAGAATTCTAAGGATTAAGTGCTGCTCCAATTGCCTATTTTGTCACATTACTAATACTACTATTCAATTAAATTGATATTTAAATATTTAAGGTATGCTGGCATGTGAAAGGTATTATATACATGTATATAAATCTATTATTTTACTTGAAACCTAAATAAATATTCACAAGTTCCCCATATTGCTTCTCTATTACTGGGACATTGTAGTGCTCACTTCATAAAGCGAACAAAATGATGGGATGACAAGGATAAGAACAGCCATACTAGGTCAGACCAAAGGTCTATCTAGCCCAGTATCCTGTCCTCCAACAGTGGCCAATGCCAGGTGCCCCAGAGGGAATGATCAGAACAGGTAAACATCAAGTGATCCCTCCCCTATCACCCATTTCCAGCCTCTGACAAACATTTGTACCCATCCCGGCCAATAGCCATTGATGGACCTATTCTCCATGAATTTATCTAATTCTTTTTTGAACCCTGTTAAAGTCCTGGTCTTCACATCATCCTCTGGCAAGGAGCTCCACAGGTTGACTGTGCATTGAATGAAGAAGTACTTCCTTTTGTTTTAAGCCTGCTACCTATTAATTTAATTTGGTGACCCCTCGTTCTTGTGTTTTAGAGTAACTTTTTCTTATGTACTTTCTCCATACCAGTCATTAGTTTATAAACCTCTATCATCTTCCCCCTTAATCTCTTTTCTACGGTGAAAAATCCTAGTCTTTCTAATCTCTCTTCATATGGCAGCCGTTCCAGACTCCTCATCATTTTTTTGCTCTTTTCTGAACTTTATCCAATGCCAAGATATCTCTGAGATGATCACATTGGCATTCAACATGTGGGCATACCATGGATTTATATAGAGCCAATATATATTCTCTGTCTTATTCTCTATTTCTTATTTGAATGATTTCTTATATTCTGTTTGCTTTTTTGACTGCTGCTGCACATTGAGTGGCTGCTTTCAGATAACTATCCACAACGATTCCAAGATCTCTCTCTTGAGTGGTAATACCTAATTTAGTCTCATCATTTTATACATAAAATTGGGATTGTTTTCCAATATGCACCGCTTTGCATTTATCAACATTAAAATTTGCTATTTTGTTGCCCCATCACCTACTTTTTGAGATCCTTTTGAAGCTCTTCACAGTCTGCTTTGGACTTAATTATCTTTAGCAGTTTAGTATCATCTGCAAATTTTGCTACCTTACTGTTTACTCCTTTCTCCAGATCATTTATAAATATGTTGATTAGGACTGGCCCCAGTACAGACACCACTAGTTATCTCACCTCATTCTGAAAACTGACCATTTATCTCTACCTTTTGTTTCCTTTTTTAAAAACCAGTTAACTATTAGAGGACCTTCCCTCTTATCCCAGGACTGTTTACTTTATTTAAGAGCCTTTGATGAGGGACTTCATCAAAGGCATTCTGGAAATCTAATATATCTATTAGATATATATCCACTATAACCCCCTTGTCCATATGCTTGTTGACCTCTTCAAAGAATTCTAGTAGATTAGTGGGGCATGATTTCCCTTTCCAGAAATCATGTTGACTTTTCCCCAACAGATTATGTCCATCTATGTGTCTAACAAATTTATTCTTTACAATAGTTTCAACTTATTTGCCCGGTACTGATGTTAGACTTACCGGTCTGTAATTGCCAGGATCACCTCTAGAGAGCTTTTTAAAGATTGGCATTACATTAGCTTTCTTCCAGTCATTTGGTACAGAATATGATTTAAAAAACAGGTTACAAACAATAGTTAATAGTTCAGCAATTTCACATTTGAGTTATTTCAAAACTTTTGGGTGAATGCCATCTGGTCCTGGTGACTTGTTACTGTTTAGTTTATCAATTTGTTCCAAAACTTCCTCAAATGAAACCTCAGTCTGGGAAAATTCCTCACATTTGTCATCTAAAAAGAATGGCACAGGTTTGGGAATCTCCCTAACATCCTCAGCTGTGAAGACCAATGCAAAGAATCCATTTAGCTTCTCTGCAATGACCTTATTGTCTTTGAGTTCTCCTTTAGCATCTTGATCATCCAATAGCCCCACTGGTTGTTTAGCAGGTTTCCTGCATCTGATGTACTTAAAAAACATTTTGCTATTTCTTTTTGAATTTTTGGCTAGTTGTTCTGCAAATTCCTTTTTGGCCTTCCTAATTATATTTTTACACTTCCTATGACAGAGTTTATGTTCCTTTCTATTTTCCGCACTTTTCTTAGCATTTAACTTCCACTTTTTAAACAATGCCTTTTTATCTTTCACTGCTTCTTTTACTTGGTTGTTAAGCCAGAGTTTTTTGTACTCTCTCTGAGTTTTTAAATTTGGGGTATATATTTAAGTTGAACTTCTGTTATGGTGTCTTTGGAAGTTTCCATAAAGCTTGCAAGGGTTTTACTTTTGGCACTGTATCCTTTAATTTCTGTTTAATTAACCTCCTCATTTTTGTGCTGTTCACCTTAAATGCCACAGTGCTGGGCAGGATAACAAGCTTTGTGGATAAGGAGGAAGGACTAGATACGGTATATTTAGACTTTAGTAAGGCATTTGATACAGTCTTGCATGACTTTCTCATTAATGAACTAGGAAAATATAACCTAGATCAGTGTTTCTTTAACTTTTTAAGACTGAGGAACACCAAACAATAATTTTTTTAATGGGGAACACCA
>JANRFK010004149.1:54486118-54496400 GCA_030068395.1 Apalone spinifera
AAACTAGTTTACATGGCTCTGTCGATGGAGCCATGTAGTCTAGACATACCCTAGCATAACTGTAACTCCAATCAAACACAATTTTATAAAAAGCAAGAATTAAGTTTTAAACTGAAAATCTATACTTGTTCCTGAAGAGAACACCACATCTTATGAACTGTTGCCCAATACCAATTTCATTTAGGTAACCATTACATAGTTGATTTTTTACTTATCTGGTAGAATCTCCAACGTCTACACTATATTTTTACTTTATTTCATGATTAGTGCTTTTGATTAGGCAATTACATTTTGCAGTAACGAGACCCTGAAACTTTGTACACTACTGAGCAAGTCCTATTATGGTTTGTGGAGAGGCCAGAGTCTTTCTGCAAACACAATATGCAATGGAGCTTATGGCATTCCACTCTGAAGATGCTGTTAGGTCAGTGGGTCCAAATAATTTAACCAGAGAATTGTAACAGGTTAAGGATGGTTATTGTCTGCAAGACCAGATTAAAGTAGTTCAGGACTCTTAAAATACCCCCTGCACAGGATGCCTCTTCACCAATCCTCAGCACAGTAGAAATGTCACTTGCACCATGGTCTTATCCCTCCTTGAGGGCGGTGGGTAGTGGGGCCACCTAAACGTGAGACTGGTAAGTGGACTGACAGATGGATCATCGTTCCAATTGGGCAGGCTGGGACTCCTACCAGTGTTCCCCGTAAGGTGTGTACTTGTGCAGTTGCTCTGGTGAGATTCAATTGCCCTCCACCTGATTACCAGAGTTTCCATTGGTAGGTTTTGTGGAGCACATTCACATGTGTCTTGGTGCACGTAAAAATCTAATTCACACATAGATGGAAAAATCTGCACAAGGATGGAAAAGATTAGAGGGAACACTGACTCCCATTGACCTGCTTGGGGACCCTCTGAAACCTGCCCTGGCCCGTGGCCGAGCACCTCGGCTCTACAGCAGGGAGAGGGGGCGTGAGCGTGTGAGAGCGCTGTGGGGAGGCCCGGCTATCGCGGCTGGATGGGGGTAGCTGCAGGGGCAGGAAATATTCAGGCTGGGTGCCCGGAGAAGCCGCCGAGCGTGCCCGAGAATTGCAGCAGCCTCTCCCTCCGTTTCGGCTGGCCGTGGTCCGGGCTCCCCGCCGTGCCCCGGGGCAGCACCTGGGCAGGCTGTTCTGGAAGTGCATGGTGGGGATCGTGCTCCTGTGCACGAAGAGATGGTCCGTATCCAGCTCCGAGACGATGCCCTCGGTCATCCCCACGGTCCGCCAGTACCCGCGGCGCCCAACGGGCCGCAGCCGCCTCAGCAGGACGCCGCCGCACGCGGGCCAGGGACGGAGCATGTTTCGCTGCAGCCCCAACGGCAGCAACACCCAAGCAACCGCTCGCGCCAGACTGGCAGCGAAAGGAGGCGGTTGAACTAGTAAGCCGTGCGCCTGCGCGAAATAGGCAACCTAGTGCGCCTGCGCGGCGGCGGCCAGTAACCTGAACAGACAGAACAAAGGGAGGGAAAGCAGGCGACGCGGGTCGGGGAAAGCCCTAGAAGGGAGCGCGGTGTTCGCGCGCGGGGAGGGGCAGGGCTTGCGTTCTTTCTTCGGCGGAACTGGAGCAGAGCGGGAGAGCCCGGCCCCTGCCACGCAGCGGTGCGTTGGGACCACGCAGGTACAGCGGGGGGCGCGGGGGAGCTGCAGCCGGGTGCCTGGGCTCTGCTCGCTCAGCCGCCGGGCTTGGAGCGCCTCCCGCAGGGGCGGGCGGATTTAGAGGCTCCAGGGCTCCGCCCGGATTCAATGTTGGCCGCTTCGCGTCGCTTTGGCGAAGCCCCTGTGGCAGCTTCGCCGCGCTTGCCCCTGACGCTTCGAGCAAAGGGTTTTCTGGTTCCCTGCGTGCGCTCTGGCTGCTGACCCCCCGGCGGCAGGCTGCCGGGTGGGGTGAACGCGCCATCGCCTAAGAGGCCGCCTCGTGTTTTCAGCGTGTCCCGGCTTCCCGCTCAGAGCTGTGGCCTTCCCTGGGCTGCCAGAACCTCTGGCCCCTTTAATCTGGGTCCTGTCTTGTGAAGAGTTTCTGACTCTGGTACTGCTGCTGTTCTGGCGTTTAATAGGCTGTTATTTTGTTAGGTTGAAGTAGGGCTGTTTTTACCTCACACTAAATCTGTGTGTGTGTTTTTTGTTGTTTAATAAAGGTGGGAGGCACACCTGACCTGACTCCACTATGTTTGGCTTTGCATTTGTGTGATTTCATTGACCTGCATGGAGATGATTCCTGGTTTACAGCGCTCATGATGCTATTTCAGTTCTTCAGCCATTGTGTTGAAAATATTGATTTGCAGTTGGGGACATTTATGTCAATACTCGACTGAAGTGAGGAAAGGCTGCCACTTGTTATGACACATTTTATAACTGAAGAACATTCCTGATGGCAAACTCCATAAAACCAAGCCTGATGTAAGCTTTTACTTTGTTTCATTAAGAAAAAAGAACCGTGTTTAATAACAAATTATAAATGTGTAATCTGAAATTCTTTCTCCTAGCATTAAACGTTTGGGAGACTCTTAACCTGTCTTGCTATTTCATTCCTTGTGCATCCAAAACTCCCATTGATGTCAGAAGAAGCTTTGTGTGCAAAAAGAATTTGGGATCAGATAAGTGGGAGAACTGTCAAGTCTTCTGAATTCCTTTTGAATCAAACACTAACCAAGTGCACCAATATCTGTTTTCCTGCAATTCATGAAGCTTAAAATCTGAAAGACCAAAGGTAACATCAGTATCTCCAGGAAAATGAAGTCTTCATCGATGTTTCAGCAGCACTTTTCTTTTTACCCATCAAAACAAAATATTTTCCCCATATCAGCAATCAAGAATGTCCATCTATGTTAATCTTTTTGTTTGACAGATTTCCAGTGAATACAACAGAAGAAATAATTTTTGGAAAAATTATGATCTATTTAAATATTAGTGGTATCAGGTGTCATTGTTTCCTTCCAAAAACCGGCCCAGTGGTCTACAAAATTTTGCTTTCCTTGGACAGCTGTAAACAAGTTTCTGCCAGTTGCAGTGTTCCTTGTTTTTTGCCATACTCAAGCCCTCTAGCTGCAAAATACAGTTAAATAATTTGATTTATTGTTTTGGTCCTGTTACTAGGTATATCAAGATATTCAGTCTATGTGAGGTAGAGATATCTAATACCTTTTTCAATGAAAGGCAATGGTTAGATGAAGTAAGGATGTTAAGTAACGGTTAATTGAGTTGTCGAGTAGTTGATGGAATTTCCAGTGACGAGTTGTTAGGCACTTCCACATTCCTCCTTTGAAATGAACAAAGGAGCCCTAATGGGGCTCTTGTACTTTTCAAAGGAAGAATATGGAACTCCACATGCAGCCTGGGCCAGCGGGAAGTCCCACTGACTCGCAGCGTGCCAGCTTTGAAATGCACAAGAGTCCCCAGCAGGGGCACTTGTGCATTTCAAAGCAGCAGTGGAGCATGGAGCCCAGAATTAGTGGGGGACTCAGTCATGCTGCGCTGACGATTTGAAATGCCACGCAGAGCTGGGGTCAGAGCGGCATTTCAGCGGAACCCAGGATCAGCTGGGAACTCTCCAGCTGACTGAGTTCAGCGCAGTATTTCCCTAGAACCCGGGGTCCCCAGCTGATCCCAGGTTCTGCAGAAATCCTGCGCTTGGCATTTGAAAGGGACAGTGCCACACAGCTGGGCTGGGGATCAGCTGCATGGCTGCCGCTAGGAAACTCCAAGGCAGTGTTCAAAGCAGCAGTGCTGCACAGCCAAACCTGGGATCAGCTGAAATGCTGCATGCAGCCCAGGATCAGCTGGGGATTCCCTAGCTGATCCCAGGTTCTGCAGAAATGCGGCACTGGACCCTGGGAGTCCCCAGCTGACTGCGGGCTCCACCTGTGGCAGCACCACACAGCTGAGCTGGGGATCAGCTGTGCGGCAGTGCTGCTTTGAAGTACCTCCTCTTCTCTTCCCCCCCCCCCTTTGCTGTTTCTATCTGATAGAGGCAGCCGTGGTGAGGGAATTGACTAGTTGCATTTACTTATCAGATAGTCAACTAGCCCTTAACATCCCTAGCATGAAGCTTGTTTTTTTGAGGAGTTTTATGTAATACACCATCTCAGTTCTGTTGAAGAAATTGGGTTCTGGATTTGATTACAGTTTCCATGAAACTTAAATAGCTATTTTAAAAACTAAACATAAAACTTTTCTTCATGTGTTAAACTAGTCACACAATAGTGCACTGATGGGGACCTCATGCCCAGGGGCAGGATGCGGTCCTTGGCTCAGGCCTTTCCCCCAGCATTGGGGAGCCTGTGCTGCCTTTTCAGCCCTCACGGAGAATCTACTAGTGTGGGCCGCATAGGGTCAGGTGTGCAAGGGGAATGTGGGGAGTGTCTTTCTTCTTCTCAGTTGGGGACCACATAAGTAAGGGTTTTTTGTTTTGTTTTTTTTAATATGTGCTTCTCACTAGTGAGTGGTCCTTGACTGATTTTTCTGTGGGTCAGTTGCCCCGACCCAAAAAAGGTACCCCACCTTTCAATAGAACAATGTGTAGTACAAAAGGACCCTGAATGCTATGATACAACACATTTGAAATTGATTTAAATTATACATAGTGATTACTTTTTTAGTATGAAGTAATGAAATGTTTTGTCCTGAATAAGGTGTGACACCACCTGTGGTTACAAACATTATTTTCAAATACATTCACAATACATGGACATAAATGCTTTTGAAATTTCAGATTGCTAGTACAAAAACTTGGGAGGTTTCTTTTTTAAGAAGTTTGTAATAAATACCAGTTTTGATTATGCATATTTTTCCTTAAAACCTAAAAATAATTCAGGTGTTCTGTATGATATATTGATGAATGTAATCACTTTTAGAAGGTTCATTTAATGTGTAATATTTTGCATCCCTTCCGTGAGACCTCAGAGAACAATGGTGTTGTACAGACAACAGGATTATTCTGTCTACTTGGTGAGAACAACCTTGCACTTTGAGGGATATGTTTTGCATCTCTAATTTATTATATTAATGTAGTGTACAGGAGGCCCCTGACTTGCGATACTATCAGTTCTGGGGGAAGCGTCACAAGTCAGGGGCGTTGTAACTTGAACCCTCATTTACGATAGGTGCCATGCGCCATCATAAATGCGTGTCGAGAACGCAAGTCAGGGGTTTTCTGCCCCTTCCGCACTTACAAAAATGGTGGTAGGTGTGTGGGGGAGGGGTCGGAACTTGGGCAGTCGCAGGTCAGGGGCTTCCAGTACCTCCCTTGCTATGATAGCTGCTCATTCATCAGAGCAGAGGATGCAGTTTGTGTAAAATGGACTTACCCTGTGCATAGTGCATCTGTCTTCAAAGTTCCTGGTTTTTAAATTCATATCTTCTTGGTGACTTTACAGGGCATGTGACATTTCTAACATTAGGCTGGAACTGATGCCAAATACATCTTCAATTATAATATGGAATTTTTACAACAGATTTCTGGACCTTTTGTGGCAATTCAATATGGTAAAAGCAAAGATCTTGTTTAATTCATTGCTCATGACAAAGAATATATCTACATCTACAGGGCTTGACAAACGGCGGCAAAATCTACTTGCCAGCCATGTACTGCGCATGCGCAAGACCCGCATTGAATGGGGCGACTGGCTGAAATCTACTTGCCACGGGCGAGTAGAAACAGCGATTTGTCGAGCCCTGTACATCTATTTTAAAAAATCTAAATTTTTCCTCAAACCTTTTCTGTGAGGACTCTTCCACGTCCTGCTAAAATCTTTGAGCCTGAGATGCAGCACTTTATTATGTGGTTCCTATCAGTTTGCAGGGTAGTGCAATATTTCTGTGGCTTGAAATGAAAAATTAAAACCCAGTAGGTAGTTAAAAATATCTGATAATTGATAGACAAAGTTTAGATTTAGTATATGAGAGGCAAGGATCAAATCAGCATCTGTGTTTTGCAAAGTTCAAAGTGTGTGTGTGTGTGTGTGTGTGTGTGTGTTGTATACATATATATAAAATCTGTGTATATGTGTATGTATGTATGTAGTCATGAAGGGCTTGTATTTTGCTTTACATGGAAGCCTTGAGCAGTTTTCTGCCCTGTATTTCATGTTCAAGTTACTAGCAAATGATCAGCTAAATTACAGAAAGGGGAGCTAATTTATCACCCTATAAGGAGGAGAAAAATACAGGTTGGACCTCCGTGGTCTGGCACCCTGGGGACCTGACAGGTCCTGAATGAGGGAGTTTGCCAGACCAGGAAGATCAATTCCATCCTTCTGCCGATGGGATTCTGGGCTCTCCTGGGGTCAATCAGCAGACTTAGTGGAGCTCCCATGCAGGAGCGGCCCGAGGCGGGCTGCAGCAGCTGGTGCCCTAGCCGGGGTGGCACAATCGGCGCCCCGCCTGCACGGCCGTCAATGGCCGTAATGTCATCACAGGGCACCCCAGCGCCCCGTGACATTATCAGGTGCCTGGGCCAGCAGTGCCCTAGGCAGCTGCCTAGCTCGCCTAGGCTCATGGGCTGCCCATCCCCCGGGCCGCCCAGGCCTCTGGCTTCCAGCTCTGCTGGCCTGTCCTCGCTGCCATAGGGCCATTAGGTTCTGCTCACCACAGAGGTGCTTCGGCTCCAATACCCAGGGACTGCCGGGACTCCGCTGTCTCTACCATGGCTCTGCAGGCCCAAGGACACTGAGACTAATGTAACTCTCTGGCACCAACACTGCTACAGCTCTGGAGTGCACAGCTGCTGTGGCTCTGGGGCAGCTGGGGCTCTGCTCTCCAGGGCTGCTAGACTCCGTTATCTCAGGGTTGCCGCAGCTTCCTGGCTCCAGAGCCACCAAGGCTCAGGGCATTGCGACTGCCATGGCTCCGGTACCCTGAAGCTGCTGGTGCTGCTGTGGCCAACCCTGTAGCCACCCAGTTCTCTTCTCCAGCAATATCCGTGGGTCTGCTGGACCATGAATGTTGTCGGAAAAGAGAGATTCAACCTGTACATGTAAGATGAGTAGAGGCCTTAGAGGGGTAGCCATGTTAGATTATAACTGAAAAAAACTTAAACAATGAATAGTTCTACAGCACTTTAGAGACTAACAAAAAATGTAGATGGTATCATGAGCGTTCATGGACACAACCCACTTATTTAGATAAATGGAATAAGGGATCCAGGGTACAAATAAATAGCAGTGAAAGAGAAGGAAAAAAATAGGAAAAAATATTATCAAATGATGAGTAGGTGGTTAGTTGTGGTGGAATTTAGTGACAGGCAAGCTGAGATTTCTAGCTTAGGATATAGCTGACTTACTGTTTAGCCTAGTGGAAGCCTGGTGACAGCCTTCTTCATTGTTGAACTTCCTGCCATTTTTCAGTGGGAGTGGAAGGGGAATGTTACGGCTTTCTAGGTAAAAATCCAAAAAAAATGAAGAGAGTGTATTCTTAATCCAGCCCGCAGGGCAGAATCAATTAGGCCTATACACATGGTAAGGATGTGAAAGAAAACATTCTATAATGCTCCAGCCAAATTGCTTACTCAAAGACTTTGTGTAGAATGTAGTGAGTTTTTCCCTTAAATGAGAGTATTAAAATGCATGTGTATTTCATACCTGCCATGCTTTATGAAAAGCTTTTTTTGTGTAAAACTTTTACGCAGAGTAAGATGGATTTATTTGGAGGCTGGTTCCTTTTGAGGATTGCGTTCCTGGGTGCTGCGAATGGCCCAAGAGCTGAGATCTCCCCTAACTGAGCTGGTTCAGTGTCTGTGATGCTCTGCTGGAAGGTGTAACTCAAACTGTGTGACTTGACTGAAGGAGACCACAGCTTTTGGCCCAACACGACAGTGTGGTGGGGAGCCCCAGAGGTAGGAGAGTGAGCTCAGTGACTTGATTAGCACATTGGGTGACAACCTCAGGGGGACTTCTGTCAGGTCCATACGCAGGAATTTCAGGAGGGAGGGGGATTGCTCTTTTATAAATGTGGACTGCAATTTTTTTTTAAATATAAAGGCGTTCAAAATAATCACGTAATGAGTGTGCATAAAAGAGGCTAACGAAAAATTTGAGTGCAAACTGACTGGTAAAATGATATTGTTATACTAAAAATTTATACAGTAATAAAGGTTTATAGCAATTATCTTTTGGGATCTTGCTGTAATATCAGAAGTGAAAAACAATATTTCAAATAGTCTAGTCTTGGTTTTCAGAGTTTTTCAGTTAAGACTACATATAAACTAGTAGTAGTGAAATAGATTTTAGGTTGCTCAATGCCCGTGGGATGCCCAGCAGTGCCTAATTAGAGTGTGGCGGGGGCAGAATCCTCTCTTATTTGGCCAAGCCATGGTTGTGGAAACCCCTCTGAGCTGTGGGAGGGGCTGGTGTCTGCCCTGCTCCTGCCACGGTGGCCTAGTTCTGCCTCCGGCCTTGCTCCTGGGTGGGGAGGCGGGGATCAGCCCCAGCCTTCCCCCGGTTGCCCCAGCTTTTGGCTGGCCAGCCGGAATCGGCCCCATGAGAATAATAGAAGGGTGCGTTCGCACTCTGTGTGCATCCCCCTCCCCCGTGTACGGGCCTGTCTGTGATCCAGTCTGTTTCACGCATAAATAAACTGGTCATACAAAACCACTGTTTGATTTCACATGTTACTAAAAAGTTGTTAATAATTTGAATGGTAATATAATTAGGAGATCACAAGTATGTGTTTGAGGAAACCTAAACAGCCAGGACGTGTGAATACTATTTACAATTTAAAATTTCGATGAGCTTTTGTGACACGTCATTGGCTAGCCCCCACCAGAATCCCACGTAATGGGATTAGAGAGAAAAACTCACAAAAGATTTTAAAACATTTTCCACTATATTGTTTCATTTGGTGCTGGAACTTGCACCCCTAATCCTCCCAAGGCTAATCATAGTCAATGAATCCCCAAATGTCTATATGAGATTAGAGATGTATCTGAAGCCCTGAGTGTCTCTAGCCATGGTTATCCAGACAGTTCTATAGTGGCTACTGCTATAGTGAACTAGCTGTAATTAACTGGCCAAATAGCCACATTGTTCAAGCCAACTAGCCATACTCAACTGGCTAAATAGCCACATATGGCTAGCACGTTGCACATCATGGCTGTAGCAATGTTTTTTAAGTAGCTCTCTTCAGATCCTAGCAGTGTTGTTGCCTTGAAGTTGTAAGGGAATCCCTCAGCTCTGCTTGCACAAGGAAGGCCCCTCAGAGGAGGCACCCCAATGTGTAATTACCACCATGAAAAAGATGATAGAAACAAAATGTAATATATTTTGCTTATATTTTCTACTCTCTGTGTGGGAGGGGAGTGGGCAATGGAAGTTCCTTCTGGTCATTCTGTTCTAGATTGAGCTCCCTCTCTGCTCAAACCCAGGATCCAGTGCTCATAAAGTGACTGAGCTGCACTGTTTAATCAGAATAGAGAGAAGCTTTTCACTGTCCAAAACAAACAAGACATTAAAGTTATCCCTTCTCAGGGTTATTCTTGCAATCAGCCATTTTCAGAGTTTTTGATTATTTACAGTTCATGTTTCTAATGCACGATTACAGGAAACATTCCCGTGTCAGTCCCTACTAATGGACCGTGTCTTGGATGACACTGGTAACCTATTTGAGGGACAAATAAGAAGTGTGGTGACTTTTTTTTTTAGTTTGTGCCTCTTGAAAGAACTGCCAAGAGAAGTCAACAAAACTTCAAAGTCAAACTCTACATCAGTGATCTTTCAGCTTCCTAAGCAAAAGTTAATTGAAATGCAGTGGGGGAAATTGGAAAGTGGGTCAAAAGAGAGAGGAAGTGTATAACAGTCTAGTATTTTTCTCAAACAAGTCTATAATTATAGTTTATAAAAGCTGTTAAAATAGGATGAAGGTTTTTAGAATTTATTTAATTGTTGTAATAGATGTTAAATATTTTGGGAGCTGTCATGCATTTGGAAATCATTGGCAAGGCACTCACTGACTTCAGAGCAGAGGGTAAGACAGTGAAACTTAGAATAATAACAACCATAAATAATAATTCAGCCTACTAGTATGGATTTTCACAGTTGACCAGTATAAAATTTGTATACTGATATTTATATTTAATATCTCATATACAGTTTGCTGCTGTTGTAGTATTTTTGCCTAAATTTTTAAAAAATAATCCAGATTCTGCAATGGAAATTCTTTGTTAATGATTCCATTGATAATTTTGAGTGAATGATTCAACATACAGTAAAACTCCATTGGTCCGGCATCTGATGGTCCGGCACCATCAGGAACC
>JANRFK010004149.1:54496500-54506783 GCA_030068395.1 Apalone spinifera
CGGCATATCTGATAATCCGGCACCCCCTGGGTTCTAAAGGTGCCGGATTATTGGCAGTTTACTGTACTTTAATGTCTTTTCTTTGGATTTATAGTAGCATAACCGAGAAGAGAATTTGCTCCTATAATAGGAAATTTTATATTTACCACATTTCTGAGTGTATACTTACCACATTGTTCGGTCTCTTACACATGCACGCACGCTGCAACACCCCTCCATGTTTAGAACATATGTGCAGCTCTATATAGTAGAATCCATTTAATTTTAGATTGAATCTGTTTTGGAAAAAATGCTTCTTTACCACAGGTGAAATATTGTTTCTCTTTATTTTTAACCAAAACCTTAGCCCCTTGAAAATGGGGGTTAAACAGCATGTTAGCACTGAAACATGCTTAGCTGTTTCTGTAGCTATCAGCCTGCTCTTAGAAATAAATGCTTATATAAGTAAAAGTTTTAATTGCTGAAGTAGAAAGATTCAACTTTTTATTCTTGTTTTCTTTTGGCAGCCTTTCCTCAATGGGGGCTGCCTTCATTTGCTCCTCTGTCATTTGTGTAGGATCTTCATAGTTCAGCACAATCTGTCTTCAAACAGATTGGTTGGCTATGAGCTCATATATTTATGTTAATGTTTTGCCCAGCAGAAGTACACTGTGTAACCATCCCCCTTCAGTGCAGTCGAATGCTGCTGTTGTTGAAGTGCCTTTGTCTGTCTTTGCTGAGCTGGCCATGTTATCTCGGTTCTGCAGAAACATCAAGTCTCTCCATTGTATGAATTTATGCTTATAGGGTTTACGTCCGGAGGCAGTGGCTGAGCCTGGGGCTGCTTGCTGCTGAGTATATGTGCTGAATTCACCTGCAATAGCAGCAGATTAATAGCAAGGGCTTGTGCTGCTGCTGTCATGTGCAGTTACAATCATAACTGCACATAACAGCAGTGCAGTGTAAGTTGACTTGCTGGGCCTGAAGGACTGAACAGGAGGTTAGAGAAAAACATGGAGAACCGACCAAAGTCACTGGATATGAGACAAAATCATTGAGGTTACATCTGTGAAACTACATATAGAAAGGGACAAATAAAAAGCCAAACAAGCTGGCGACTTACAATGCAAGTAGCTTTTACAGGACTCCATTCCACTTTACTCTCCTTATATTATTATGGGATTTGAGATAATGTATGTATCTCTCTGTTGATTCCTGGGGTGTTAGTCTGGTGAAAGAAGAGGCTAGAGAAGGATTAATATTCTTGTTCTGGTATGAAAGGATATCTTTAGCCCTCCCGTCTCCCAGTCTTTGCTAATAGCACTTCTTTTGTTGTTGTTGTTTTTTTAGGTCTGTTCACGTTGTAGCCTTTGGAAATGAGAGAGATGGATTTTCTGAAGACGATCAACAATCAAGTCTGATCTGGACCTATCTTGGTAGAAGTGCTCTCATTTCAGAGACTGAAAGTAGTTTGCTGCTGAACTCTGCCAACCATGTTGGAAACCCTGTGTTTATTGAATATCAAGCCTGTGTGTTTGGAAACGTCAGATTGGTGGTACATGATTGTCGCCTTTGGGTAAGCAACTAATCTGAAACTTTGGTCTGCATTTAGCATTGTAGCCAACTCCTAAGTCAGTCTAAATGCAGGTTTTTTTGATAGTCTTATCCTTTTATCAATATTTTAACCAATCAAAATATTAATTAAGATACTTCTAATGTTAAAAAAAACCCATAAAAATAGATACTGACAGTCTCTTGGAGGAACAGGAGCAATATTTTTTCAGTTCTGTTTTTCAATGAAAACTGCATGAAAATAATCCAAAAGAGAGAAAAAAAGTGAAACTTGAAAATCAAGCTGCCTAAGAGTTTTGCTAAACAGTAAAGTAAAACCTATATATAAAGAAAGGTTTCACAAAATTAGGATGACAGTCAGTTTTCCAGGAATCTCTTAAAAAATTGATTTATATTTTATGATGGGTTAGTTTTGAAATACAGTATATGGACTCATATTAGTTTCTAGTGATTCCTGATTTTAATACATTGAATGAACAAGTGCAGAAAATAAACTAAATAATAAAACAAAAAAAATACTACTTTTATAAATTCAGCCTTTGTTAGTAGCTATTTTTTTCATTGTGTGCAAAAATGGACTGATCTCTTTGCTTTTTGTGTGCTGATGATGATTCAACATAAATAAACAATTCAGAATCAAACTCTTAATTAAGAGGCTGTAGAAGATCACTAGGATAAATTGAAGGTGGGTTGATTACTTGGAGAATAGTATCAGGAGAGTGTTGTATTTGTTACTTGGACTGCAAGTAGGTCACAAGTTCAGAAGTTTGTTTTAATTTTATAATCAATGAACTTTTTGGATGTCTTAATAGACTCAAAACTTCAGTTCTGCAGACTTTAGAATCACAGTGCCTAAACAGTAGTGGCAGCTTATACTGTTGTCATCTACTTCATGCTTATGGGAATGCTAACATCATAACTTCTCCTTTAGCCTTTCCCAGCTAGGGCAGGTGAGAAGTTTCTCAGTGAAGGTTGTGAAGAAAAGTAGAATACGCATTTTTTGCTTATACTTGAGGCTGTTTCTGGTTATTTGGATTATTTTCAAGGATGGATTTTTTGGGAACTTCTGTCTTCTGCAGGCTGAAAATTGTGGATATATATTTGGTGACTGTGCCATTTCAGTGCCGCATGCTTTTAGTGGTCGATAATGTGTAATTGCTGCTGGTGGTGCCTGTCAATTTGACACATTTTGTGAGTGAACAGTTCTAAAGAATATGCTCACATCCCTTTATGACGAAGACTAAACATAAAGGGCCATTATCAGGCATAAGCCACGTGGTTGACATTTGTTGTCTAACAGGTATTGTTTGCTGCATGCCTTCTCAGTGGCCCAGAGAAATTGTAAATGGTTGTACTAACCACTGGCTGATGTTTAAGTATGCTTGCCACTAAGACTGCAGCTATAGGGAAATCTCAACTTTAATGATATTGTTGTCCCTCTATTGATTGTTTGCTCCATACAAATATGTAGTCCATCATAAGTTAGAGAAAAGGGGCTGGCTTGACTTTTTTCTTACTTTTTTTTCCTTTTTGTTTCTCTCCACTCAATTTTCAGTTCTCCCATTCCCACTATGTCTCTTCACAGGTCACACTGCTTCTTTTTCCTTTCCATTCCTTCTTTTCAGTCTTCCTTTCTTCCTTCACTTCAGAAATGAGGCTCAATTGGCTTGGGAACCCAATCCTGGCCTGCCAGATCAATATTTTCTTGTCCATGGGTGTAGGTCACAGCCCCAGATTTTTTTTTCAAATTGAGCTGGGTCACTGACAGGTTTGTCTTTTAGTAAAGCTGCTGCTGTTGCAAAATATATATATTTTAGTATTGGTTATAAGACAATAAGTATGATTGAGGCATAATTATTTGATTACTTGCTTATAGGGTCTGTATGCTTGTATTTCACCCAGCCTCTCATGATAAGATAATGTTTACTGTAACGTCTTGCTTCCTGTTAGCATCACAAACTAAGCTGTGCAAAAGTTTCAGAGGGGTAGCCAAGTTAGTCTAACAGGAAAAACTAAAACAACAAATAGACTAGTAGCACCTTAAAGACTAACACAACATGTAGATGGTATCATGAGCTTTCGTGGGCACAACCCGCTTTATCAGATGACTGGAGTATTAGAAGTCCAGATCCAAGAATAAATAAGGGGGTGGGGGGAAGGTCACTCCGGTCATCTGAAGTAGTGGGGCTGTGCCCACGAAAGCTCATGATACCAGCTGCATGTTTTGTTAGTCTTTAAAGTGCTACCAGATTATTTGTTGTTTTTAAGTTTATCGTGTACAGACTAGTTGTTGGTTTTTTTTTAATGTTAATACATCAGTTGTATGCTCACATGCTATATTGTAGCAAATGTCTCTGACTTATAAAATATATAGGCTCTTAAAGTATGGCCCGCCGAAGGGGTTAGTAGATTTTTGGTCCTCTGCTTAAACTTGCCCATCCTTGTGCTATTGTCTGATCCATGCTTTCCTTCCTCCTTTGCTTTGTGGTTTATTCCATTCCTGATTTTGTTTGGTTCCACTTACCTGTGGTTCTTTCTTTTCTTGCCGAATACTGTTCAGAACGTTTGGAGCTCTTATGCTGCTTTTATATTGCTGGGGCCACTTTTGAAATTTTCCAGCTCAGTGTTTCTTATGCTAATTAGACTGACTAGTTGCTACCTGAGATTGGAAATAGGATGAGAGAACTAGTCCCATTCTCAGTAGATTAGTGTCCAGGATAGGGATGTTAAATTTAGATGAATTGGCTAATCAAATAGTCGATAAGGTCGCCTCCACCTTTGAAGTGTTATAACAGCCCCTACATTTCATGTGGGGAGCATGAGGCTAGCGGGAGTGTTTCAAAGCAGCTGACCCCAAGCTCCACGTGATGCTGCTGTTTTGAAATGCCACGGGGAGCCCAGCGTCAGGCTAGGGAATCTCCAGCTGGACTGAGCTGTACGTGGTGTTTCAAAGCGGCAGACCCTGGGCTTCCTGTGGTGCTCCCCCCGCTTCTGGCCGCTTCTTTCTAGTAGAGGCAGCAAGAGGGAGGGGGAAGCAACTAGTCATTGACATCCCTAATCTAGGCTGACAAATCTATGAAGAAAGGACATGGAGATATAAATGTCATACAGACAAAACTACCCTTTTATTTACCTAGCGATGACCCTTATTAGGTCACCAATGAGGAACATGGGTACAAAAACTCATTACGCTGGGGCTTTAGCAGGTGTAGGTGAAGAGGTGGAGATATACAGACTTCTGTCTGCAGATAGGGAAACAGGATACTTAAACAGCCATCTGAACAGGAATTTTGATCAGCCCATCTGTCTTAAGAGGAAGATGTTGCAAATGGTGTTCAGATGAGCTATAGTAGCTTCGCTTTCAGCTCCTCCTATCTCAGTGCTTGTCTATATGGGGACACTCAGGAAAGCTAAAGTAAAGGAATACTAATGGCTCATCTGCAATTACAGTACCGTATCAATGCAGTTGCACCACTTCAGAGCTTAGTGAAGATGCTTCTCCTATCAACATATCTAGCTCCACCTGCTGAGGAGGTGAATTATGTTGACTGGAGACAGCCTACGTGGGGTGCTATAAGTGGCACATGGTACAATTTTCACTGGCACACGAGCCTCCCTGTCAGATCTGTATGCTGACCATACAGAACTGTCCCGATTTTTAACTGCCATTGCTCCTCGCACAGCGCAGCAGCCTCCTCCTCTTTTTTTTTCCCCCCTCCTCCTCCGCACTGCAGAGCAATGTGGCCCCCAACTGAGACATCTCAGGCGGTTTCATTGGAACTTTGCCAGCAGGTAGCTGGTCTGGCTTCTGTTTGTGAGCATTTTCTGCACACTTCACCACCCACTGCCCTCTCCATCCTCCAGTGGGACTGCCCCTGGTCCAGCCATGTCACCACTGCCTCCTCCGGGCCACTTGTTGGTACAGTTGCTGCTGGGGGGAGGATTGAGGGGCGTGTGGGTCCAAGGCAAAACCGAGTGGAGGTACTCCTGGACTTCCGTGCCTTGGAGTTGCGCTCTCAGCCCTGGCAGGGGCCACACGAAGCCCGGCTGGAGCGCTGCAGGGTGGGGCGCTCGGGCTCGGCAGGTGTGTTCCATGCACTGCCACTTTCTCCCCTGCCCTTCCTCACCCTGCTGGGGGAGCAGTGGTGAACCAGGTCTGGTGGGGAATGTTGGGGTTCCTTCACACACTCCTCTCCCCCCCCCCCCCCCCCCCCCCCCCCCACACTGTTCTGAGGCAAACTCCCTCACCCTGCTGGGGGAATGGCAGTGCACTCTCTGGAGGCTTTCCCCAGTTCAAAGGAGCACAAAGCCAGGTAATCGTACCCCCTCATGCCCGGACCGTGACACCCCATTCCTCCTTACTTACTCCCCTCCCCCCACCAAGACCTGACAGCCTCCCTTGCTCCTGTACCTCTTCCCTGGCAAGACACCCACGCTCATCCTGTTCTTGCATCTACTGTTGCTTTTGCACCCTTCCTCCTGGCTACACAGCACACTCCCTTGCTCCTGCTTCCTCCCCCTGGCCAGACACCATATTCCCAGTCTACTTCTACACTCTTCCTCCCACCCAAACCTCACAGCTTCTCTCCCTTGTGTACCCCACCTCTTGCCCACATCCTGCTCCCCATCCCTATCCCACACACTGAACCCCTCATTTTTGTCCCCACCCCAGAGTCTAAAGGGGTGCATAAAATTCACTGTCTCTGGAACCACAGAAAAGTAAATCTGGCCTATGGGAAGCCCTGAAACTCAGTCCTTGCTGTCTCTTCCCTTCGCCCCATGGGACTGGAGAGCCAGAGTAGTGAGATGTCTCAGTTGGGGGCCACATCAGTGAGGGTTGGGAATTTATGGATGGGTGGTGGTGGTGTTGAGGTTTTTTTGTTTGTTTGCGTTTCTCACTTACGCGATCCCCCCCACTGATTTTTCTGTGGGTTAATGTCTTCCAACCCAATAAAGGTTTCCCACCCCTGCCATAAATAAAGAAAACATTCAAACCTTTTGTGTTGGACATAAATTAATATTTTACTTTATTTAAAATTAAGTTTGATAAACTAACATGAGTTAATACAATTAATCTGTTTAATAATTTAAATTAAATAGTTCTCCCTAACTGCAGCTAGTTCAGAAAATATGGTCACTGTACCCAGCCTGCCCCTTTCTTCCCTCCCTCCCCCTTAATACCCCGGCACACAGATCCATAAATAGAAGTGAATAAATTAAATTAAATCTTGGTACACTACTTCTGAAAGGTTGCCAACCTCTGGCCTACAGTGTGCTAGCTACACCAGGGGTTTAGGTCATTATCACTCCATTATTTAGAGATGTGGAAGATCTATGGGGACATTTTGAGAAGTATTGAAATACTTTTCCCAAGCCCTGGTCTATTGTACAAATGTAAGGTGAATTAACTAAAGCAGTCAACTTAATATGCACAAGTTAAAGCATGTCACTCTTCTATGTAGATATTTTCATTCAGAGGTAAAATGGCTGCTTTACTTCTAAATAAGCACATGAATTTAAGTTTTAATTGTATGCACATTAACTTCATAGCTTTAATTAATTTGCCTTGTTTTTCCTGAGTATCCCTGTATAGATAGGCCTTCAGAGAAGAGACTTTCTTTAGCTGTAATAAATGGGACTCACAAAACAACTTTAGCATGTAAACCTTGTTAAGTATTGGTGTTAAATCATTAACCATACTTACTTGTAGCCAGAGGAACTAGAGCTATTATGTATAGTTATTGTATAAGGTCTATAAATGGCAAACTTTTAATAGATAGTTTTTTAGTGAATACTCCAGAATCTTTTGTACAGGCTTCTAAATGGAAATATACAGAGTAGTGAATACAGTATTCAACAGAGTAATTTTTAAAATCTACCTTGAAAGTTCTATAAGTGCACAGTTTTTGTATATCCATCCAAAAAGATCCTACAGTACTTAATATCACAAAAATTGCTGCAACCTTCTACAGTTGAAGCAGATGGCACTGCTTTATTTCCCTAGTAATTAGTTTTGAAGTGAAATGATTTTAAAATGATGTATATTTTTGGATGCAGTGCTTATAAAAATACTGGGAGTTTCAATTGCTGCTCTTTCTTAGAATTCTAGGCATTCATACATTTATTAAGTTTCCCAGACAAGAAAATTATACAGAGAAATTGTAAAGCACAAACGTACATTTCTCTTGTTGCATCTCATCAGCTAGATACAATTGTCAGTTTAAAACATAATTTTTTGTGTGAAAGAGTATTTGTATAGATGATCTTTCCCTTGCCTATAAATAATTAAAAATATTCTTGATGCATTTTTTTCCTGTTAAGGATATTTTTGACAGTGACTGGTACACCTCTCAAAATCTTATTGGAGGAGCGGATATCATTGTGATTAAATACTCTGTAAATGACAAATCATCATTTCAAGAAGTAAAGGACAGTTATGTTCCAATGATAAAAAGAGCATTAAATCATTGTTCAATTCCAGTCATAATTTCTGCTGTTGGTGCAAGAAAAAGTGGTATGTATTAAATCTCATATTTTAAAAACTGAAATACTACCTGGAAATTAAATGCTAGGTAAATCACAATAAACTCTGATTACATCTTCTGTCCAATAATGGTAAATAAAAAAAAATTGTGTTTCTTAGATTGTCACCTCAAGAAAAAGATGTGATTGATGTGCATGTCAATATGATACCTTTTAAATTGTTGAATATAGAGAATGAAAATATATGCTTTGATCTGTCAAATAACACTCCTGCATGGCTCATTATATGCAGAAATTGAACCAGGATCTCTGGATCTGCCTTAAGATCTTACAGTCTGTTTGCTTGGAGCAACCAATGGAGGGCTTAAGAATTATTGTGTTAGGGTTGGTAACACTAGGATAATAAGGCTAACCTCTCTAGCCACAAAGCAGGGAGAGATCAAGATTGTATTCAAGATTACATGGATCCTCTAGAGAGAAATTTTGATTAGACACGTAACTGTTGTGTCCTCGGTTTCAGAATAGTGATTCTCAACCTAGTTATTGTTGTTCACCGTATCTGAGTCACATCCACGCTAAATAAATACATCATAATACATATTATCACTACTGTACATGTAAAAATGGTTTTGTATTTATTATGAGAGTAATATGATTCAAACTGATATGGTACCTTTCATTTCTAGAGTCCTGTGTGATTACAATATTTGGTATCTATATCTGCAAAAATGATCCATGCACAGATAGCTGCAAATTTGCAAGATTCCAGATACAAAAATGAGGTACAGATATCTACATCTGTACATAAAAGTGGATATCTGTGGGTTTGCAGAGCTCTTTTCATTTAAGCACTGGCAAATGTCTACTAAGAGCATTTTAAATTAGCTCAATAGGTCAAAGTATTAACTGTTAAAATGAATTTATTTACTCGGGGGGCATGGCATGGTATCCCCCCGCACTCACCCCCCCCATCCAGGGACTGTACCCCCAAATCTAGCTAGTCCCACATCCAAAGACTGCCAATTATGCACTGCACACACTTCCCCGCCCCACTGCCGTAGTTCCTTGTACGCCCTCCCAAATCCCCTCCCCCGCAACCCCACTTCCCACTGATCTCCTTCCTCAGCAGGTAACTCAGCTGTGTAGCCCATCCTGCCTGTTGCTGCAATCCTAAGGCCAGAGAGCCTGCGTTAGCCAGGGTTGCTAGACCTGCAATTCTTTGGGGTCAAAAAGAAACCAGGCCTTGTGCTGATGCCACTGGGCCCAGTCCTGTGGGGGATAGCTGATGCTTCAGGGCCCAATTGCATGCTGTCCTAGTTTTACACCCATCTGCTCTGCTCTAGTTGTGGTCTTGAGGATGTCACATGAGTCAGTTGTGTGCTGATTAGGCTGCAGGTTGAGAATCACTGTTTCAAAGTTCCTATGTAGTAATATAAAAAGAATTTTAAAAAATCAGGTGCCAGACTAATTTTAGTAAAATAATTTAACATTGCATATGTATGGAATACAGAATATTTCACTGCATATCAAAATACAATTATAAAATTATGGTGTGTAAACTTTTCAAAATTTTCAGTGAGCAGAATTAAATGTGCTCTGTACTTGGCTGAGAGCATCCAGTGATCACATGTTATGAAAATAGTAATGTGTCACTATGTTGGCCCTGCCTACATTAGGAAAATGAATTTTTCTTGGTCTTTTTTTTTGTGTGTGTTTTTGACTGGTGTTTTTTTGTTCTAGTATTGTGGTATTTCCCAGTATTGTGGTATTGCTGACTTTTTTTTACACTTTTATTAAAGAAATGTGTATCTGTTATACTTAAGACAGCATTTTACATGGTATGAGCTAAAAATGTCATATTATAAACTAAAAAGATACAATTTATGAAGTGAGTTCTATGAGACAGATAATGTAAGCTAATCTTTATCCTATGTCAATAAATAAATTACTTTGTAATATGCTAATGTTACATTCTTATGGAGAAAAATATTTCCATACGTATTGCATTCAATTCTACGAAGACCTACTTGGGTATCTTTATTCAGTGAACTAGAAAGAGCTATTACTCTATTTGTTGAGTCTTATTAACTGTTTTTTCTTTTGTAATCTATTGACAGTCACAACATGACAGCTTGAATAATGTGGTAGATGTTACATTTTCCAGTTGTCTGATGAAATAGTGAGGACTAACTAACTACAGTAAACTTCCAATAATCTGGCACCTTTAGGACCCAGGGGGTGCGGGATTA
>JANRFK010004149.1:54506883-54518403 GCA_030068395.1 Apalone spinifera
GTCCGGCTGCCCAGAGCACTTCTGGGTTCCTGATGGTGCTGGACCATCAGGAGTTCCAGACCCTCAGATGCTGAACGAATGGAGTTTTACTGTATATGGTTGGCTAAGCCATTTCTTTTAGTTATTAATTTTTCCCATAAATTATTATAACATAGGTATCACCAGTTCAAATGACTCTGAATCTTTGCAGAGTTATTCTTCCTGATAGTGAAAATAAGTTTTGGAAATTATGTTATTGGGATATATTAGGCATATTGGCAAGTTAGGCTTCGATCCTGTATTGTGATCTATTTGCACAGACAGCTGTTCCCATACAGAGTCTCTCTGGTATAGGCCATACTTACAGATTCCTATTTACTTCAAAGGGGCTCTCTGTGAGCACAGTAGTCTGCTCATACAGATCACGGCACAGAACTGGGGCTCTGCACTGGTACAGAACAAAACAAAATTATTGGCATAACTTGTTTCTTCTTCTTCTTCGAGAAGTGTCCCTGAGGGTGCTCCATCTTAGGTGTGCCAGCGCTGCTGCGCCCAGGGTCGGCAGACTTCTAATAGCAGTGCCCTTTGGGTGACTGTGCGTGTGGAGTGCTGGCTGCGCACAGCCTACCGCCGCCTCAGTTCTTCTGTGACCGCCACTGGCTTTGGTCACAGAAGAGCAGTTGCCCTCATTCACCTCAGCTTTATATTCCTGTTAGAAGTTTGTAGTTAGAGAAAGCCAATCTAACTTATTAACAATTTACCCTATCTTTTCTTTGGGGGGGGGGGGGGGGGGGGGGGGGGAGACGGAGAGAAGAAAAGAAGGAAGGGGAGGAATCTCCCTGCGGCTTCATAGAAGCTGTGGCTTAAGAGCTGATACAAATAGCCCCTCACAAGAGACCGGCTTACCAAAGAAATTTACCAGGACATGCCTGGTGCCTTCGGTTTTAAAAAGTGTGAATCTTGTAGGCTACCTATATTCCTTGCTGACGGACACTCGCACTGTGTCTGCGACCTAGGACAGAGGCATGATATGTGGCAGTGTAAGTACTGCCTGAAATTGACAAACAGAACCTGTAAATCAAGACAGCTGCAGTTAAAATTGATATAAATGGAGTTAGACTCCAGACCAACAACTGAGGGCATCACCCCCAACGAGATCTGGGAGTTCCCAGGATAGGCGTCTATATTACCCCATAAGCCCCAGGGACCAGGACAGGGCTCAAACGCCCAGAAAGAGGTCCCACTCTTTGGTGGCATCAAAATTCCCACCAAGGAAGCACAGCAAGCCTGGCTCTACGCCTACCAACGCTAAGACGAAGGACAAGCAGGTGGGGAAGGGAACCAGCACTCAAAAAAGCCAGGACCTGAGTGAGAAGGCACAATCTTCGTGCCCACACACCCCTTCCCCCTCCCGGTGCTCTTCAAAGCACCCATGGAGCGCAAGCAGAAGAGCTCCAAGGTAGTGCCAACACACCCACCCTTAACGGCCATGCCGTGGGTAACAATGACTGTAGCAACAGCTGCTATAACCACAGTGCCTCTCAAAGCACACAAGGGGGCGCTGACATACTCAGGAATGGTGCTGGCAGCAGGAATGCTAACAATGGCACCAGCTTAGCAGCACGAGAGCTTAAAAGGCCAGTACCGCATAATAGAGCTAAAGGAGGTAAGAGCCATAGGGCACTGGCCACAATACCTATACAGGCACAGGTTCCACTTATAACACAGAGCAACTTAATGCTCCCTCACCATATCTGCCTCAGTTTACTACCACAGTGGACTTGGCAGTGACATTGGTACTGGAAATGCCACTACTTGTCCCTGGGGCAACTGAAGTTCCTCCAGGCTAAGATTCTCACCAGCATCGCAGTCAATGCGCTCACTATTAAGTGAGGAAGGGGGCGAAGCAGGCTCGCTATACAACATACTCCCAAGTACATCGTCCCCTAACCCACGCCAGGACCAGCAGTGGCAGCAAACATAGTGGTTTCCATCCCCTATAGCACCAAACTGGCCTTACTTGGGTCTGGGGGCAGCCTACAGAATCCTACAACATTAGATGGCTGAAGGGGGCCAGATGCAAGAGACCCCCAAAACCACCCCTGAACAATCTACCTCGTCAGAGGAGGAAGGGGAAATGGACGTCATGAAGCACTGATGAACCCAGCCAAGGCTCTGTGGCAGACTTCAGGAATGATCACATTGACTGGAAACAAGCTGATCAAAAATACTACGTAGCTCCAAAAAACGCAGAATTTTTATTCTGATACCCTCCACCAAACTCCTTAGTGGTAGAGGCAGCTAATCAAAGGGGCAAGCAACAGACTAACCGCATGCCCGCACAGGACAAAAAATGGAAGCATCTGGACCCACTTGGCAGAAAGACCTACTTGTCTGCAAGTCTCCAGATCAGGATGGTGAATTATGTGGCGCTTCTCGCTAATATACACACCATATATTTGATCAACTGTCAACCTTTATTAAAGAAATTCCTGACAACAAAAAGGAGCAATACAGTGCCAACATGAAAGAGGGGACATTAACTGCTAGGCAGCACTAGACGCAGCAGACACTGCTGCAAGGTGCAACTGCCTTAGTGTCTGCAGTTATGAGAAGATCGTCATGGTTACAACTCAGGCTTCCTGAAAGATGTCCAGTCCACAGTGCTGCTGTTTGAGGGAACAAAGTTGTTCGCAGAGTCCACCAATGCTTCTCTCCACACACTTAAGGACTCAAGGGCCACGCTGAGAACACTAGGCATACAAGTACCTGCAAACAAAAAGAAGCAAGGAAGATCATTTTCACAATGTTATAGACCAGCCCAGTATAACCAGCATCCGAGACATTGACAATAGACGAAAGCCCAGACGGTAGGCGCAGGCAGGCCTCCGACCAGGCAACCGTGCAATAAACGTCAACAGCCCATCAAGCATTTTGAAAGTTTGCTCGAGGGTTGGACAGCTCTCGATTTTCCAAGGCAGTATTATGAACACTATACACCATTTGACAGCAGACTAGCTGCATTCTATCCAGCATGGCAGAACATCACCACAGATAAATGGGTATTGGAGATCATCAAGACAGGTTACTGCATCCATTTTACTTCCGCACCACATCGCCAAACCTCCTCCCCCTCCCTCTTCAGGAACCCCTTTCACAAGATGGTGTTCGCACAAGAAGCACAACACCTCCTACAATTGGGGGCCATAGAAGAGGTCCCAAAAGAAAACAGGGGAAAGGGGTTCTACTCCCATTACTACTTGGCCACCAAGAAGTCATAGGAATGGAAACCAATATTAGAGCTCTGAAAATTGAACTGACTTGTTTGCTACCAACAATTCAAAATGGCAACCTTAGCCGCAGTCATCCTGTTACCCCAGAGTCTCAGTAACAAGCATAATCTTTTGAATTAATTTAGAATTTAGGATAAGGGATCTGATTGATGTTAAATGCTCTGGTTACCAGAAGGGAGGCCCCTGACACCATATCTGATCACCGGTGATTTCTCCCCAAAAAAACCCACTCTTGGGAGTCCAGATTAAAGTTCACTAATATATTATAAGAATTTAAATTGACAAGTGCATGAACAAGAACAAATCCAACCCGCACCCGAAAACAGAAGAGAAGAAAGACTGAAAGATCCCCAATACAGGTAAGGTATTTATACGTTACAAAAGTCTTTGTGTAACCAATGGTGGTATTGGTGCTTGCGACCTTCTACCTTTAGGCTCAAGTTAGCCCTTAGGGAGGAACCGCAAGTGATCCCTCACAGTTCTGGTATGATTCTTGTTGGGCCTTCACCACAGCGGAGTGTTTCAGGGACGATGACGATGTTATGGTCCAAGGCAGGTAGAGATCAAATACCTCTTCTTGGTGTATCCCAGATCACAAGTGCTGAGTCTTCACCACAACATGGTGTGGGAACCCACCACAGTTGTGAATGATTCCTATGCCTTTTCCCTCTGTGACGCTGTGCTGTCCTCACAGACACAGACCGGAACACTGACCACCCCCACCCTTGGGGTGTAGTGGGGGTTTTTTAGAACCTTTGGCAGGTAAACTGTAAACTTGTGTAGGGTGGTGTGCCCAATTTGCAAAGGATTTGCATGCCTACTGCAATTTTGGTACTGAGTGCAGACTCGCAAGGCGGGAAAACTTCAACTGACCTGTCCAGAAACTCCATTTTGTTTTCAGTTACTGATGGCAGCAACCGCTCCTTTAAGTGTGCACCTTACCCACATCCTATTTACAACAATTACATTATAAACAAATCAATATTATAACACCATTCTAACAGTCCCAGCTTTGGAAAAAGGGGACTGGCTATCCACCCTTGACCTTAGAGATACGTACTTTCACATCACAATACAGCCATCACACAGATGATTCCTGAGATTCACTGTAGGAGACAGGCACTTTCAATACAAAGTGCTACGATTTGGTGTCTCGACAGCACCAAGAGTTTTCTCAAAGGTCCTGGCTGTAGCAGTGGCACACCTCAGAAAAATGGGAGTAACCATTTTCCCATTTTAGGTGATTGCCTACTAAAGGGAGCCACGGAACAGGACACACAGCAGGCAGTGTCCACCACAAGGACATTATTATTCTTCGAGTGCTTGCTTATGTCCATTCCATTTAGGTGTGTGCGCGCCCTGAGCACAAGTTTCAGAAGCTTTTTACCCTAGCAGCACCTGTTGGGCCAGCCCCTCTTCAGTTCTTTCTTTCCGCCTGTGATGATTGCTGGAACGCTTGGACTTGCGATCGCAAGTGCTCCCTTAGCTTATCTTAGTTTTCTTTTAGTGTTTAGATAGAGTAGTTCACAGTTAATAGTTGGATGTTTGTTCTAACTAGAGTTAGTTGTTCTGTTCCAGCTCCCCTCGGGGAGAGAGGGGGGTCGAGAGATTCGGGGCATCACTGATACTCATAGCCCCAGTGTGGTCCCGCCAACACTGGTATATGACCCTAGTGTCTCTGTCGGTGGAGGATCCCGTTCCCCTCCCAATATCTCTGGATCTGTTGACAGAGAGGCTCGACCAGGGTTGGCTCTGCCACCCGAATCTGCAAGCCCTCCACCTGATGGCCTGCAGAATCAGTGGCTGAGGGGCGGGGGAACTCCTTTGCTCGGACTTGGTGAAACGAGTGCTAGTGGAAAGCAAAAATACCTCAACCAGAGCGACGTATCGGGCCCAATGGAAGAAGTTTTCGATATGGATCTTCGGCAAAGGAGTGGCCCTTACCCTGGCCCCTATCTTGGTAATCCTAGACTACCTACTCAAGCTCAGGCAGCAGGTTGTCTACCTCCTTGCTTAGAGTCCAGCTGGATGCCACAGCCGCTTTCTATGAGAGGGAAGGGGACAGGTCGGTTTTCAGTCACAAGATGGTGAAGTGATTCCTAAAGGTTGTGGATAGGTTGTACCCCCCAGGTTAGGCAACCCATCCCCCCAGTGGGACTTGAACTTGGTTATCTGGGGGCTCACCAGACCCCCGTTTGAACTGCTGGCCACGTGTTCCCAATCTCATCTTTTGTGGAAGATGGCTTTTCTAGTTGCCATCACCTTGGTGAGAAAGGTGTCCCAGTTGAGAGCTCTATCCTCAGAACCATCATACCTGGTGATGCCTCAGCCTTCACCTTAGCCCTGGACCTCACCCAGCCTTTCTCCCCAAAGTAGTTTCTATGTTCCATATGTCATAGGACATTTTTTTTTCTGGCGTTTTACCCAAAACCACATGCAGATGACATGGAGAGAGCACTCCACACTCTAGATGTCAAAAGAAACTGCTTTGTCCTATCTAAATAAAATGCTAAAACTCTTAAGTCCACCCAGCTCTTTGTTTCAGTGTCAGACAAGATGAAGGGTAATCCAGTAGCGGTACAGTGCCTTTCATCTTGGATTACATCATGTATCAGAACCTGTTATGAGGTCAGGGGCTCTACAGCCCTACCCATTAAGGCACATTCTACATGAGTGCAGGCTACTTCAGCAGCCTTCGTAGCGCAGGTGCCAATTGTGGATATCTGCAGGGATGCTACTTGATCCTTGGTCCACACAGTCACCAACTGCTACGCCATCACACAGCAGGCTAGACAGGATGCAGCAATCGGTATGGCGGTGCTGCAGTCAGTTTCTTCTCGGGCTTCCGACCCCGCTTCCAGGAGGGGGGGTCCGGGTTAGCTTAGAATCACCTACACTGAATGAACATAAGGAAGCACTCAAAGGAAAAACGGCTGCTTACCTTCTAACTGTTGTTCTGCAAGATGTGTTGCTTATGTCCATTCCGAACCCACCCACCTCCCTTTCATCGGAAGTAATACGTAAGAAGGAACTGAAGGGGGGGAGGGCCACCAGCAGGTTATATGAGTAGTTAGACTGGCGCCACTCCAGGGGGCTGCGTGGCTGGTCTAACAGGTGCTGCTAAGGGTAAAAAGCTTCTGGAACTTGTGCACAGGGCGCGCACACACCTAAACAGAATGGACATAAGCAACACATCTTGAAGAAGAACATTTACAAGGTAAGCAACCGTTTTTTCAATGCTCTGGGCCTACAAATCAATCTAGAGAAGTGCATTCTGACACCAACCCAAACTATAGACTTTATAGGAGCACACCTGGACTGCACCAAAGCAATAGTGTCACTACCACAGCACAGATTCAGAACTGTCAAGGACTTAGTATCATTCATATAGACCAGCCCATATGTAACAGCAAAACAATGTCTACAATTACTGGGGCACATGACAGCTGCCACATTTGTGGTACCGTATGCATGGCTGCACATATGATCAATGCAGGCCTGGCTGAGAACGGTCTACAGACCACATATACACCGCTTAGTGATGCCAAACACTTAAAATCCACACTAACATGGTGGAAGAATCACCTCAATGTTTGGAAGAGGGTACCATTTCAACGCCCACCCACAATGATTACAGTTACAATGGATGCATCACTAATAGGATAGGGAGCTCACCTGGATGAAAATGTAGTACAGGGTCAATGGTGCAGAGACAAGTCCAACAACCACATAAATGTATTGGAACTGAGAGCAGTCTGCAACACATGCATCTGTTTTCAGTCTATATAATATAGAACAAAACAGTACAAGTGTTAACAGACAATACCACAATTATGTACTACATCAATCGCCGGGGGGAGTACGATCGTACAAACTGTGCCAGGAAGCGGTGAGGCTATGGGAGTGGTGTATCCCCAGGAACATAACACTCAGTCACCTATCTCCCGGGCAAGGACGTCATAACAGACAGTCTCAGCAGGGATTTCTCCCACAAACACAAATGGGAAATCAATCCCAAAATGATAAACCAGCTATTCAACAAATGGGGGTTTCCCTTGATAGATCTATTTGCTACCAGCAAAAACAAGTGTCCCCACTACTGCTCAAGGGCATGCATAGGAAACCAATCCACAGGCGATGCATTTAGTATAAAGTGGGAAGCACCTCTGAAGTATGCATTCCCACTGTTTCCAATGATTATCCTGAAAATCAGACTGGACAAGGCAAGGGTCATACTGATAGCACCCAAGTGGCGCAGACAGACCTGATGCTCGTACCTGCTACGGTTGTGTGTTTATCCACCACATCCTTTTCCCCCACACCCTTTTCCATCAATCTGATCTCAGTTGATGCAGCAGAATGGACAGAACCACCATCTGAATGTACAATCTCTCCACCTCCATGCATGGAGGGTGATTGGCTGATGCCTACAGAGGCCGACTATCCCCAAGAGGTACAGCGAATCCTCATTAACAGCAACAAGGAAAACATATCATCAGAAATGGCACAGATTCAATATATGGTGCCTCAAACACAAGTGCACTTGAACAAGATTAGGAGTGGCAGAAATACTCACCTGTTAGAACTACACAAAACGGGTCTTTCAAGAAGCTCAATTACAGTACACCTTGCTGCAATAACGGCACTACATCCCCCGATAGACGGCTACTCGGCATTTACCCATCTGTCCACCAAAAGGTTCTTATGAGGTTTACGAAACATGTTCCTACAGCAATGGGACCCGTTACCAGCATGGGACCTCAGCCTCGTCTTAAGGGCTCTCATGGGCAAACCATTTGAACTGCTAGCTATGTGCTCATTACTACACCTATAGCCTTCCTGGTGTCGATTACATCAGTAAGGAGAGTGGGGGAAATAGGAGCACTTATGACACAACCACCTTACAGAGTCTTTCATAAGGACAAGGTGGTACTTAGAACTCACCCCAAATTTATTCCAAAAATAATTAGGTCCTTCCACGGTAACGAGCCAATATACCTACCTGTTGTCTTTCCGAAGCCACATAAAGACAATAGAGAAAGGACATTATGTACCTTAGACATCCGCAAGGCAATCTCCTTCTATCTTTAATGAACGGAATCACCAAGACTATTCGTCTTATCCACTGAAAGGTCAAAAGGTTTGCCCAAATCCAAACAAAGGTTTTCTAAGTGGATATCGGACTCCATATGCCTGGGCTACAACGTATTCAACAGAGAACCTTCTACAACAATAAAGGCTCACTCCACAAGAGCTATGGCAGCAACAACGTCCTTCCTCAGGGGAATCCCAACCAAGGACATCTGTTAAGCTGCCACGTGGGGTTCAGTTCACACATTCACAAAAGCATTATGCAATACAATCATTTGTGGACACAGACACATGCTTTGGCAGAACTGTACTCAGTCACAATGCTGAAGCACCCTCCACCAAGCACGACCTGCTTAATAGTCACCTAAGGTGGAGCTCCCACGGGGACACTCTTCGAGAAACGGAAGTTACTCACCAGGTGCAGTAACTGTAGTTCTTTGAGATGGTTGTCCCTGTGGGTGCTCCACCACCCATCTTTCTTCCCTCAACTTAAGATCTGTATGCTTCCGGGTCAGAGAAGAACTGAGGAGGCAGTCAGCTGTGTGCACGAGATGAACATTTCAAATGTCACATGCCAGCACTCCATGCGCGCAGCCAACCACAGGGCACTGCTATTAGAAGTCTGCTGACCATGGGTGCAGCGGCACTGGCACACCTAAGATGGAACACCCATGGGGACAATCTAAGTGCTAGGCATAGATTATATCTAAAGTACAGGTTGAACCTCTAAAATCTGTGACTCTCTGGTCCAGCAGACCACAGATGTTGCTGGATCAAAGAGCTCCGGCACCCAGGAGTGCGAGCCCCTACCTCGAGGTGTCTGGCTGAGTAGGGCAGCAGCAGGACCAGTGATCCCTGTCTCTGGGAAGCCCTGGGTGGGGCAGCAGCAGGGCACCTAGCAGCAAAAGCAGGGTAGCTGGCAAGCCCTATTCCCGGGAATTCCTGGTTGGGCAGGTCAGAAGCGGGGCTGCTACAGGTGGGGAACTCCGTCCACGTGGATTGCAGTCCAAGCCCTGGAAGCTCGATTTATTTTAGATCCAGGAGAAACCAGGATACTTAACCACTTTCTTATTTATTGCAATAAATCCCTTATCGAGCAGGACCTGTGGGTCAATCCCGCCCATTCTCTCCCATCAATTGTTCTTACTAAGCCCATTTTATAGCAAAGCGAGACTTGATCATTCTAATAATATTTACCAATTGATTATGTTTTGTGTAAGATGCCTAAAACACCCAATGGTCTATTTGGAGTACATCCTACTTAGGATGTTGCTGCTATGTGCATAGTTAACAGTTGTATGGCTGCATCTGTAATTTTTGCTTATCAATTATCAGAAAACAAAAGTACCAGTACAAGGTTGCTTGTCGTGTGTTCTTGATGTGATGTCACTGTACCATGCTTAATCTGCATTGTTATTCAAAACATTCCTGCCTCCCAGACCTTATCTACGTGCACCAGACTTGAGCCAGGCCTGGGTTTTGCTTTTTAGGGATCCGCACTGTGATCAAGACAAGGCCATTCAGGCTCTCCTAACAGTGTTGATCCAATAATAGATATTACGTCCTCCACCTTTTTTCTCTAATACCTTGGGACCAAAATGGCTACAATAACACTGCATGCCACCAGTATTACTTAGTTCTTTGATTTGTTGCTTACTCTGTATTAACTTTAAGAAAGATGTGAACAGATTGGAGAAAGTTGACGGGATCAGCAAATAAAATGTGACTTATGAGAAAAGGTTGAAAGAACTGGGTGTGTTGAATCTAGAGAAGAGACTGTTGATGAGGGTCATAATAAGCAGTCTTCATCTGTATAAAAGACTTCTCTAAAGAGGATGGCAATGGATGATTTTCCATGCCCAGTAAGGTTAGGACCAAAGCAGTAATCATCTTAGTTTGCCATAAAGGCGACTTCAGATTAATGTTAGGAAAAACTTTCTAATACCCCTTGGGGGAATTCTGCACTAAAAATTAAATTCTACACACCGTATCTGAAAATTCTGCAGATTTTATTTGTCAAAATAACAATCATGCTAGTTTCCATTAATGGTAATTTATTTTAAAATACCTATCAGTAAGCATATCTGTAATATTATACACACAAATTCCCCCAGGAGTAGAGAGTTAAAGTAACCCCTCAATTAAATGACAACTGAGTTCCTGTTTCTCTGGCCTCTCCTCCCCATAGCCTAACCAGAGAGCCAGGCACCCACAGCCTGTCAACTTCGGAGCCCAGAGTCCCACAGACTAGATGCTTGCACCCCTACTCTCCACCATTCTCCGTTGCTCAAACACTCACACACTGCATCCCTCAGAGCCCAGGGATCAAAAGGAAAACTGCAGTCAGTTTGTCGGAGAGAGGAAATTCTATATGCACAACATTAATTTTTTGCAAAATTTTGTATAGCATAGTGGTACAGAATTCACTGAAGAGTTAAACTAAGCACTGGGACAGGTTGCATAGTCAGTTGTAGAATCCCTGTCATTGGAGGCTTTTAAGAACAGCTTAGATGAACACCTATCAAGTGTGATCTAGGTATACTTACTCCTGCCTCAGCAAGAGTCTGGACTAGATAATTTCTTGAGATAATTTCCATTCCTGCATTCTATGATTCTGTGATAGCCTGAAAATACTAGTAAAGATATACATTACTATTTAATTAAAATGTCTTTTTATAAATATCTTGTTTTTTCAGAAGTACCTTGTACTTGTCCACTGTGCACTTCAGACAGAGGAAGCTGTGTTACTGCTTCTGAAGGGATTCAACTTGCTAAAGAGCTAGGAGCTACTTACCTTGAATTGCACAGTCTCAGTGATTTCTATGTAGGAAAATATTTTGGAGGAGTGGTAAGTAAGAAACTGTACTAAGCAGAGCATAAACAAAATCTATTTTAAAATCTGCTCTTTCTCTAAATTAAGGATGTTAGCATATCGTCATTTAAATGCTTAGACTTATCAGTTAATCCAAACTGCGTGCAACCTCCTCCCCACCTTGCTTCCTCTGTACCAGAGACAACAAGGGAGAAGGAGGGGTATTGGCTCCTGTGGAGCCACCTGGCCCCCACTCCCTGCTGTCTTTATTAAGGGGGCTGGCAAGAATTGATATACACAGGGAGCCGGCTCCATGGAGCTGCCAGCTTTCCCCCTTCTCTTCCC
>JANRFK010004149.1:54542767-54555304 GCA_030068395.1 Apalone spinifera
GGGGGGGGGAGGGCGAGGGCGAGGGCGAGGGCTCCTGGGAAGGACAATAGGAATTCCTCTTCTGTGGTTTCTAGCTCCATGTGCTGCATCTGCCTGCAGGCACTACCCTCACAATTCCCATTTGCTGTGGCTCCTGGCTAATGAGAGCTGCAGAATCAGGTCTACGGTAAGACTGGAGGCAGAACATGGAGCTAAGAGCTGGTGGTCACCACTTCCCAGGAGTTGGGTACCAAGCTTGCCACAGGCGACCTTTCTCCCAAGCATCTGTAGTAGGCTGCCCCTCCAGCACTCACAGTGCCCCCAGGGCTGTCCCCCAAACTTCCCCTCCTCCCCAAATTTTATTCAGAGGGTTTATATATAGTACAAGTCATGGACAGGTCATGAGTTGTGGTGTCTGTTTTTTTGTTTGTTTTTGTTCACTGCCCCTGACTTGTCTGAGTTTTACTAAAAATACCCATGACTAAAATGCAGCCTTAATTATGATGACCTAAAACTGTTTTTTGTTGTTGTTTAAGTTTTTTATGTTTTGGGAACATCTGTGACAAAATTTTTAAAAAAATCAGCCTACAACAAAAAGGAAATTCAGCATTAGGGCTTGTTTAACCTTTTGTCTCTTATCAGAAGCTTTCATTGATCTGTATAAAATTGAGTTATTAGAGATGTATCCACATCTCTTTGTCAGTTGCAGTATAGGAAGTCATCGGTATGAAGAATGAACTACTCCTTGTTCATTTTGGCCATATAAGAACGTGTATGCTGTTGCTCCCTGTGCTATATCTCTCTTGTAGATAAAGGATTTGTCTGTAGGACTGTCATCTTGGTGTCTTTTCTAAATACTAAGTTCATTTAAATTTTACTTGAATTTATCACAACGAGGGTATTGAGGCAGTTGATTTTTACAGTTTCATTGCTTAAAAAAAATATAGGCACAATGGACAATTTCAGCTTTAACTTAGTCTCTCCCTTCTGTTATGGATTTCTATGTTAATGTTGTTTAAACCATTTTTTAGAATTTTTCTGTTTGTATTTTATTTGTGTATACACATAAGTTTAACATTGATACTATTTATTTACTTTTAGCGGACGAACGTGATTTTGTGGAGATGCACAGATGGCCTTCCAGTACGTACCTGAAACAGCTTGCCGATTACAGGAACTACATTCACTCACAGAAATGCCACTGCGTAATAATGTAACCTGAAGATTGATTATTCACAAAGTGTTCTTAGACTAGAGCATCAGAAACTGGGAGTTACGTGGAGACTATTAAAACTGTAGCAGGGATTAAAATAAACACTTGAATCCTGCCGAACTTTATAATGTGCTTGCTCAATGGTTTTTTCATTAATAATGAATTACTGTGATGCTTTAAAGGAATTAAGAAATATACCATAGGACAGCATAAAGAAGTTAATCCAATATGTAACTCAGGCCTGGTCTAAACTACAAAGTTAATTCATCATAAGCTGCATGTGTGCATATGCATGTGTTTATGCCTATATTTGTCTCTTGCTGATGTTAGTGCCCGGTTACAACAATGCAGAAACATTACTTCCCTGAACAGCATTAAGCCACGATTGATGTACTGAAGTTGATGCAATGTAAATGTAAACACTGTGAGTATGTCTGCACTACAAGGGTGTTTTGAAATAAGATATTTCGGAGTAATAACTCCCAAAATAACTATTTCAAAATAGCATATCCACACTACAGGGAAACCTTGAAATTAGTCCAAGGCAGGCTCCCCTAATGTGGATGCACTGCCTTGATTTAGAGCCCCAGGAAGCACTGGGAAGTAATTACTTTGAATGGCCTTAAGGAGGAGTGCAGTGGATACTTTTGAGGAGTGAGGCAGAGGATGGGAGACATGTGACTAGGGAGCTGCACCTATGCTGTGAATTAGCACCTGTTTTGAGACTCCCAACAGTCCAGTCAGTCCCAGTAGTTAAGCATAGGTGAGCCTGCTGCAGGGGAAGGAACTTTGGGTAAGTGTATAATGAATTTCCCATTATGATTGTGTACTGCTGGTGCCCCAGTTTAACAGGACATGGTTATTGACTTCTCATGAATTTACTTCTTCTAAAGCAGGTAGTAGTACAGCAAGAACAATTACCTACTTTTCATTCTCTTGTAGAGTTAGGCAAGTGGGGCACGTGGAGCAATTTATGTACACAACGATGCTCCTTCAATTATCATGAGAGATCTCAATGAAACTTTCCTGGAAGTACTCTGCAATCCTCCCCTGAAAGTTTCTGGAGATGGCAGCCTTATATTTTCATTCATGGCAGGACACTTTCCCATGCCACTTAACAGTAACCTCAGTAGGAACCCTTGTAGTACACTGGCTTGCAGCGGAAAGGTCTGGGTGGCTTTGGAACAGTAAACAGAGGTTATGGTGTCTGTGCCTTTATTATATCAGGAGTGAGGGAGCAGCTAAAATCATGACGATCATGGCTGGCTAGTATGTAGCACTGTGCACAAGCACTTTGAAGGAAAAATGTAAATAGCATGTCTTCAAAGTTTTCAGTGTTCTGAAGAAGGGGGTTCTGAATCTTAACTTTCACTTTGTAACTATACTGACAGAGGTACCTCTGTGTTTTTTCTGCGGCTGCCACTGTGGCTATGAGGTTCTCCCTCCACACCAGTGTAACACCTCAGCTAGATGAGAAGAAAGAAAAGGTATCAGGATGATGTGTTCAGTGAGGTGCTGCATGCCAGTGCTGCATCAAAAGGGTCTGGAGAGTGAACATTAGGCAGTCCAGGGAAGGAAAAAGCAGATAGGAGAAAGTCCCAGTGGGAAAAGGAGAGGGAAGTGCACCAGGACATAATGGAGCTTCTCTATCAGCAAACAGAGATCCTGCAGACTCTTTTGGACTTAAGTTTCAACAATGCCAGGTTTTCCTCTCCTTGCAGCCCATGGGAATCTCAATAACATCTATTTATGGTCTCCCTTCACTTACTCTGTGGCATGAGGGATTTATCCCTATCCCTACTACTCGTCCACAACAGACATTGAGGACGAGCACAGCCTCACATAAACTGCTCTGTGAAGTCCACGGTTGCTGAGTATGTAGGTACCCTTTCCGCTGGTGGTTCTGTTTCAGTAATATAGTCGTTTGTTAATGTATTTCCTTTTAAATTGCACAGATTTTCCTTTGCACGGGTTTTGCTACTGAATACTATTCTATGATTTGGAAAATATTTTTTTTTTAGTTCACAACAGAGTGCTTAGCAGTTATGAAAGCATCTGCTTAATTGTTTCTGTACAGTGTGACACAATTCATAGGTGTCGAGTATCAGAGGGGTAGCCGTTAGTCTATAAGGTGCAAATTCAGACTAACCGAAGTGTTGGAGCATAAGCTTTCGTGGACAAAGACCCACTTCGTCAGATGCATCTGACGAAGTGGGTCTTTGCCCATGAAAGCTTATGCTCCAACACTTCAGTTAGTCTGTAAGGTGCCACAGGACTCCTTGCCGCTTTTACAATTCATAGGATCAGTGACAAATGACATAGAAGTCATAAATGTACAGCAAGTACCACTAAGAGTCAGTCTTGTAAGTGGACACCTATATCCCTTCAATCTTCCAAAAGAGCATTCAGTTGTATTTCTGTACCTACTAAACTGATAGCAAACACTTTAGTGCTGTTGGAGTGTTGCAGGTTCATGAGCCAGGGGAAGAAGAGGTAAGCTGCGTTCCCCAGGATTGCTGGTATTTCAACATTGGCAATGTTAATATCATTTGTGAAAGCTATGAAATCGACAGTAATACTTCTGTTTCAGGAGAATGTTCTGTAGTGTAGGAAAATTTCCTGAGAAAGTTCTGACTCCTACAAACACCTCAGTCCCCACTGGTTGACAGTTAAATCATTTCAGCAACACCCAGCTGCCAAGGGGATCATAGTCACAAAGAAAGAGGTAACCATAGCTAGCTGCAGAGGTTTGACTAATAGGACAACCTAGAACTTAACTCTGTTTAATGGGAAGCCTTTGCAGAGTGATGCATCAGCTTAATGAGTTAATGGTGAACTGTGTATCTGAGTGGGGCTGTGCCATGTTGTACTAATTGGATTGGTTCCAGTTGTGTGGATTTGTGTGGATTCATTTTTTGATATGAGCAAAAATAGTCAAGCCTGGAGGTCTTAAATAGGATCCCGATAGCATTGTGTGACATTCTGGTGAGGAATAGATGATATTGAGTAGCTTTTTCAAATATTTGTGTATACACATTTAATAGCACTCTAAAATGAGACTGTCTTAACTAAAGAATAGATGTGTTCAATAGCATGGATTTTATACAGGAAGCAAGTTCTTCAAAGTGGTTCCTTCCGCTTACCAGCAAACCCTCAATCTTACTTAAATTCAACTTTAACTAACTGTTCTTGAAAGATGTGGCATGTGTAATATGTCAGTGTTTGGTTGAAAACAAGATGGGATTAACCATTTTAAAGGCACCTGCAAAAGAAATAAAGGGGGAAGGGATAGCTCAGTGGTTTGAGCATTTGTCTGCTAAACCCAGGGTTTTGAGTTCAATCCTTGAGGGGGCCATCTGTCAGGGATGGTACTTAGTCCTGTCATGAGGGTAGGGGACTGGACTTGACCTCTCAAGGTCCCTTCCAGTTCTATGAGATAGGTATCTCCATTTATTATTTAAATAGCTGTCAGGCAAACATAGATCCACCATATAGATTGGTACCTGTAGTGCTTTTCTGTTAATAAAAAGGAAATGTTTTGTAACTCTACAAAGATTAATCTTTTGGAAATTCCACACTAGAATCCTAAGAGACTTTCTTCTGATGTGGTTTTAGAGATCCAGATGGTGTTTTCTATTTTGGGACAAATAATGGTACTCTGGCTCAAAATACTGATTGTTAGCTCACTATAGGAATGATAATTAATAGTATTTATATAAACCTTTGTGTCTGATCTAAGACTTTTACAAACATGAGCAACATTATTATCTTCATGTCACAGATGAGGAAGATTGAAGCAGAGAAAGCTTGAGATTTGTTCAAGATCATATTGCTAGTAAGTGACAGGACTAGGAATAGCACATTTGTCTCCTACAAGGAATAAAACAAATGAGTCTGCTATCAGAGGAAAAGAGATGTTAAAAATGAAATAAAAATGATCATACGTTATGGGTGAAACTATATATGCATATAATTTAATAAATGTAAAAAATATTTAATTATCTCACTTCCTAATTTTTGTATATTTTATAATGGAAATTTAAAATTCCAGATGTAGATCAACTGGATGAATAACAAATTTTGAAGTTTTGAAAACTTAAAGCCATCAGGAAAAATGACTACAGAATTGCAAAGCTAATATGCATGAACAATTACTTAACATGCTCCATCACACTATCTACACTTACAAGTGGCCAGGTTAATCATTTAACTGGTGTTTGTATGCCCAAATACTAAATTCATATGGGCAATCACAGTAATTACATATACAAATTGTGTGCGAATGTTTGCCTATTATTTCATGTGGCCATAGGTTTTTAACATTTTGAAAATAGTCTGATCTGCTATTCTAGAATGTCTTGCCAATAACTCAGTGTAGTGGGATATTTATTTTCATGAAGGATATTTCATAAATCCTCTCACAGCTTTAAAAGCATACGGTAAAATGGAAATGTCATTTCTGTGGGTCAGAGAATGTTTTATGTTGTTGTATATTTATTTTAGCCTTTTGTGTTAATCATCCACAAACATTTTATATGGTGAACCCAAGAAATGGGAGGAGATATTTATCCACAGATGATAACTTGATAATTACTCAAATGCAGAATATCATTCCAGTCTTTTTAGGTGCCCCTGTTATGGGTACTACTTCTGTCAGGTGCAGGCACTAGGTCAAACCCAGAATGATGTAGTGATTTGAGGCTGATTTCTCCATATATATCAGCAGAATAACAAATTGATATTTTTCTTTAGAAATGTGCTTTTTAAAATTCAAAATCTGAGACTTAGTATTAACACTCATTTTATGTAGAAGTGGGTTGTGATGTTTGGTTGCTGTAGATGCAGTATCTTATTACTTAGGTACAATTCAGAAATCCACAGATGATATTCAGAAGTTATTAGGGGGCTGTGCCCTGTTTGCTATGCTCGTCAACCCCCCTCTTTGGCTGCAAAATCGGCTCCCCCCTGCTCACTATGCTTGTCCAGACCCCCTCTCTCTGGCCACTTTTGCGGCCAGAGAGCTTGAGTACATCATTCTGTTGCCCGGCAGGAAAAATGTTTATATAGAGTCAGAATTGACAAACCACTGAATTTGATATGACAACTTTAGAATGTATAATATTTTAGCATTTTTGCATTGGTTTAAGTTAGGAAATTACTGAAAACATGATTCAAACTACTAGAGGATCTGGACATTAGCTCTGAAAAGTTACTATCTTGGCTTTGTATGGCAATTAAATCTAGTTTAACCTGCATTTTTCTCCTAAGGTAAAATAATCACCTATTTAACAATTTAATATATGGTATAGTAGTATTCAGGAATGTATTCTTTTGTAACTGTTTTGAGTGCATATTGAGAAAAGAATGGGCTTCTACCTTATGAGAGAATCCTGTTAGCAACATTGCGTGCTTTTTTTTTTTTTTGCCATGTTTGTTAATGACATATTTACTCTTATGTTAAGCCAATATGGAGGCTTATATTTAGGCCAACATAGGTAGCCTTTTGTCCTAGGAAACATTAATTTCCACAGGATGGATAGTCTCTCCTATAGTCTTTAGCTCTTGATAAATTTGATAAGAAAAATTCAGGAGATAGGATCTTATTTTACAAAGGCATGCACTGAATTTTACTTTTTGATATTTTCATAAATTATGGAATGGTATTTTGAGTAAAATGTACACTTTGTAGATTTAGTATTTAACACTTTGTAACAAAACAATAAACATTTTTATTGCATCTCAATTTCATGTGATGACTTACCCCTTTTATTTTTAGAAAGTTTGAACAGTGCTGGATGTGATTCATATGTTGCAAATGTGTGATTCATATACTGGTTTGGTTGGACCTCCCTAGTCTGGCACCCTTGGGACCTGAGCCGTCAGTGCTCCTCTCCCTGGGGCTCCCAATGCTGGAGTTCCCCACCCTACTGCTGCCCCGCTAAAGCTGACCCAGCTGAGGCTCCCCGCCCTGCTATCTGCTGGTTGTGCTGGGAGTTGCTAGGGGTTCCCCAGCCAGGGCTGCCTGGATGTGGCCAGCCCTGCTATTTTGGGGAGGTCCTTGGGGTTCCCCAGGCCACCTGGCTGCCACTGGGGTTTCCTGCCAGGCCAACCCTGCTGCTATTGGTGGTTTCCTGGCCAGGGCTGCCTGGCCATCCCATTCCTGCTGCAACTGGGACATTCCCAGGGTTCTCTAGCCACTGCTGGGCCCACTTTCAGGGGCTCTCTGGCCACCTGATCCCACTGATGCTGGGGATTCCCCAGCCGAGGTGGAGGCTCCCTGATGCTGTCTGGCCCTGCCGATGCCAGGGCTCCCCTGCCTAGCAGCTGCTGGCCCAGATGGAATTCTGCAGACACTGCATTCTCCTGGCTGTTTCCCACTCCTGAGGCTCTTTGGTCCAGCAACTTCCGTGGCCTTGCTGGATCACAAATGTTGCCAGACCAGAGAGTCCCAGATTTTGGCGGTTCAACCTGTACATAAAGTGAGAGTATGCAAAATAATAAAAACATTGTGGTACCCCAGAGCCCAAATAAAAATTAGGACCCTCTTGACTACATGTGCATAGCAAGACATTTTGTAGTAGGATTTGTGTTGAAAAGCACTGCATTCTTCACATAGTTTGTATATAAATACTGAAGATACATTTTAATAAAGTTTCTCATTAAATCATAGAGATGAAATAGCCTCTTCATAGCTACACTTCTTTGTTTTCATGCCTTCTCTAACATACTCAAACTTTTTGCTGACCTTGAACTAGCCTTTAAGATGAGGACAGAGAATTAAGTATGAGGTTTTTGTCTGTTTTTTCTTAGTGATGCATCAGTGTAGCCAGCTCTATTGTAGTACTCCTGCCAGCACTTGCTGTTTACAGCTGATTTCTTAAATAACCTGAAGATCAGTAATAGAGAGAAAGAACAGGATTCTTTGGTATGAAGCTAGGAGTCCTTAATGATTTGTGTCCTTAATGTTGCATTTTAAAGATAACACAGATTTGCTTGCTGAGGATTTTTCCATTCAAGTAAATCTGGGCCATGACTTAATTTCCAAAGGGACTATTGTGATAATCTAGATGCTCCAATTGCTGTACGTGCTGTCACAGCTGTGCGGTAACTATCTTTGATCCCTTTGTGGCATCTGATGATGGCTAGAGGCCTGCTCCCTCAGTGAAGTGTTGTAAAGAATGGCATGAAGGGGTCAAATGTACAGTTATCCCAGATCTGTGACAGCATGTCCAGCTATAGGAGCATCAGATGTTACTGTCTTAGACACGATGGTCTCAAATGTAGTGATTTTTTTTTTAACCTTGGTCAGGATTAACAGTGGCCAGCCACCTTTTCACAAAGCACAGTACATTTATTTTAGGGTTGCAGAGAAAAAAAATCAAAGCAAAAAGTCTATTAACATGTTAAGCTTACCACCTATTGCCCATCTTTCCCATGGAGACCCAGCTAGGTTTCAAAGTCTTTGAAACTCTTCCAGAAGACTTAAGTCTTGTGTCAGTTCTTGTATTGAATGAATCCCCTCACCGTACCATTTTGCATTCTTTTTCTCCTGGGTCTCTTGAAACCAGACAAAGCAGTAGTTCTTCAAGTTTTTTACCCCTTCCCTTCCATCCGACACCCCCCCACACACCATTTTTCTCTGCCCCTTCCCCCCACTCCCTCCCCAAAAAAGTTTGTCATTCTTCACTTCAAAATGCCTTTCTCTCCAGGCTTCAAATGCTGCAACTCCTGTCGAGAAGCCATGCCAGTGTCTGATGGTCACTCTTCCTGGATCCAATGTCTAGGAAAGGCGCACGTGGCACAGAAGTGTTTGCACTGCTTGAACCTCACAGCCAGAGGTAGATGGGACCACGCCAACAAGCTCAAAACATTTTTGTATGAGAAGCCATTACAATCATCCTGCAATGATTCTCCTTCCAAAACTAAAGACTTGGACAAGGCAAGATGTATGGACAAAATTTCTTGCTCTATCTCTTCAGACAAGGCAAAAGCGAAAATCCAGGTTTCTCCAGCTAAATTGTTGCCTCTGGATCTGAGCTCATCCAGGGTGAGAGTAGGCGACAAGCCCAGCACCTCACCCACCTAATCGGGCCACATAAGAGGGCTCACTTGGAGCCCAGACGTACGTCCTTGGCACCATAGCGTCACCATCCAACATACCAACCAAACATCATAGATCGATTGAAGATGGCACTGGACATGGCACCCAAGAGACCTCGCACTGACATGCCGCCGCCTCGGACGCCAAGGCCGACCCCATCTTCAGCACCATCAGTAGACGGTGCAGACTGCTATGGTATTGCCAAAAGATCATCCCAGATACTCTACAGCACTGGCAACCCATGGTTCCATGGTTCACCAGCATCCTCTGTGTGTTCAATACATTCACCCCATTCACCAGCTCCATAGCTCTCCCTTAGCGAGGCTGACACAGGACAATGCAGTCATTTCTCCACACAGCACTCCAGTCCTACCCAGAGGCATTCTCCATGGGAGTCCCATTCAGCAAGACCACCACACAATCCATCACCACTTCACTGCTATGGTCATCATTGGCCATATCCGCCGCCTCCATACCCGGGCCAGTTTTATCCCCACGGGGACATCACTCAGAGTAGAAAAAGGAATTACTCACCCTGTCCAGAAACGGGGGTTCTTCATGATGTGTGTCCTCATGGATGCTCCACTACTCACCCTCCTTCCCCTTCTTTGGGTCTAGAACCAGAATAGAGATGGAGGCACCATGTATGTGTGCCTAACGAACACTACCATCACAAGAAGATGCTACCACGTGTGTGCGGCACAGCAGGGCGCTGCTAGAAAAATCTCCAGCTGCCGGCACAAGGATGCACCAGCCCCCAGAGTGGATCACCTATGCGGGGGGGACACATTTTGAAGGAACCCCTTTTACTGCACAGGGTGAGTAGCTCTTATGCAGTTTTCCCTACCCATCTCCCAAATGGTGTTACTTCTTCAAAATTGTTTATCTATTGAGGGAATTAGTTTGCTTTCCTCCCATAACCCCGATCTTAATTCTCTCGTTGAGCTAGAATATGCTCCACAGCTCACAAATACACAAAGTATTACAGATATAATAATCTATCAATATACTATGTGCCAATAGTATCTGGCACATCTCATTACAATAACCAAAAGTGCTTCCAACACCTCACATCTGTCACACGTACATGTTGAAAGAGTTTGTTCCACTCTAAATAAAGACAGAGTGAGAAAAGGAAATAGTCTTTCCCTGTTGTACAAAATGGGGAACTAAGGACCAGATTAATTAAATGACTTGTACAAGGTAAAAGAGGAACTCCCACAATGAAATGGGAAATTGAACCTTTATCTCTTACCTGTCCAGTGCCTTAACCAAATGATTTTTCCTTTCCAACTGAACCTTTAACTGTTTCTCTTCTAAGGACTCTTGTCTTAAGATGAAGAGGTCCTAGGGAGGTAGGTGGTCTGTTTTGTGGCAGCAGGCACACTGAAAGTGTTCTATAAACACCCATATACCACTACCTCACTGGTGAAATAGTGATACAAATAAGAGGAAATCCTCTGCTTTAACAAAATGGCTGCCCAGTTGGTTTATAAGCAACCCAGACACAAATTTAAAACAGAACTGACTTATCTGCTTTTCTGCCAGCAGCAGAAATGTTGTTTTCCTTCCTTCCTTTTTGCAACTTGACCTTTTTAAGTAATGTTTCAGTGAATCACATCCCACAAGCAATTGGATGTATTGCTTCCAAGAAAGTGACATTTTAGAGGCATGGATGTTCCATAAGGGGAGCTACTTGTGAAAGACAAACTGCATTATAATATTTCAGGGGGAAGGGAAAGCAGTCATCTATTATCCTAGGGTTGAAGTGTTTGTGCCATGTCTGTCTTTGTAAAGAAAGGATGTTACAGTTCACGGGGAAGGGGTAGCTTTCACTTATTACTGCAGCTATGCTCATGGGTGGCACATGAAGCTTTCTCTTGGGGAGGCTTGCCCCCCCCCTCCTTCCTTTTCTTGCCAAAGCCTGCCCTCACTTCCTACACTCAGCCCCAGCCAGGGACAATCTCTCAATCTCCGCTAGGATTGCAGTGTAGCTTTCAACCCAGGCTGGAGCAATCCCTTCTAACCATGGCCTTGTCCTCATTTTATCTTCCTTCTGAAGCCCTTCCCCCCCCCCCCCCCCCCCCCCCCCCCCCCCGCAATCTTCTTCCCCTCCACCTTCTGGCTGTATTCTCAAGACTGGAAAAAGCTGTGTGTCCTGGCTGATAGTCAGTAATGGCCCTATTCTTCCTGAATGTATTGAATTATTTTTTGAACCTTAATAGAGTTTTGGTTTTCACAATATTCCATGGCAAGAAGCTCCACAAATGAACTGTGCACCAAATGAAGAAGTGATTGTAAAGTGTTTATTGAAATATCTGTACTGTATTACTGGAATATTGCAAGCTTTTTGTTGTGAAGTCTAAACTTTTAACTTTTGCTTTGTAGCTGATCTTAGATTAATCTATTTGCTTAGGCTCCCTACCTCTCTCGAAGAATCCTGCCATGGCTGGTGCTGGAGGCCAAATATTTTACTAGATCAGTGTCTAAGCACTTTCTAATTAATGCTGTTTCTCTAGACTAGTCAATAGAAGTTAGTGTGGAATTTATACCTAGTGGTGAAAGAGAGCAGACAAATGTACAACATATGTAAGACACCTCTTCCTCCAAAAACAGCTCTATTCAGAAAATAAGCAAGGAGCCCAGCTGCATAATGTCATTACAAATAAAATACTCATGCATATACAGTATTTCTAATGCTGTACTGAATATTCTCTCACCAGAACCCATTGTTGCTGCAAATGATCAGCTAAGTTTCTGCAAGAGTTGTCAGATATTCTGCTGATAGCAGTCATTACAAACCAGTAGATTGGGATCCTAGAGTCTAGGACAGGTGCTCCTGACTGATTTGGCTATGAAGTACTAGCACGTCAGCTACCCCTCCCCCCATTCCCCATGCCCTCTGGGAAACTCCTGCTTACTCTTCAGTGTGGGGAAAGACAGGATGAGGGTGCTATGGTCACATCCCCCTTCCCTCTCTCCTGTATCCCATCTCCACAGAGCAGGGACATCACAGGATTTGGGTAGGAGCTGCTGTGATGGCTGAATGCTCAGTATAATTAAATTGGCAGTATGAATCTGTCATACTTACACATTCCCTGACCCAACATAGCCCTTGAGAGAAGTATCACAAGAATGTGTCTACACTGGCGCGCTTTTGCGCCACAGCTATGCAAATGAGGCTTAGCGGTAGAATATCTCCGAGCCTCATTTGCATAGCTAATGATCTGCCATTTTCACGGAA
>JANRFK010004149.1:54555404-54566404 GCA_030068395.1 Apalone spinifera
TGCAGTTCACAATGTTATGCTTAAATTTAATTCTTTGATTAGTGAGTTCTAAAGTGCCTCACCTGTCATGGTTGGAGTAATTATCCCTATGGTAATTTTAAAAAAAAATCTAAATTTTTGGTTTCTACTAATGGTGCACATCAGTTCTCACTAAGCTGCCTGGCAGCATAGCTCACAGGTGATTAATCAGGCCCACCCTGTCAGAGGTTCAGGGCTCATTGCACAGAGCTGACTAGGTAGGGGTTGATTAATCACCTATCAAATTGTGCTTCTGCTCAGCTTAGAAGGAATACTAGTGCACATCTGCCCTTAGCTTGATCTTGGAACACAATTCATTCCTTCTAATTTTTTCCATGTGCAGAAAACATTGACTGGGAGTCTCCTGGAATCTGGCTTGATTTCCTGGAAGCTCCTGCAGTCAAATTAGGAGATGGACTGTAAACAGTCTGGCAGTGCAGCAGGGCTAAGGCAAACTCTCCCCTGCCTTGTGCTGTTCCTGGAAGTGATTAGTATATCTCTGTGGTGCTTAAGAGAGAGGAGGGGAGTGTCTCCACATGCTGCCCTAGCCTGTATGCACCATCCCCACTACTCCTATTAGCTAGGAATAGGGAACCATTTCCAATGGGAAGTGTGCCAGCATACTCCTGCCCTACTTCTCCCAGGAGCTGCTTCTGGACATCCTGACTGCTTTTGGGAGGGCAGGGCAGGGCAAACCTGCCTTAGCCCTGCTGCATCATCACCCAGGAGTTGCTTGAAGTAAGTGGTGCCCAGCTGGAGACTGCACCCTGAACCACTGCCCTAACCAATGAGCCACTTCTGTACCCTGAGCCCCCAGGCTCAGCCTGGGATCCCTCACACCCCAAACTCTTTGGCCCAAAACCAGAGTCTGTACTCCTATCCCCTGCCCCCAGCCTAGGGTAAGGAAGGAGGCTAGTGGAGAAAGGGGGTAGAGAAGGGGTGGGGGAAGGGTATTTGGTTTGTGGTAGATCCTTCACAAGAATCACAGGACCACTGACTTACAGTATCATATAAGCAGGTGGAGTTCTGAGGGAGATTAATTTTCCCCTACAGTTTGGAGCAAGGAAAATCGTTAGAGCCAAAGTAGGGTACACTAGCACTTGCTATTATTAGATGTACTAGCTATAATATTAGCTAGCTGGAAATTCTGTGCACACTGCTAGGCAAGAAATACTTAGTGTAGCCTAAGTTTGACAGCATTTTTATTCAAATCTCTACTTGATAAATGTTAAATTTAAGTAACAGCACATTTTTTGCCTATGAAGGTGCTAAATTCCACCAAGTAGTAAGGGAGTGAGAGAAACACTTTTCTTGAGCAAACTCTGCCATATTCAGTGTTTGAAGTCAGCCATTAGGCATGTGACTTAAAGATGTTAATATGGGCAAGAACCCCCTTCCCAGAGGTTTCCCCAAGATGAAGGAATCATGTCACGTTTAGTTGCTGGCCAGGACTGAAGTGTTTTCATTGGATCTCTTCATTGCTGTAGTGTTTATGAAAAGAGTAGAAGTAGAGCTGAACTTGGAAGGATTCCTACAAGAATGCTGCATGACTGTTGTGACGGACCAGGCTGGATGTCGGTACACCTGAGGGGGTCTGCTCAGGGCAAATTGCTCAAACTCGGGGCTCCTTACAGCCCCAGACTGGAGACCTTCCCAAATGGGCCACAAACCAGTCACACCAAACACTTCAGCTGCCAATCTGGCCAGCCAGAAGCCTCACGAGCAAAACCCTTCTGACACCCTAGCTCTTCCTGTGCCCCGGGCCTAACAAACAGGTAAGGGGTTTTAGAATCTAACATCACCTACCCTGAACAGGTTCTTCCGGTCCCCAGAAACAGCCACAGATCCCTGGTCAATTTACACTCTGGATCTTACCCACACGATCACACAGAGCCAGTCCTTTAGAATCTACAACCTAAAGGTTTATTACTAAAAGAAAAGCAGTAGAGTAAGGGTGTGAAGGAGCATACATTACATGCATCAAATCATTAAGTTCTCAATGCAGGCTCTTAGGATGTACACCAGAGACTCTTAAGATAGCAGTTGGAACATCTCTATGTCAGGATGGGTCCATGGTTCTTCCCAGCTCATTGTTCCCTGCAAGGTTGCATCTGGGATCAGGAGCTGAACTCTAGACCAGATGGAGGGTGTCACATGGCACTTGTATACCTCCTGGCATCTTCCTGGCCTGAGCAGGTCACATGATCCATTGACCTATCCTTGTCTCCCAAGTCCACAACCATTATTCTGGCTGGCATCCAGACATTCCTCAAGTGTGTGTCTGTCACTTAGAGATCTATTGTCTCTGGAGCCTTGCTAGTTAGTATAGCCACTGGCTGAACATTCTTTGCCCATTGCTCTGCCTCAGAGAACCTTCCAGCAGCAACAGAGTACATAATTATAACTCCACATACAGACATTATACAAGTACATGAATAGCACATACAGAATCAGTAGAATGTAAGCTGAGATACCTCACATGGCCCCCTTTGTGTAGACTTTTGGGGCACCCCGCCCCATGGGTGCAACAGTGATCTGGCTTCTCCCTTTACAATCCAGTAACATGACAACTGTCTAAGCATGGAAGTTTAGATGACCAAATTAGTCACCTTGAACTGGCCAGCTGAAAAATGGCCATCTCCCCTGCTTATCAACAAGCCTGGGCTCTTATTACCCTCACCAGTATAGCTGCTTTAAAAAATTGCCACCAAAAATATGAATAAAAGAGTTATCAGTTTCCTCAAGACAGTTTTCAGTTTGCCCTTCAGCCTTCCCCCCCACCGCCTGACATTTTTTGCCATGGAAGGGAAGGGAGCACAGGCAGAGTAACAAGTGAGCAAGGCCCAGTGTTTGTTATCTGCCACTAAATGGGGGACTTAAAAAAAAAAGGCCACTTCTGTTGCAAAATGTTTTTGAATCACTAGTCTTGACCAATTTTACTCATTAGGTGTCTCCTGCATTCTGCTGTCCAGCAAACCCTGTCGTCCTGAAATTTGCCAGTGCCATCAAAAGTCACTCAAGTTACTACTTGCACAGTTTACAGGCAGTCTTCCAAACCCCAGAAGAGTTACTTTCCCATGTAACACCCCCCATTTCCTGTCCAGTTGCACCCATTCTAAAATAGCTGAGCTGCAAACATTTGCCTGTAGCTGTATGTTGTAATAAGGACAACACATCAGGGTACAGATGTTTTCTCAACCCTCCTTAAGACACCTGTCAGGGATACAGGTGTCACTGACTATTTTCAAATAGTGTTCCAGGAACCCATTTGGCCCCCCCAAGAATCAATGTCCTACACTTCCCCTCTCTATGGCTTGAGTTTAATACACTGTCAAAGAGGAAATTATCCAAAGTTCTCTGCACTAAAGAAGAGATGTGTTGCTGGTAACCATCCTGAAGGGTAGGGGCAAGGACAGTGAGAGAAAAGACACAGCTCAAGTATGTTTGTATTATTAAATAGGTAAACATTTTATTCCTTCAGGCAAATTCCAATCACATTCTAGGTTTGCTCCCAAAGCTACACACAGGATGAAAGAATAAAAAATATTTAACTCTCTCAAGACCAAAAGAATTGATATCAAATATCCACTTTTGTAGATTTAGAAGGAAGTCAGATGGTAACAGGAAAGTCATTCCCAAAGGCTCTGATGGCAAGGTGATGCAGTCACAAATACCAGTCATTTTGCACCTGAAATTAGAAGTGATAAGTAGAGATTACACCATCTTTTTGGAAGAAGCCAATTTACCATACATGCCTTGAGCTCTCTAGGCCTCTTAAATGAGATCATGTTATGTTAGTAACCTAATAACAGAAGTCTTAGGAAGTCTAGCCACCTTTAACTGAGATCTACTGCTCAAATCATTAAGGAAAAATGTTAAGGCTTGTTTAATGTAGATAAAGTCACTTTTTTTCAGAATGAGTTCAGATAGATTAATATGATTGGCTGAAGTCAGTTCTGAGTACAGCTTGTTGGGATTTTTGATGAACAGCTTGTCAGAAGAAGCTGATTTGTTGCTATCAAAACTTTATGGAAATGTATTGTGACAGACCCAGGCCAGCTGGCTATAAATGCTTGGTGGTGGGCAGACATACCAGAAGTTAGGTGAATGGTTTTCTGTTCCCTGAATAAATTGCCAGCCAGTGTGGCTATGTAATCCAGGCAGGCAGCTGAGGTTAGTTAAGAGCTTGCCTGAAACAGCAGGCTAATCAGGCACCTGTAGCCAATTAAGGCCTTTGGGGCTACTTTAAAGGGTTCTCTTCGCCCCCCACCCCACTCCATCCCCAAGTGGGAGGAAGAAGTGGTGCTGGAGACTGCAAAAAGGAAAGAGTGTTGGAGTTGGAAAAATTCACTCACGTACCAGAGAGTACTAGGGGGCTGTGTCTAGACTGGCAAGTTTTTCCGCAAAATCAGCCACTTTTGCGCAAAAACTTGCCAGCTGTCTACACTGGCCGCTTGAATTTCCACAAAAGCACTGACTTCCTACTGTATGAAATCAGTGCTTTTTGCAGAAATACTATGCTGCTCCCGTTGGGGCAAAAGTCCCTTTTGCACAAAACTTTTGCGCAAAAGGGCCAGTGTAGACAGCTGAGATTTGTTTTGCGCAAAAAAGCCCTGATGGCTAAAATGGCGATCGGGGCTTTCTTGCGCAAAAGCGCGTCTAGACTGGCACGGACGCTTTTCCGCAAAAAGTGCTTTTTTGCAAAAGCGTCCGTGCCAATCTACATGCTCTTTTCCGCAAATACTTTTAACGGAAAAACTTTTGAATTAAAAGCATTTGCGGAAAATCATGTTTAGATGTAGCCTGGGAGTATTTGGGGAAGTAGCCCAGGGGAAAGGTTTCTATATTGGAGCTCTGAACCACTGAGAGTCTGTTCCTAGAAAGGGAGGGTAGGATTACAGAGGGGTTTCACCCCAATCTTTTTACTTTACTGAACCTTCCTCATCATTGGCAAGCTGGGAACCCAGCCTCTAGAAAAGATAAGAGGGAGTCTGGAAGGTCTTAGTGATCATCTGAGGCATAGAGTAACTGACTAGAGGTGCAGGACCCACTGTGCACAGCCAGAGCTTTGCCACAGTATCTGTTTTGGAAGGTCATGCCTCAGGTCCAGGTTGAAGTTTCTGGTCAAAATGCCAGGATAGACACTAATGGTTAGGGCCAGATCATTGTTTTCGGGCCAGAGGGCAGAGTGCTGTAATGTGGCAAGCACATATGAAATTTCAAGCAAGCAGGACGGCCAGTTGGCCCCATGCTTGTTCTTGTCACATATGAAGATGGCATATTTAGCAGAGATTTAGAGGCACTGCATCTAAGTTACCAATATTTGGCCAGCAATCAGGGTATATGCATGATCATTATGTTTACAATAAAGTAACATGTTACTGCTGACTGAGATGCCATCCACTGACCTACATGAAGCAACACAGATAGGAAGAGTTTAATCAGTTCAGTTAGTGAAGAGAAAACAGATCCAAGTTTAAATACTTGCATTATGTATATTTGCACAGCAGCATGCCCAATGATTTAAGTCACCTATTAAGGCACTGTGCCAGTGCTAGTTATGCTGGTACAGTATTAGAATTTAAAACCTAATATAGTGGATTCCCAGTGCTTTGTCCCACCCCTTAAAGTGATAAATACACAGCTCACGTTTACTTATGCCACGCAACATGCCTTTAATCTGCAACCTTTGTTCTTGGTTTATTGCAGCAGAAGCATAAGGTTAGGCACAGGACGTTCTGCACTAGGGTGGCTACCTCATTTTCATAGGTATGATACTATGCTGGGTTTTTATAAAACCTCCATTAATGCTTTACCCACCCACTTCAGTCAAGTGTGGCAAGTTAAAAAGAGATCACTTACTTATTGTAGTGCACCGATTTGTATTAGCTCTTGAGAGAGTTTTCCCTGCTCTTCTAAAGCAGCCAGATCAGAATAGCCACCAATGCAGTCTTCTCCAATATATACCCGGGGGACCTAAAGGTGCACACAAATGGCATTTGTCAGTCAGTGGCAAAGAAAAAAAAACCAGCTGCACACCAGGGTCTCTGAAGACATTAAAGTACAGGTTCACAAGGATACATGCATGTTACAGTGCCTAACCTCTAGGTGCTCTGCCACCCAATAGAACTCCTAACTTTACATTTGGTGCCATCCGTTATTATGGAGAGACACAGACACTTAAGGAAGGGAGCCGCAGGAGCTGGCAAGTGAAGCAGGGACCACTTATGTTATCCAGAAGTGAAATTCAGAGGATAGGGGTGGAAATTAAGCTATTGGCTATTCTGCCGTTATCCTGTGAGAAAGATCAGACCTGGCTTGGGCACTGCACTCCACAAGAGTATGCACACAGTGGAAAAACCCCAGGGAAGGAAGCATCTCCCTCTAGTTGGTCAGTCCCACTACCTAGGCTGGCTTCTCCAAATGCTTTCCTTACGCACCTCTCTTTTCCATTGCACTGTATAGAGCACCTGGTACCATAACTTGGGGTTGTAAATGCCAGTGAACTACATGAAGCCAAAGATGTAGGTGATAGGATACCTAGCTCAGGCTTGTTAATCTAGCCTGAAGCTCTTCCCTAGACTGTTGCCAAACTTCAAGAGGTTTAGTTTTAGCACTGCTAAAGAGTCAGTGTTGGGGAGGAGAGTGCGTCATACTTGACACTGCTTGCCCATCCCTAAGAAAGCTATAGACATTACCAACTCAGCAGCAAATCTTTGTCTAAATGATTGACATACACACAAAGTAACCACCCTGTGTTGAAAACAAAGCTGCACTTCCAGTGTCAAGCCTGAGGCAGGCTCCCAAAAAAAAAAAAAAAAAAAAAAAAAAAAAAAAACCCACAAAAAAAAAACCCACACCCAACAACAACAAAAAAAAAAAAACACACCACACACACCCAACCACAAAAACAAAACAAAACAAAACAAAAAAAACCTAACTAACTTACTGGAACAGACCAGCTTGCTAATATGCAAGCTCTTATCTGGGAAGGAAGTCTGCTTACTAATCCTTATGCAACTTTGTAAAATTAAACAGAAAGGTCAGAAGCAAGACTCATGTAACAATATGTCCTCTATCCTGTAAATGAGGAAGTTGCCTCAGAAGTAGTTGGGAATACCTCTCACCAGTGGAGCTCAAACTCCTTTACAAGGGTTATGACTCACAATGAGGGTATTTTGAAGAAGACAATAGGATAGTGCTTTATTGCTAGATAAAGTGAGGGGCAGTTCATATAGCTGCTCTGCCTAAAGCTACATAGAAAGCGAGTGGCAGAGCTGAGTCTAAAACCCAAGACTGTAGACTCCTAGCCCTATGCTCAAGCTTCTAGACCAGGGGTTGCCAACCTACGGCTTGTGAGCTGTATGCAGCTCTTCAAAGGAAAAATTGCAGCTCCCACACCCGCAGCTGTTCTGCATTCCCTGCTCTGACTTTTTTTGCTCAGAACTACTTTCCCTAGGCTTTTTGTGCTGTAGCCACCACTATTTTAGCTCTTTGTCTGTAATGGGGTGGCCACCTCTATTTGTGTTGTGAAAGATTTGGTCTAGAACAAAGTGAATGTAATCTTAATGTACAGGTTTTCCATGGTATTTCCATGGTATCCATAGTATTATCACCACAGTGCCTGATGACTTTAAGGTTGCATGCCACTCCTACAGTGGAAGTGATGGAGAGGGCAAAAACTGTTTTTCAGAGTGAGTTGGCATTAGGATTATTATTTGGGCCAAGACAGATTTGAAACTGGGCAAGCATAACCACCACCTTCCATTTGAGATGGTTATAAGAAGCCATTATGAGCTGTACACAACTAAAGAGTGGACATAATAGGCATATCACCCAAAACACATGCACTTGCATAGCTTGAGTAGAATCTGAACTGTGAGGGTCAAAGGGCATTCCTTGTGAATGACACAGCAAATTATGGGGCCAGAACATTGACTGGATTGGAGCAATGTTGATCTGAGTGACTGAGTTTCCAACAAACAGCAGAATGACTAGAAAAGTTGACAGGAGGCAGTAAGAAACCCCATACACAAACACAGGCACAGACGCTCAGTAGAGCTTTATGACCCAGTGCTGGCTGAAAGTGATTTGGAGGAGGGAGCACAACTGTCTCTAGCTGTGTTCAGGGAAACAAGACTTTGTAAATTAACATTGATACAATCAGCCAAAGTCAGTTATTTGTTCAATCTATGATGCTTTAGCTATAACAGTGAGCAACTTTCAAATGCATAGAAAGGCAGCAGGGAAGGGGTGTCTATAAGAGTTACCACACACCTAAATTGAACTAGTTAGTTAGACAATAGCTTTGGAACAGAGATCAGATGCAAGACTTTGAGAGATAGGCAGGGTGAACTAAAATACTACAGCACACTAGACAGCAATACTGCAGTTACTCAAAACATGGGAAGCCATTTTATAAGCAAAAAACATGAAAAAAAAATTGAAGGATGGGGGGGGGGACAGGGAGGAGGGAAGAGAAGTCTTGTGGCTTGCTCTGTTTCACCTTCTACTCCACCTAGCTAGGTTGCAAATTCCACAGGAGAGGGCTCTGCCTAGGGTTGCCAGATGGTTTCAACAAATACCAGACATTTGACATTACATCACAATCAACATTACATCTTATTTAGAAAATACCAGACATTTATATTTTCTCAATTTGTTTCCTGAACAGAAAGCTCAAATACTAGACTTTCCGGTTCAAAACTGGACACCTGGCAATCCTAGCTCTGCCCTCTGTATCTACAGAGCCCCTACCACAGTTTCAGGCATCACAAATGAGAGAACCATGCACACAATTAAGTGACTGTCAAATTCAAATAATTGAAAGACTCACTGTTCTTGCACCAGTTGTCTGCTGGAAATAGTTCTGAATGCCAGTCATATCATTTTGGGTTGTGATGTCAATGAATTCCAGGTGGTCTTTCTTGAAGGGATATTTCTTGAGCAGTTTCATTGCATTTTGGCAATAAGGACAAGTTGGTTTTATAAAAACAGCCACGGTATCAGATTTGATTTTGCTCTGCACAAACTCCTGAGTCATTTTACCAGTATTGCTCTCTAATATAAGGAGGAGCCAGGCAGTATTATCCTTCCAGCAGAATAGAAGTAGTAGCTGCAGCAGCAAGTGCTTGCGGCTTTTGTAAGCTGTAAACTGCCTTCCTTATTAAGGGCCACCACCCTTAATAGGAGGAGTTTTCCTTCACTCAGTCTTGCATTTTAAAGGGATAATGCACCAAGCTTCTGAGTACAAATGTAACAATTCCATGGTTGTAAACAGATGAATGATTTCCAAAGGTGAAGCAATTTGCCCATCAGCTGTTACTTCCTCTCTGTGTTGGGATATAATGACATTTATACAAATGGATTACTCTGCAACATTGCCTTAATAACTAATGGATGCAAGTGATGCCTATAAGTAGGGTTACACCTTTAGCCTCTCTGGACTTGAGATTGTGTAGTAGCTTCCCCTAACATAGTGTCTCTCAACCATTTTGTGCTGGTAACCTGGTGACCCCTCCCCCCCAGATTTTAAAAAGAATCATGCCCTACTAGAAAAAACTGCAATTCCCTACTTCAGGCTTGAGACTTCATCCCCTTGAGGTTCAGGGCTTCAGCTCTGTAGGGCATGGGACATAAGGCTCTAATGCCTTGAGATTTCGGGCTTCATCTTTGGGGCTGAAACATGTACATTACCTTTGTGGGGCTCCCTAAGGAATGGGGCCTAGGGCATAACACTAGCCCTGACTGCAGCCCCCTAACCCATCCCTCGACCTGATCAGATTGAGAAACACTGTTCTAAAGGGAAACAGCAACAAAGAGTTGTGTAGCTGACTTAACTGAGATCCTGCTTTTGGTCAGGTCTCGCCCTAGAAGTTAAAATTAACTTGTGCATATACATATGCACACACACCCAAATTCCATGGTGAGCATTATGGGAATTCCTTGATTTCCTACAAGGAAACAGGACCACATTTTCAAAAGCGCCTCTATGACTTGAGCCTCTCAGCCTCAATTGCAGAAGTGCGAATGACTTGCAAAATCAGTAGATCTTCAGCTCCTAGGTCACCGAGGCACTTTTGGAAATTTTACCCAAACTAATGTTATTACACAAAGCTTTTCTGATAGATCTGCAGAATAGTGCAGGGTTTCTGCCTGTGTTGCTCTTTCCCATCCCTTCTGTACTGTCAGAACAGCCTTGAGCTGAGGGACATGAAAAGTGAAAGGAAGCAAACAATGTAGAAGTTTAATGGTTGGGATGACTACAAAAGCCACATTCTTCCTGATGAATAAATTATAAATACTTTGTGCTTTTCCAGAGCTTTTCTGCTTAGTTTTACAGATGTGGAAACTGAGATAACAGAGAAGCAGAGGTCTTGCTCAAATTCACACTCTGAGTCAGTGACAGAAAAGAAATCCTAAATCCCAGTCCTGTGCTCTAACCTTTAGTAGGCAAGGCAGTTTACTGAATATGACCCCAATCCTGCAGACACATATATATAATTATATATTTACTAGCAAATGTACCCAGCGTTGCTTGGGTCTTTAACTGAAGTATTTTTTTAAATAAATGAAAAATATACATGTTTTATTTCAATGACTATTTTTTGAAAATGAAGGCTGCAGTGAGAGTTCAGGAGTGAGGAGGAGCAGCGGGTGAGTGGTTTAGGGCAGAGGGTTGGGATGTTTCAGGGGGCTCAAAGCAGAGAGTAGGAGGCTCAGGGCAGGGGGAGGGAATGGGGAGGCTCAGCAGGGGAACAGGGTGCAGAAGTCAAGGCAGGTAGCAGGTGAAGGTTCCAGAAGAAGGGGCTGGGAGGTGGGGGAGCTTACAGGGGCCACCTGTGGGGGCGAGCATGGTGCTAGTCTGGTAGTAACCCCTCCCACAGGACCAGAGCAGCGCTCCCCTGCCAGCAGTCCTCCTCTTAGTTGGCTCCCTGTGGCCCGCAGGCTATCTGCGGGGGACAAGGCTATGAAAGCTGCTG